>CM060577.1:9135575-9136884 GCA_030625065.1 Alectoris magna | reverse complement strand
AAACCTTGAACCGTGGAACCGTAACACTAACCCTAACCCTAACCCCTAACCCCCTAACCCTAACCCTAACCCTAACCCTAACCCTAACCCTAACCCTACCCTAACCCCTACCCTAACCTAACCCTAAACCTACCCCTAACCCTAACCCTAACCCTAACCCTAACCCTAACCCTAACCCTAACCCTAACCCTAACCCTAACCCTAACCCTAACCCTAACCCCTAACCCTAACCCTAACCCTAACCCTAACCCTAACCCTAACCCTAACCCTAACCCCTAACCCTAACCCTAACCCTAACCCTAACCCTAACCCTAACCCTAACCCCCTAACCCTAACCCTAACCCTAACCCTAACCCTAACCCTAACCCTAACCCTAACCCTAACCCTAACCCTAACCCTAACCCCTAACCCTAACCCTAACCCTAACCCTAACCTAACCCTAACCCTAACCCCTAACCCTAACCCTAACCCTAACCCTAACCCTAACCCTAACCCTAACCCTAACCCTAACCCTAACCCTAACCCTAACCCTAACCCTAACCCTAACCCTAACCCTAACCCTAACCCTAACCCTAACCCTAACCCTAACCCTAACCCTAACCCTAACCCTAACCCCTAACCCTAACCCCTAACCCTAACCCTAACCCTAACCCTAACCCTAACCCTAACCCTAACCCTAACCCTAACCCTAACCCTAACCCTAACCCTAACCCTAACCCTAACCCTAACCCTAACCCTAACCCTAACCCTAACCCTAACCCTAACCCTAACCCTAACCCTAACCCTAACCCTAACCCTAACCCTAACCCTAACCCTAACCCTAACCCTAACCCTAACCCTAACCCTAACCCTAACCCTAACCCTAACCCTAACCCTAACCCTAACCCTAACCCTAACCCTAACCCTAACCCTAACCCTAACCCTAACCCTAACCCTAACCCTAACCCTAACCCTAACCCTAACCCTAACCCTAACCCTAACCCTAACCCTAACCCTAACCCTAACCCTAACCCTAACCCTAAACCCTAACCCTAACCCTAACCCTAACCCTAACCCTAACCCTAACCCTAACCCTAACCCTAACCCTAACCTAACCCTAACCCTAACCCTAACCCTAACCCTAACCCTAACCCTAACCCTAACCCTAACCCTAACCCTAACCCTAACCCTAACCCTAACCCTAACCTAACCCTAACCCTAACCCTAACCCTAACCCTAACCCTAACCCTAACCCTAACCCTAACCCTAACCCTAACCCTAACCCTAACCCTAACCCTAACCCTAACCCTAACCCTAACCCTAACCCTAA
>CM060577.1:9053075-9130575 GCA_030625065.1 Alectoris magna | reverse complement strand
CTAACCCTAACCCTAACCCTAACCCTAACCCTAACCCTAACCCTAACCCTAACCCTAACCCTAACCCTAACCCTAACCCTAACCCTAACCCTAACCCTAACCCTAACCCTAACCCTAACCCTAACCCTAACCCTAACCCTAACCCTAACCCTAACCCTAACCCTAACCCTAACCCTAACCCTAACCCTAACCCTAACCCTAACCCTAACCCTAACCCTAACCCTAACCCTAACCCTAACCCTAACCCTAACCCTAACCCTAACCCTAACCCTAACCCTAACCCTAACCCTAACCCTAACCCTAACCCTAACCCTAACCCTAACCCTAACCCTAACCCTAACCCTAACCCTAACCCTAACCCTAACCCTAACCCTAACCCTAACCCTAACCCTAACCCTAACCCTAACCCTAACCCTAACCCTAACCCTAACCCTAACCCTAACCCTAACCCTAACCCTAACCCTAACCCTAACCCTAACCCTAACCCTAACCCTAACCCTAACCCTAACCCTAACCCTAACCCTAACCCTAACCCTAACCCTAACCCTAACCCTAACCCTAACCCTAACCCTAACCCTAACCCTAACCCTAACCCTAACCCTAACCCTAACCCTAACCCTAACCCTAACCCTAACCCTAACCCTAACCCTAACCCTAACCCTAACCCTAACCCTAACCCTAACCCTAACCCTAACCCTAACCCTAACCCTAACCCTAACCCTAACCCTAACCCTAACCCTAACCCTAACCCTAACCCTAACCCTAACCCTAACCCTAACCCTAACCCTAACCCTAACCCTAACCCTAACCCTAACCCTAACCCTAACCCTAACCCTAACCCTAACCCTAACCCTAACCCTAACCCTAACCCTAACCCTAACCCTAACCCTAACCCTAACCCTAACCCTAACCCTAACCCTAACCCTAACCCTAACCCTAACCCTAACCCTAACCCTAACCCTAACCCTAACCCTAACCCTAACCCTAACCCTAACCCTAACCCTAACCCTAACCCTAACCCTAACCCTAACCCTAACCCTAACCCTAACCCTAACCCTAACCCTAACCCTAACCCTAACCCTAACCCTAACCCTAACCCTAACCCTAACCCTAACCCTAACCCTAACCCTAACCCTAACCCTAACCCTAACCCTAACCCTAACCCTAACCCTAACCCTAACCCTAACCCTAACCCTAACCCTAACCCTAACCCTAACCCTAACCCTAACCCTAACCCTAACCCTAACCCTAACCCTAACCCTAACCCTAACCCTAACCCTAACCCTAACCCTAACCCTAACCCTAACCCTAACCCTAACCCTAACCCTAACCCTAACCCTAACCCTAACCCTAACCCTAACCCTAACCCTAACCCTAACCCTAACCCTAACCCTAACCCTAACCCTAACCCTAACCCTAACCCTAACCCTAACCCTAACCCTAACCCTAACCCTAACCCTAACCCTAACCCTAACCCTAACCCTAACCCTAACCCTAACCCTAACCCTAACCCTAACCCTAACCCTAACCCTAACCCTAACCCTAACCCTAACCCTAACCCTAACCCTAACCCTAACCCTAACCCTAACCCTAACCCTAACCCTAACCCTAACCCTAACCCTAACCCTAACCCTAACCCTAACCCTAACCCTAACCCTAACCCTAACCCTAACCCTAACCCTAACCCTAACCCTAACCCTAACCCTAACCCTAACCCTAACCCTAACCCTAACCCTAACCCTAACCCTAACCCTAACCCTAACCCTAACCCTAACCCTAACCCTAACCCTAACCCTAACCCTAACCCTAACCCTAACCCTAACCCTAACCCTAACCCTAACCCTAACCCTAACCCTAACCCTAACCCTAACCCTAACCCTAACCCTAACCCTAACCCTAACCCTAACCCTAACCCTAACCCTAACCCTAACCCTAACCCTAACCCTAACCCTAACCCTAACCCTAACCCTAACCCTAACCCTAACCCTAACCCTAACCCTAACCCTAACCCTAACCCTAACCCTAACCCTAACCCTAACCCTAACCCTAACCCTAACCCTAACCCTAACCCTAACCCTAACCCTAACCCTAACCCTAACCCTAACCCTAACCCTAACCCTAACCCTAACCCTAACCCTAACCCTAACCCTAACCCTAACCCTAACCCTAACCCTAACCCTAACCCTAACCCTAACCCTAACCCTAACCCTAACCCTAACCCTAACCCTAACCCTAACCCTAACCCTAACCCTAACCCTAACCCTAACCCTAACCCTAACCTAACCCTAACCCTAACCCTAACCCTAACCCTAACCCTAACCCTAACCCTAACCCTAACCCTAACCCTAACCCTAACCCTAACCCTAACCCTAACCCTAACCCTAACCCTAACCCTAACCCTAACCCTAACCCTAACCCTAACCCTAACCCTAACCCTAACCCTAACCCTAACCCTAACCCTAACCCTAACCCTAACCCTAACCCTAACCCTAACCCTAACCCTAACCCTAACCCTAACCCTAACCCTAACCCTAACCCTAACCCTAACCCTAACCCTAACCCTAACCCTAACCCTAACCCTAACCCTAACCCTAACCCTAACCCTAACCCTAACCCTAACCCTAACCCTAACCCTAACCCTAACCCTAACCCTAACCCTAACCCTAACCCTAACCCTAACCCTAACCCTAACCCTAACCCTAACCCTAACCCTAACCCTAACCCTAACCCTAACCCTAACCCTAACCCTAACCCTAACCCTAACCCTAACCCTAACCCTAACCCTAACCCTAACCCTAACCCTAACCCTAACCCTAACCCTAACCCTAACCCTAACCCTAACCCTAACCCTAACCCTAACCCTAACCCTAACCCTAACCCTAACCCTAACCCTAACCCTAACCCTAACCCTAACCCTAACCCTAACCCTAACCCTAACCCTAACCCTAACCCTAACCCTAACCCTAACCCTAACCCTAACCCTAACCCTAACCCTAACCCTAACCCTAACCCTAACCCTAACCCTAACCCTAACCCTAACCCTAACCCTAACCCTAACCCTAACCCTAACCCTAACCCTAACCCTAACCCTAACCCTAACCCTAACCCTAACCCTAACCCTAACCCTAACCCTAACCCTAACCCTAACCCTAACCCTAACCCTAACCCTAACCCTAACCCTAACCCTAACCCTAACCCTAACCCTAACCCTAACCCTAACCCTAACCCTAACCCTAACCCTAACCCTAACCCTAACCCTAACCCTAACCCTAACCCTAACCCTAACCCTAACCCTAACCCTAACCCTAACCCTAACCCTAACCCTAACCCTAACCCTAACCCTAACCCTAACCCTAACCCTAACCCTAACCCTAACCCTAACCCTAACCCTAACCCTAACCCTAACCCTAACCCTAACCCTAACCCTAACCCTAACCCTAACCCTAACCCTAACCCTAACCCTAACCCTAACCCTAACCCTAACCCTAACCCTAACCCTAACCCTAACCCTAACCCTAACCCTAACCCTAACCCTAACCCTAACCCTAACCCTAACCCTAACCCTAACCCTAACCCTAACCCTAACCCTAACCCTAACCCTAACCCTAACCCTAACCCTAACCCTAACCCTAACCCTAACCCTAACCCTAACCCTAACCCTAACCCTAACCCTAACCCTAACCCTAACCCTAACCCTAACCCTAACCCTAACCCTAACCCTAACCCTAACCCTAACCCTAACCCTAACCCTAACCCTAACCCTAACCCTAACCCTAACCCTAACCCTAACCCTAACCCTAACCCTAACCCTAACCCTAACCCTAACCCTAACCCTAACCCTAACCCTAACCCTAACCCTAACCCTAACCCTAACCCTAACCCTAACCCTAACCCTAACCCTAACCCTAACCCTAACCCTAACCCTAACCCTAACCCTAACCCTAACCCTAACCCTAACCCTAACCCTAACCCTAACCCTAACCCTAACCCTAACCCTAACCCTAACCCTAACCCTAACCCTAACCCTAACCCTAACCCTAACCCTAACCCTAACCCTAACCCTAACCCTAACCCTAACCCTAACCCTAACCCTAACCCTAACCCTAACCCTAACCCTAACCCTAACCCTAACCCTAACCCTAACCCTAACCCTAACCCTAACCCTAACCCTAACCCTAACCCTAACCCTAACCCTAACCCTAACCCTAACCCTAACCCTAACCCTAACCCTAACCCTAACCCTAACCCTAACCCTAACCCTAACCCTAACCCTAACCCTAACCCTAACCCTAACCCTAACCCTAACCCTAACCCTAACCCTAACCCTAAGTCCCTCTAACCCTAAGTCCCTCTAACCCTAAGTCCCTCTAACCCTAAGTCCCTCTAACCCTAAGTCCCTCTAACCCTAAGTCCCAACTCGCCTGCAACTCAACTGACTTCACCAACAACTCCATTTCATCAACAACTTGACCAACTACACTGACAACCTAGGTTTACCAACAGCCTGACCAACTACGCCAACAACATAGCTTCACCAACAAGTCCAGTTCGCTAACAGCCTGACCCGCTTTACTTACAGCCCCTCTAGGTCTACCACCCTCCACACCTACCTGTCAACACCTACCTGAGAGTGTGGTCCACGTCCTGATGGTGACAATGCAAGACACACCACAGAGTTAAATACTGGCACAATTTGTTTATTACAGCTCTGTTTCCACAAGATGTGGCTCATGCAAGCATACACACATGCTACACCAACAACTGGATGATAACAGTCAGAGCATGGATACAAATATTCAGTACAACGCCAAGACATGGTTTACAGGCGCAGCATCCCCTCATTCAGTACATGGCACAATGCAGTTTAACAGGCGCAGCATCCCCATATTCAGTACATGGCACAATGCAGTTTAACAGGCGCAGCATCCCCATATTCAGTACATGGCACAATGCAGTTTAACAGGCGCAGCATCCCCTCATTCAGTACACGGCACAATGCAGTTTAACAGGCGCAGCATCCCCTCATTCAGTACATGGCACAATGCAGTTTAACAGGCGCAGCATCCCCTCATTCAGTACATGGCACAATGCAGTTTAACAGGCGCAGCATCCCCTCATTCAGTACATGGCACAAAACAATTGTAAGCAAGGCAAAGCCAAAGCCAATTTGCTTGATGTAAAATAACTGCGCGCAGTGAAACCAGCGCGAGTCTCAGAATGGCCACAAAGGGGCGTGAGTCTCAGACTGGCCGGGAAGGAACGCCAAACACCTCCGACGGCCCTCAGGCCTTGCTTATGGGGTTGGGTTAGCCCTACGGTACAAACAAGTGAGCTAGCCCAACCCCATAAGCAAGGCAAAGCTAAAGCCAATGTGGCTGAGATTGACTCCAAGGCTAAAGCCAATTTGGTTGAGATTAATTGACTCCAAAGCCAAATCCAATTTGGCTGATTCAAGATGACTGCACGATGCTGAAACCAGCGCAACTCAGAATGGCCGCAAAGGGGCACGAGTCTCAGACTGGCCGGGAAGGAACGCCAATCACCTCCGACGGCCCTCAGGCCTTGCTTACGGGGTTGGGTTAGCCCTAAGGTACAAACAAGTGAGCTAGCCCAACCCCGTAAGCAAGGCAAAGCTAAAGCCAATGTGGCTGAGATTAACTGACTCCAAAGCCAAACCCAATTTGGTTGAGATTAATTGACTCCAAAGCCAAATCCAATTTGGTTAATCTTAAGTCACTCCAATGCTAAAGCCAATATGGCTGATTCAAGATGACTGCGCACAGTAAACCAGCGCGACTCTCAGAATGGCCGCAAAGGGGCGCGAGTCTCAGACTGGCCGGGAAGGAACGCCAATCGCCTCCGACGGCCCTCGGGCCTTGCTTACGGGGTTGGGTTAGCCCTAAGGTACAAACAAGTGAGCTAGCCCAACCCCGTAAGCAAGGCAAAGCTAAAGCCAATGTGGCTGAGATTAATTGACTCCAAGGCTAAAGCCAATGTGGCTGAGATTAATTGACTCCAAGGCTAAAGCCAATTTGGTTGACATTAATTGACTCCAAAGCCAAATCCAATTTGCTTGACATTAAGTCAATCCAAAGCCAAATCCAATTTGCTTGAGATTAAGTCACTCCAAAGCCAAATCCAATATGGCTGATTCAAGATGACTGCGCACAGTAAACCAGCATGACTCTCAGAATGGCCGCAAAGGGGCGCGAGTCTCAGACTGGCCGGGAAGGAACGCCAATCGCCTCCGACGGCCCTTGGGCCTTGCTTACGGGGTTGGGTTAGCCCTACAGTACAAACAAGTGAGCTAGCCCAACCCCGTAAGCAAGGCAAAGCTAAAGCCAATGTGGCTGAGATTAATTGACTCCAAGGCTAAACCCAATTTGGTAGAGATTAAGTCACTCCAAAGCCAAATCCAATTTGGTTGAGATTAATTGACTCCAATGCTAAAGCCAATTGAGCTGATTCAAGATGACTGCACAACGCTGAAACCAGCACGAGTCTCAGAATGGCCGCAAAGGGGCACGAGTCTCAGACTGGCCGGGAAGGAACGCCAATCGCCTCCGACGGCCCTCGGGCCTTGCTTACGGGGTTGGGTTAGCCCTAAGGTACAAACAAGTGAGCTAGCCCAACCCCGTAAGCAAGGCAAAGCTAAAGCCAATGTGGCTGACATTATTTGACTCCAAGGCTAAAGCCAATTTGGTAGTGATAAATGCACTGCAAAGCTAAAGCCAATTTGGATGAGACAAACTGTCTACAAAGCTAAAGCCAATTTGGCTGAGATAAATTGACTCCAAAGCTAAAGCCAATGTGGTTGAGATAAATTGACTGCGCACGCTGAAATCGGCGCAATTCTCAGACTGGCCGCAAGGGGGCGCGAGTCTCAAACTGGCTGAAGGAGCACAAATGGTCTCCTTCCAGGTACCGCCTGTCAGTTACGGGGTTGGGTTATCCCTGCTAGTGAACTTGAAGCGAAGGCAACCCGACCCCACAAATGAGGCAAACCCTTTGACATGGTCTCCCATGAAAGTCTTGCTAAGATGGCAGCCATGTACTTGGACAGGTAGGCTGTCTGCTAGATGAAGATCCAGCTGAACTGCCCGGCCTGCTGACTGGTGCTGAGTCCCATGATGTGTGGCTGCTGTGCTGTTGTGACTGCTCTTCAGCCCTGTCCCCTCCAAAATCTTTATTAAACACCTCTATGGCAGCGTGCAGTGCACCCTCAGTAAGTTTGCCGAGGGCGCTGTGTCAGAAGGAAGCGTCCATCGGCCTGGGAATAGAAGGGCGCTAAGGAAGGACGTGGGCGGGTTGGATCGCCGGGCTGAGGCCGATGGGACAAACTACGATGAGACCGAGTGCCACGACCCGCACGATGCCCGCGACAACCTCGGGCGGTGGTAGGGGCTTGTGGCACAGAGAGGGGAACGCTACAAAAAGGGAACGGACCGGGGAACAGGGATAAAACCTGGACTGAGGCGAGCTGATGGTGAGTGTGGGAGGCCCGGAAAGCCAACGGCGTCCTGAGGCGGAGTCGCTGACCCTGGAAGCGATGAAGATATCTTCATCTGTAACACAGAGAGCCAGTTTAGAAAGAAATATGGGTAATTCAAGGAATTCCAAGACACAAACAGCATTCGCCCTAGGCCCACCCCCACAAAAAGTGCAAGCAAAACAGCACCCCGCCAAAGGACAGAAGATTAAGTTTAGGGGTACTTAACACAAAAGTCATACAATTGTTGTTAGTACTACATTAAGGTTAGATGTAGGTTTAGAGCCCCATTAGAGGGTAGGTTCAGAGTTAAGTGGGACAGTTAATACAGTTATCTGTACAGCTACAGTTACAATTGGCACCATATTTGCAGTCCAGAGATCAGGGTTGGGACAAAGTTGTTATGGTTAGATTTACTAGGATCACATCCAGAGTGAACGTGAGAGAAGGCAAAGGCAAGAGCAAAAGGAAAGGTGAAAACCCAAGGGAAATGTCAAAGGCAAAGGCAAGGCAAAGGCATGGAGAACATCCAAGGGGAAGCCTCGGCAGAGGCCGGGCCCAAGAGAAGGCTGCAGGAACACCAAAACAGAGACCAAAGAGAACGCCACAATGAAGCGTAAAACAGAGAGCAAGGCACAAGAAAACAACACGGGGAATGCCAAAATGGTGGGTAAGGCCCAAAAGAACAATGCAGGGAATGCCAAAACAGAGGACAAAGCACCAGAGAATGCTGCAGGCAACGCCAATATGGAGGGCAAGGGCTAAGAGAACGCCAAAATGGAGGGCAAGGCCCGAGAGAACGCCAAAACGGAGGGCAAGGCCCGAGAGAACGCCAAAACGGAGGGCCAAAATGGAGGGCAAGGCCTGAGAGAATGCCAAAATGGAGGGCAAGGCCCAAGAGAATGCCACACAGAACGCCAAAATGGAGGGCAAGGCCCGAGAGAACGCCGCAGGGAATGCCAAAATGGAGGGCAAGGCCCGAGAGAACGCCAAAATGGAGGGCAAGGCCCGAGAGAACGCCGCAAGGAATGCCAAAATGGAGGGCAAGGCCCGAGAGAACGCCGCAAGGAATGCCAAAATGGAGGGCAAGGCCCGAGAGAACGCCAAAACGGAGGGCAAGGCCCAAGAGAACGCCGCAGGGACTGCCAAAACGGAGGGCAAGGCCCAAGAGAACGCCACAGGGAACGCCAAAACGGAGGGCAAGGCCTGAGAGAATGCCGCAGGGAATGCCAAAACGGAGGCCAAAGAAAATGCTGCAGGAAATGGCCAGGCAATGGCAAAGGGCAGAGACAAGGAGAAAGCAGACAGATGAGAACAGACAGCCCATAGGGCACCCTGAAGTGCAGAAACGAGCTCTGGAACGCTACCTTGGGTCTCAATAAGTAATAGGTAAAAATTGGTGGGTGTGTTCCGCCCTTACCTGCTGCGCAGACAGTTACCGGTCAGCAAAGCTGGGTTCCAGGGCATTCCAAGAAGTGCAGATTTCTGCTCCTCGCTGTTCTCACGAAGATCTCTCTGTGCGGTTGTTACGGCACTCGGGAGCGCCGCAGTTCTCCGCTGCCACCTGTTGAACACGATACAACATTGAAGGCACTGCCCTGCATCTGCGGGGGCTGCACCCTGTGAACATTACGCTAACAGTGATGCAAATGTGCATTAGGGATATAATTAATGCTATTTATATGTTTAAAATTGCAGTTAGTTTAACAATTGTATTCTTCACTATCATTAGGATTAAGGTTACTTTGACAGAAAACAGAGGGCATCCTTTTATTGCTGCATTTAGTGTAACAGGCATTTTTAATACTGGGTTAAGGGTTACGTGTAAAGATACACTGTGGGTTGCTGTAATTATTACTAGAGCTCCCATTAAGCTGGGCAGCCAGTCAAGATTAACCTGAACGCTGCTTCCCAGCAAATCCCAGACAGCCAAAGGCAAAGGCAAGCAGAACGCCCACAGAAAGCCACAGCTAAAGAAAAGCAAAACAAGCAGCCAAGGCAAGGGCAAAAGCAAGGAGAAGGGCCAAATGAAAACCCAAAGGAAAGCAAGGGCAAGGAGAGGGCGGTACAGAAGACCAAGAGCAAAGGCCAAAGACGAGGCGGCACGGGAGGCCAAAAGATGAGGCGGCACGGAAGGCCAAAAGACGAGGCGGCACGGAAGGCCAAAAGACGAGGCGGCACGGAAGGCCAAAAAGACGAGGCGGCACGGAAGGCCAAGAGGAATGGCCAAGAAAACACAGCAAAGAAGGCCAAACTCTAAGTCCAAAGCAAATGCTGTAGGGAACAAGGCACAGGAGGCCAAAGAAAGACGAGGCGGCACGGGAGGCCAAAGAAAGACGAGGCGGCACGGGAGGCCAAAGAAAGACGAGGCGGCACGGGAGGCCAAAGAAAGACGAGGCGGCACGGGAGGCCAAAGAAAGACGAGGCGGCACGGGAGGCCAAAGAAAGACGAGGCGGCACGGGAGGCCAAAGAAAGACGAGGCGGCACGGGAGGCCAAAGAAAGACGAGGCGGCACGGGAGGCCAAAGAAAGACGAGGCGGCACGGGAGGCCAAAGAAAGACGAGGCGGCACGGGAGGCCAAAGAAAGACGAGGCGGCACGGGAGGCCAAAGGGTATGGCCAAGAGAACACCGCAGGGAGCGCCAAAATGGAAGGCCGAAGAGAACGCAGCACGGGAGGCCAAGGGGAATGGCTGAGAGAATGCCGCATGGAATACCAAAATGGAAGGCCAAAGAGAACGGGGCACAGAAAGCCAAAACCAAAGGCCAAACGGAACATGTCAAAGAAGGCCAAGGGCAAAGGTCAAGAGAACGCTGCACGGAACGCCAAAACAGGAGGGCGAGAGAATACGGCAGAGAAAGCCCAGGGCAAAGGGAAGGAGAACAGCACAGCAAAAGGCCAGAGGCAAGATGAAGGCAGGAAGAATAGGACAGGCAGCCTTTGGGCACCATCGAGTGCAAACAAGAGCTCTGGAAATGCTACCTTGCGCCACACCGAGTAATGGGTAAACACTGGTGGGTGTACATTGCCCTTACCTGCTGGGCAGGCAATTACCGGTCAGCAAAGTTGAGTTCCGGGGCATTCCAGGAAATGCAGATTTCTGTTCCTCGCTGTCCTCGTGAGGAGCCGCACAGCTCTCCGTGCGGTTGTTGCATCGCTCAAGAGCGCCACGGTTCTCTGCTGGCACCTGTTGAGCACAATATAATAATGAACGTCACCCCCGCTGCTTCCCTCCCTGTCCCACATTGTGAGTGACAACCAGGTTCGGGATCACCTGAGGACCTGAAACCCAGGAGTCTGTGGGTCCTGATGAGACGCACCACAGAGTCAGGGGGGAATTCACTGATGCGGTCACCGAGCTGCTCTCAATGCTGTCAGAGAAGTGATGGCAATCAGGTGAAGTCCCTGGTGAGCAGAAAAACGGATGCCTCCAGGCGTGGGGCGTCCGCAACCTCCTCGGGTGACCTGTTCCAGCGCGTCGCCGCCCTCTCGGTGAAAAACTTCCTCCTAAGATCCCACCTAAACCTCCCTTATCTCAGTTTAAAACTATTCCCCCTTGTCCTATAACTATCCACCCTCATAAACAACCATTCTCCCTCCTGCTCATATGTTCCCTTCAAGTATTGGAAGGCCACAGTGAGGTATCCCCAGAGCCTTCTCTTTTCCAAGTTAAAGAAGACCAGTTCCCTCAACCTTTCTTCATAGGGAAGGTACTTCAGCCCTCTGATCGTCTTAGTGGCCTTCCTCTGGACTCATTCCCAGAACTCTGCATCTTTCTTGCACTGAGGGATCCAGGCCTGGATGCGGCACTCCAGATGGGGCTTCACAAGAGCCGAGTAGAGGGGGACGATCACCTCCCTCTCCCTGTTGGCCGCTCCTCTTTTAATGCAGCCCGGGATACGGTTGGCCTTCTAGGCTGCAAGCGCACGCTGCCGGCTCGTGTCCGGCTTCTCGTCCGCCGGGACCCCCGAGTCTTTCTCCACAGGGCTGCTCCCAGGAAGGGATCGCACAACCCCTTCCACAGACAAACACTCACCCCATGCTCCAAAGGAAGCGGTCCCCAAGGAGAGATGCTGCCCTTATGGCTTCGAGCCCTTAAATGTGGTCAGGATATCCAAAAACAGCAGAGCTCACAGCCCTGAAACAAAGAAGAAACCATTCACCCCATCCCAAAGACAAACACTCACCCACACTCCACAGGAGACAATGTCCAGGGAGAGACACTGCCCTCACAGCTGCCCACCCTTAAATGTGGTCAGGATGCCCCAAAAATGAGGGCATCGCAACCCTGAAATAAAGGATCGCTCAGCCCACACTCCAAAGGAAGCAGTCCCCAAGGAGAGATGCTGCCCTTATGGCTGCCAGCCTTTCCATGTAGCCACGATCCCCAAAAAGGGGTAGATCGCAGCCCTGCAATAAGGCAGGAATCTCTCACCCCTTCCCAAGGACCGGTGCTCACCCCGCAGGAAGCAATTTCCAGGTACAGATGCAGCCCTTGCTGGTGCCACCCCTTAAATCTGGTCACGACCCCCTAAGAAAGGCAGAGCTCACAGCCCTGAAATGAAGAAGGAATCACTCACCCTGTTCCAAAGACAAACAGCCCACACTCCCAAGGGAGCAATCTCCAGGTACAAGTGCTGCTCCAAACCCTTAAATGCGGTCAGGATCCAACAAAAAAGGGGAGACCGCAGCCTTGAAATAAAGAAGGGATCACTCACCCCACTCCAAGGGCTCACCCCACACTCCCAAGCAGGCAGGCTCCAGGAAGAGATGCTGCCTCTGTGCCTGACAGCCCTTAAATGCAGCCAGGGAGGGGTGGAGCCGGGCTCAGCCCCAGCTGGTTCTGGGAATTGCTTCCACCTGTGCTCGCAGGGCCACGCCCCCCCCAGGTGCTCCATCACTGCTTCGGGCTGTGAGCTCACGGCTCCCATACAGGCATGGCAATGGCTGGCAGGCAGCGGGGTCTGCGTGTCCGGCAAGTGGAAGTTCATCAGCGGATGAGTTACAATAGCCCACGTATTTTGATCCCGATCTGTCCTCAAAGACAACTGGTGACTGTTGGGGTAACGTTGTTGGGGTGATGCTGAGGGTGCAGTGGCAATGCTAAGTCGCAGCTGGAAGCACTGATGGAGCACCTGGTGGGAAGGCGGGGCCGATCCAGGGGAGCTCAGGTGCATGCAATGGTGCTGAGTGAGGAAGGGGCGGAGCCAGGACACACCCCTTCCCACCCTCATATAAGGGCTGGCAGTGGAAGGATGGGGCTTTTGCTGAGAGTTCCTGCCAGCCTGAGGCCTTCCAGTGTGGAGCAGTTTTGTTTCCATTGTGAGTGTGCTTATGGATGCTGTGCTGGAGCTGACCTTCATTCGCTGCAACCCAAGTCTTGGCTGATCCGCTATCGCTGCTGCACTTTACAGCTCTTTGTGGAGGTGACACTGTGGGGGTGACACTGAGGTGATGGAGGGGTGTCACTGGAGGGACATCAGGGAACGATGCTGGGGGCTGACAGTGATGGGGGGGAGGATGCTGGGGTGTGACATTGTTAGGGAGACATGGGGGGGGACATTGGGGAGTGACAATGAGGTGAGGTGGTTGGGGGGCAAGGTTGGTTGTTGGAGGCGAGGTTGTTGGGGTTCTCTTCCACTTGAGCTCTGTACCACGCGCTGGCCACGCCGGTACAGCGTGCAATGGAACAAACCCTGCAGACCCTGGGCAGAATCCAAGCAGGAGAGAGGCTGCGGTGGGGTGAAAGGCAAAGTGCCCTTTGAAGCGGGGGACGCCCTGCTGGCGCTGCCTATCGCATCCACCGCCGCCATGTTCCTTCTCTCGGCTCTCGGCGCTTTGCCGTCTCTCCGGGGTCCGACAGTAACAGGGCGCTGTTAGGGAGGCTCTGCTCCCTGTTTATGGGATTGTGACATTAAAAACACATTGTAAACATGTATTTATAGGGATTGTATAGGTGACACTGGGGTGATATTGGGGGGGGGCATCAAAGGGTGACACTGCTGTGAGGAGTGAAGCTGTTGGCTGATGTTGGGGTGATGTCGGGAAAGGATGTTGGGGGGTGATGTTGGGGTATCAGTGGGGGGTGACATCAGGGGTTGGCATTCAGGGGAGGCACTGGGGTGATGGTGATGGGGGTGGGGAGGTGATGGGGGTGACAGCGGTGGTGGACAGTGGTGAATGGTGGGAAGGTGACAATGGGGGTGAACGGTGGGGGAGTGTGGGGGCCAGTGGTGTTGGTGATGGAGGTGATGATTGTGACAGTGGTGGTGACGGGGGGTGACAGTGGTGGTGGGCAGTGATATGGGTGGTGGGGGGCAATGATGGTGCTGATGGTGAGGGGAGAGGAGTGACGGGGTGGCGATGGTGGGGAAGGTTGGTGGTGTGGGGGAACATTGTTGGGGAGAGACATTGGGGGTGCTTTTAGGGTGATGCTGGGGGGTGACTGTGGGCTGACAGAGTGACACTGTGGTGATGTTGGGGGGTGACACTGTTGGGGGGTGACACTGTTGGGGTGATGCTGGGTTCAGGTTGGGAAGTGACTGTGGGTGGTGATTTTGGGGTATTACTAGGGGGTGACATTGTTGGGGGTGACACAGTTGGGGGTGATGCTGGGGAGGAGTGGTGGGGTGAAGCTGGGGTGACATTGGGGAGTGATGCTGGGGTGACATTGTTGAGGCGACAGGGGTGAAATAGGGCTGATGCTGGGGGTGACACTGGAGTGATGCTGGGGGATCACTGAGGTTTAACATCAAGGAGTGATGATGGAGTGACGCTGAGGGGTGATACTGCGGTAAGGTTGGGGTGATGCTGCAGTGATGTGGTGGAGTGACTTTGTGGGGAGACATTGGGGTGATGCTGAGGGTGACGCTGGGGTGATGCTGGGTTCAGGTTGGGGAGTGACTGTGGGGTGATGCAGTGGAGTGACATTGTTGGGGTGGTGCTGGGGAGGTGCACTGGGGTGAACCTGTGGTGACATTGGGGAGCGATGCTGGGGGGATGCTGTTGGGACACCGGGAGGTGATACCATTGGGGTGATGTTGGGGTATCAATGGGTGGGCAAAATCAGGGAGTGATGTTGGGGCTGAGGGTGGTAGTTGGGGTTCTCTTCCACTTGAGCTCTGTACCACGCGCTGGCCACGCCGGTACAGTGTGCAATGGAACAAACCCTGCAGACCCTGGGCAGAATCCAAGCAGGAGAGAGGCTGCGGTGGGGTGAAAGGCAAAGTGCCCTTTGAAGCGGGGGACGCCCTGCTGGCGCTGCCTATCGCATCCACCGCCGCCATGTTCCTTCTCTCGGCTCTCGGCGCTTTGCCGTCTCTCCGGGGTCAGACGGTAACAGGGCGCTGTTAGGGAGGCTCTGCTCCCTGTTTATGGGGATTGTGGTGACACTGGGGAGTGACGTTAGGGGGTGACACCAAGGGTGACACTGCTGTGAGGAGTGAAGCTGTTGGCTGATGTTGGGGTGATGTCGGGAAGGGATGTTGGGGGGTGACGTTGGGGTATCAGTGGGGGGTGACATCAGAGGTTGGCGTTCAGGGGAGGCACTGGGGTGATGGTGATGGGTGTGACGTTGGTGGTGAATGATGATGGGGTGTGGGGGGACAATGGTGGGGCTGATGGGGGTGATGGAGGCGATGGTTATGAGGGTGGTGGTGGAGAGTTGATGGTGGTGGGGGGTGATGGGGTTGTGGTGGGGCAATGCTGGTGGTGATGGAGATGACGGTTATGAGGGTGGTTGGGGGAGTGGTGGCAGTGGTGATGGGGGGGTAGTGACGTGGGTTGTGAGGGGGAATGATGGTGCTGATGGTGAGGGGAGAGGAGTGACGGGGTGGCGATGGTGGGGAAGGTTGGTGGTGTGGGGGAACATTGTTGGGGAGAGACATTGGGGGTGCTTTTAGGGTGATGCTGGGGGGTGACTGTGGGCTGACAGAGTGACACTGTGGTGATGCTGGGCCGTGATGTTGGGGTATCACTGGGGGGGGTGACACTGTTGGGGGGGGAACTGTTGGGGGGTGACATTGTTGGGGTGACGCTGGGTGTTGCACTGGGATAATCCTGGTGAGGAGCTGTGGAGCGAAGCTGGGTGGACTTTGGGAGTGACGCTGGGGGGATGTTGTTGAGGTGACAGGGGTAACATTGGGCTGATGCTGGGGGTGACACCAGAGCGTGGTTGGGGGATCACTGAGGTTTAACACCAAGGAGTGATGCTGGACTGACACTGCGGGGTGATACTGTTGGAGTGACACTGCAGGGTGATACTGCAGTGAGGTTGGGGTGATGCTGCAGTGATGTGGTGGAGTGACATGGGGAGAGACGTTGGGGTGACGCTGGGGTGATGTTGGGGTATTGCTGGGGGGAGACATACATTGCTGGGGTGATGCTGGGTTCAGGTTGGGAAGTGACTGTGGGGTGACACTGTGGAGTGACATTGTTGGGGTGGTGCTTGGGTTGCATTGGGGAAACGCTGGGGAGGAGCAGTGGGGTGAACCTGTGGTGACTTTGGGGAGCGATGCTGGGGGGATGTTGTTTGTGTAACGTGGGGTGGGGATGCAGCAGTGATGTTGGAAGTGACACCGGAGGTGATACCATTGGGGTGATGTTGGGGTGATGTTGGGGTATCAATGGGTGGGCAAAATCAGGGAGTGATGTTGGGGCTGAGGGTGGTAGTTGGGGTTCTCTTCCACTTGAGCTCTGTACCACGCGCTGGCCACGCCGGTACAGCGTGCAATGGAACAAACCCTGCAGACCCTGGGCAGAATCCAAGCAGGAGAGAGGCTGCGGTGGGGTGAAAGGCAAAGTGCCCTTTGAAGCGGGGGACGCCCTGCTGGCGCTGCCTATCGCATCCACCGCCGGCATGTTCCTTCTCTCGGCTCTCGGCGCTTTGCCGTCTCTCCGGGGTCAGACGGTAACAGGGCGCTGTTAGGGAGGCTCTGCTCCCTGTTTATGGGGATTGAGGGGAGATGCTGGACTGACAGTGGTGCTGGGGAGACGGGGTGAGACTGGTGATGTTAATCAGTGACAATTGTTAGGGGGTGATGATGTTGGGGTGACACCGGGGTGATGTGAGGGAGTGACACTGGGGGGTGACCTCAGGGAGCGACGCCGGGTGGTGATGTTCGGGGGTGGCACTGGGGTGACGTTGGGATGACCTTGGATGATAACAGGGAGTGAAGCTGGGGAGTGACGTTTGGGGATCACTCGGGGGTTTCAGCGGGGAGTGACACTGGTGGCTGACATGGCTGGGGTGACACTGGGGGGTGACAGTGTGGTGATGGGATATCGCTGGGGTTGACATTAGGGAGTGTCGCTGGGGTGACATTGTTGAGGTGACAGGGGTGATATTGGGCTGATGCTGGGAGGTGACACGGGATTTGAGGGCATGGAACAGAACTGTTGGACGCAGACACTCAGCGGTGGCAAATCCATGCGCTTCATGAAGCAAGTTAAGGAATGAGGAGGTGGAGTTTACTGTCCGGAGTTGAAGGATGCCTTTTCTGCCTGGTTTGGCCAAAGGAAGCCTCGGGTTGTTTGCCTTTGAATAGGAGAACCCCAATAAGGAGAGAAAAGACTCAGCTAACCTGGACAGCGTTACCCAGGGCTGTGAGAACCGCCCCGTGGTTTTGAGAACCAGTCACCTCGTAAGCCTGAGAGCTGGGTTCCTCCATCGCAGGGTGGAACTGCACTGCAGTGCGTGGATGCCGCGGAAACAAAGGAGAACTGTGTGCAATGGACTGCGAGTCTGCTGAGCTCCTTGGGTTACATGATTATCAAGTTTCCCAACAGAAAGCACAAATAACAGCAAGTGATGTATTTGGGATATGAGATTAGTGCCGGGCTTCAAACCTTCAGGACTGCCAGGAAAGAAGCCATCTGCCAAAGCCCTGAGCCGCAGACTGCCAAGGAACTCCACATGTCCCAGCAATGACTGGATGGTGCTGGCTGGACACACAGCTACGGACTGATGGTACAGCCAAACTGTTATATGGAATGGGGAGGCAAGGAGAGCATTTCCTCAGCTGAAACAAGAACTCATGAAGGCCCCCTGCTTTGGGGCTACCAGACATGACCAAACCCTTCCGGCTGTTCTCGCATGGAAATCAAGGAGTAGCCCTGGGAGTCCTTGCCCAGACCCTTGGGCCCTATGGAAGGGCAGTGGCACGCTGCTCCAAACAGCCCGATGCAGTAAGGGATGGCCGGGGTGCCTGAGGGCGGTGGCTGCACTTAGAGCTCAATGTTCAAGAAGCCCATAAATCTAGGCTGGGCCAAAGAATAACAGTTTTAATGTCTCATGCAGTGCCTGCTGTACTGGAGGTAAAAGGGGGCACTGGCCCTCACCCCAAAGATTCCTGAAATCCCAGGCCATCCTGGTAGAGCAGGATGATGTAGCCATAACTGTAACTAATACTGTCAACCCAGCATCTTTCCTTAGCGGAGCTCCTGGAGAACCGGCATTCCAAGACTGCTTTGGAACATCTGAAGCTGCGTCTTGCAGCTGGTCAGCTGGACCTGAAGGATGAACCTGTAGAAGATGCAGAAGTTCCTGGTTTACCGACTGTAGCAGCTTTGTGAGACAAGGAAACCGTAAGGCAGGATGTGCAGTAACGGCTACAGACCAGGTAATGGAAGCACGACCAACACCTGTGGGGACTTTGCCTCAAAAGGCTGAAATAACTGCCTTGACAAGAGCCTTAATTATATGGACAGACGATGATTATATCTTTCAGTGCCAACGCTCATAGCACCATCTGAAAAGAGCAAGGATTGCTCACACACAAGGAAAGCAGCACGATGTAAATCTACCAATGGCTATTAGACGTTGTAAAGGACACCAGAACGGTCACACTGTGCAGGAAGCTGGAAATGAGGTGCTGGATCAGGTGGCAGAACGGGCAGCTGAAGAAGGCTTCGATTCCAGACCGTAAACTTCAAATCTCTGAACCCGAGTCAGAGCCTGTACAATATTCTAGAGAGGGTGGGAGTCTAATTAATGATTTAGGAGGGAAGAGAGCAAGCTGACAGGCGGGCGCACACCCAGATGGACACACTGTTATGCCCTGTGCTATTTTATGGTAACTGGTTCTAAGCAAAGATAAGGAAATACATTGGGCCAAGAGATCTACAAAGTACGATCCCAGTACCAGGAACAGGAAACAAATGGGTCGACTGGGAAAGGGAACCTTCTGGGGCAACAAGGGCAAATTGACTGCTTGGAACTCCCAAGAAAAGGGGGGTATCGCTGTACGTTGGTACCGAGACCTTTTTACAGTGGCCGGAGGCATCCCCTTGTAGGACCAGTAAGGCACGTGGGGGAACCAAAGTATTGTTACAGGAGGTTATTCCAAGATGCGGAGGAACTACTTGGTCTGTCAAGGAACGTGCACCATTGAAAGTTAAAGTCACAAAGAAAAGAGGAGTGGGTCGCTAATTTGCTCTATCTCAGTGTGCACGGGAGGTGTTTGAGCCTAGGAAGAGAACTCCTTTTACAATGCAATGCCTACCTGTTGTAAAGCTTTACGCTTCTCTGATTGCTGGGTCTGTACACGACTCCCGAAGGCAGGGATGGCAGCACCGTGGTTTGGGATCCTGTCACTAAGCTGCTCAGTACAAATATAGAGGCCGTCCAAGGGAGTCCATTTATTTAGGGGCAGGTGCAGAAGCTACTGATAACAGCACTATTATTCTAGGACCTTCTATTTCCATGTTTAACAGTGGCTGCCATTAAGCAGAGCAGTAACACCCTATTAGAGGGAACGAACATTGTAATGGAAGGAATGCAATGAGCAGGTGCTGCTCGGGTAAAGGGTGCTGGTGGTTATGGGGAGATGGGAGAGCTCGAAAGTCAGTACGGATAAATCGGAAAGGACGTTGCATAGGAGGGTACTTAGCAGCTCCTATGGGCATCCACCCAAAAGAACTCGCAGCAGGGACAGTGAGAACTGGGTGCAGCCAGCATCAAAATAGAAGGGCTGGAAGCGTGCGTAGCCCATTGGTGAGATATAATACGGGATGCCACAGCTTCGTCAGGGCCCTTGTCCCAATGTTAGGAGTAGCACAGCTGGAAAGAGCCGCAGTAAATCTCTCTGCCACGTCAGAAAGAACTGAGAATGCAACGGCGGACGCCGTATGGGCAGCCCAAGAGGAAGCGTCCTCTCCATCCTAAATCGTACCGCAGAACAGGATGGCGCTGGGTTTGTCAGCTGCGAAGGAAGGGGCAGGATGTACTGCAATGAACCACAGCTGCTGTGCACCTATAAACAAGGATCAGAGCATTGGGGCGGATTTAGGACAGAGCTGGGAACAAACAAAGCCTTGCATGAGGTGAGGCAGCACAGCGCTGGCGGGGAGGTGACTTTCTCAGGCCTACGGGACGGACTTATGAGCTGGCTGCCAAACCTGGGATGGCTGGAAGGATTTTGTTCAGCTGCTGCTGTTCTGCTCCTCCTGGCGGGGCTCACGGCTGGGGCTGAGATGTTCGCTGTGTTTGTGTCAGAGTGCAGGGAAGGAACACGAGAAGGGGGAAAGGTGTGAGATGAGAGGAAGGTGGGAAGTGGGGCCTGCTTCCAGAAATCACTGGGGAGGAATGGGATAATCAGCAGCCAGGAGCCCGTGCTGCATTAACGATAAGGGGGGAACTGAGGCACAAAGGGGGTTAAATTACACAATTAGGGTGAAGCTGCAAAGGAAAATAGGATGAAGGCAAACGTTTGGCCTCACGCATGTGGGAAAGGAAGTTCCAACGTACGGAATGAAGAGTATGGAGACAAAAACGAGGGAAGCCTTGATTTGAACAGATGGGAAAACGGAGGAGGTTTCAGCAGGGGGTGCGGATAACAAACAGTGCTTGACAGGGCAAGGACTGCAGGAAGAGAAGAAAAGGAGGGGACGGCGAGGCAAGCAGAAACTGCTTAAAGGAGGGTCTCTCCCCGAGGAGGTTAAAAGTTTACAGCGAGGAAGACTACGGGCCTTGGCGAGGCAGCCCACGAGCCTTCATCCCACGGCCAGCAGGAGAAGCCCCCCCACACTCCGCGGCGCAAGCACAAGGGGGAGGGGCGGTCCGTAACGGGGCTCTCGGCACCGCAACGCGTCTGTGTCCGCGTTCCGGAACTCCACGCGATACGGAGGAGCTCGCCCTGCATGTGGAGCTCGCTTTGCCTACCGCTGTGCCGGTCACGCGGAGCTGACCCCGTGCACCAGGCTGTACGCGCATCGCTCACGAACGCACCTGCTCTGCGTCCCTGTGCTGGCTGCAGGGTTTGGCTGCCGCACGTCCAGCCCGCCGCGAGGTACGAAACACGCGCCATTGCCGACAAAGCAGTACGCATGCGCCACTTCCGGCACTGCACTACGCGTGCGCCAGATCCGGGATACAATTACGCACGCGCCAAGTGCGGCGCAATAATACGCGTGCGCCAGTTTTAAGACAATAATACGCATGCGCCAGCTCCAGGACAATAATACGCATGCACCAGTTCCAGGACAGTAATACGCGTGCGCCAGTTTTAGGACACTAATACGCCTGCGCCAGTTCCGATTCCACTCTACGCATGCGCCAGTTCTGACTGCACTACGCATGCGCCTATTCCGTCACAGTAGTACGCATGCGCTTGCTCCGGTACGACACTGCATGCGGCAGATTCGGCACTGCACTACGGCGCGTGGTTTTGGCACAGTTATGCGCTTTCGCGTATAACACTCAGCGCGTTACTACGCGCTCCCCAGTCTCGACACGCCACTACGCTTGTGCAGTTTGGACACACAAGTACGCCATTCTCAAAACGGCACTGCGCATGCCCCAGTCAGAGCACGGCGATACGCATGCGCCATTTTCAACTCCTCAGTACGCCTGCGCTTGTTAGAGTACTGCACTTCGCATGCGTCAGTCCGAGAACTACAATACGCATGCGCCCGTTTGCTGTCTACTCTGAGCATGCGTACTTCTCTGCACAGCTCTACGCATGTGCTCTTTTCCTCACAATACGCATGCGCGAGCCTCGGCATACCATGCAGTTCTGCAGTTTGGCCACGCGGTGGCAGCAGAGACCACGGAAAGAACGGATAGAGAACGTGAGCCAGGAGCGCGCCGTGGGTGGAGGGCCTGCCTTCCTGGGCGTTTGTTAAACCTGCCCTTCTTTGGCTGGCAGCCCCATACGGACACACGGACCCCGTAGGGACCCACAGCATCCCACAGAAACCCACAGAGCCCTATAGAGAGTCCACAGAAAACCCACAGTACGCCACAGAGACGCACAGACCCCACAAAGACCCTTTAGTGACCCCAGGGAGCCCCATAGGGACCCATAAAGCCCCATAGAGCTCCCAGAGCCCCACAGTGCCCCATTGACCCCATAGGGACCCAAAGGGACCCACTGACCGCGCAGTGCCCCATAAAGACCCATAGAACCCCATAAAGCCCAACAGAGCTCCCAGAGCTCCATAGTGCCACACTGAGAGCCCATTCAGACCCACAGTGCCCCACAGAGACCCCCCAAGCCCACAGAGCGCCCCACAGCGCATCCCCAACCCCCCCCCCCCCCCCCGTGTTTGTTGGGTCCTTTTTATTCATTTTTGTATTTTTCGTGGCTTTTTTTTCCATTTTTTTTATCTAAAAGGAGCGGAAACGGCGGAACCCGGAAGTAACAAAAAAAAGAAAATACAGAGAAGGAAACCCGGCCCCAAATCGCCCTTTTTCCCCCCAAAATACCCAAAACCGCGCAATTGGGGGGGGGGGGGGGGGGAGAGGGTGACGGTGTCACCTTAAGGTCAAAGGTCACAGGGTGACCCCAAAGGTCACGTAGGTGGCACATCATTAGGAGATGCTAAGGACATATGAAGGACACGCCAGTGACACGCTAGGAATGGTTTGGGGACACTTTGAGGACCCAATGGTGACACGTCAGGAACACGTCAAGGACACGCTAATGACATGTTGGTGACACGCCAACAACACGCCAGTGACCCTTTGGGGACCCAATGGTGACACGTCAGGAACACGTCAGGGACGTATCAGTGACCTGTCAGGAACATGTCAAGGACACGCTGATGACATGTTAGTGACACGCCAATGACACGCCAGTGACCCTTCAGGGACCCTTAGGGGACACTTTTGGGGACCTTTTGGGGACCCCACGGTGCCACCCCGCTGCCAGGCGAGCTCCCGCGCCGCACACACGCCAAGCACACGCCAAGCACACGCGTGTGTCACAGGAAGTAATCGGCCACTGGCTTCTTGGAGGGGATCCCGCGCGTCTCCTGCGGCGCCGCCTCGAAGATGATGAACTCCTTCTGCAGGTGCTCGTCCAGCTCCAAGATGGCTGCCACATTCCCACACCTGCCCCATAGAGCCGCCCCATAGCGGGACCCATAGGGACACACAGACCTCTTAGGGACCCAGTGGAACACACAGAGAGCCCATAGGGATCCATAGGGACCCCAAAGAGACCCCACAGAGACTCACAGACCCACGAGGACCCACAGAGACCCCACAGATCCCCATAGTGTCCCCACTGAGCCCCACAGTGACCTCATAGATCTGCATAGGGTCCCCACCGAGGTCCACGGTGACCCCATAGAGCACTGTAGACACCCCAAAGACCCCCAAAGAGCCTCATAGAGACCCATAAAGACTCACAGACACCCCACAGAGCACCATACTGACACCATAGAGCCCCACAGTGACCCCACAGACCCCCATAGAGCCCCACGGTGACCGCATAGTGCCCCATAGAGACCCCACAGAGCCCCACAGTGACCCCTTAGCACCCCATAGAGCCCCGCAGTGCCCCCCCAGCAGCCCCGGAGCCCCTGACCTGTAGCAGTAGTTGGGGGCAGACCAGACGGTCAGCACGGTCTCGCTGAAGTGCCACTTGTAGCCCTCCATGACCAGCTGGTGAGCGCGGCAGATCATGTCGATGTCGTTGGAGGCGTTGAATTGGGCCACCACGTCGCTGCCGAACAAATAGCCGGCGCCGCGGGGGGACACCCCCCAACCCGTCGTGTCTGGGGTTGGGGGCGGGGTCAGTGGGGACCCAGACCCATAGGGACCCAAAGGGAACCTCAGGACACGCAGAGACCCAGAGGGAACCGCAGGAGACCACAGGGACCCGTACAGACCCACACACAGGGAACCATAGGGACCCATACGGACACACAGAGACCCATGGAGACCCAGAGAGACACATAGGGAACCGTAGGGACCCACAGAGCCCCACAGAGACACATAGAGCCCCATAGAGAACGCATAGAGCCCCGCAGATCCCATACAGCCCCACAGAGAGCCATAGAGACCCCACAGAGCCCTATAGAGACCTCTTAAAGACTCACACAGACCCACAGAGACCCCACAGAGTCCCGTAGGGACCCACAGGCACCCGCAGAGACTCCACACGCGTGTCAGTGCGCACACACACGTCCACACGCGTGTGCCGTTACCTTCGGGGTCGGACCAGAGCAGGTCACACATGGGGCCGTCGTGCGGCACCTCCTGCTTGCGGTCGATGGTGCGGATCTGGTCCAGGGTTTGGATGGAGGGCGAGAGGCCGCCGTGCACGCAGAAGATCTGCGGGGACACGTGTGTGCTTAGCGTGTGCTGAGCGTGTGCTTCATGCGTGCTTAACATGTGCTTAGCGTGTACTTCGTGTGTGCTTAGCATGTGCTGTGTGTGTGCTTAGCGTGTGCTGTGCGTGTGCTTAGCGTGTGCTGTGCGTGTCACACACGCTCATGCCCAGGGCTCCTCCCGAGCCCCCCACTCAGCCCCAAAAGACACAAAAGTGCCCACTGCGCCCCAAATCGACCCAATCCCAAAAAGAACCCCCAAAAGAACCGCTCCCGGCCCGCCAGTCCCCTTAGTGTGTCTTAGCGTGTCTTAGCGTGTCCCTGGCGTGTCCCCGGCGTGTCACCTTGCCGTCGATGATGGCGGACAGGCTGAGGTAGTCGAAGATCTCGGTGCAGTACCGCCAGACGGTGACGGAGCCGTATTTGCGGAGGCATTCGTCGTAAAACCCGTAAACCTGCGTGATCTGACGGCTCTCGTGGTTCCCCCGGATCAGAGTGATGCGGTCCGGGTAGCGGACCTGGGGGGCCCCACAAGTGTGGGGTGGGAGCCACAGACGTGGGACCCATAATTGTGCGGTGGGACCCAACCCCCACCTATAAATCCCAACCCCCACCGATGGGTTCCCCAACTCTGGTCCCACCCCACCCACGGGTCCCACCCCCCACATCTATGGGTCCCACCCTCCATTGCTGGGTCCCACCCCACCCCTATGGCTCCCACCCCCACCTCTGGGACCCCCACCTACAGGTCCCCCCCCCACCCATGGGTCCCACCCCCACCTTGAGTGCCAGCAGCAGCAGGAAGGTCTCCACACTGTAGAAGCCGCGATCCACAAAATCCCCCATGAAGAGATAATTGGTCTCGGGGACGTCGCCCCCTACCTGCGGGAGGCCACGGGCTCAGGGGGGGCTCTGGGGGCTATGGGGGGCTCTGGGGAGATATGGGTTGTTATGGGGGTCTATGGGGGGGGTTATGGGGGGCCATGGGGAGCTGTGGGTGGCTATGGGGGACTATGAGGGGCTTTGGGGTGGTTATGGGGTGGTCATGGGGTCTCAGGGGGGTTATGGGGGCAGAGAGGGCACTTGTGGGGCACAGACGGCCACTTATGGGGCGGCTCACCCGGAAGAGCTCCTTGAGGTCGTAGAACTGCCCATGGATGTCCCCGCACACCTGTGGGGCACAGAGCCATGGCTGCCCCATAGATCCCAGCCCTGCCCCATAGATTCACCCCAAACCCGATCCCTGCCCCTTAACACCTTACAGTCCCCGTCCCTGCCCTTAGATTCCCATCCCCACCCACAGATTCCTCCCAGACCCCCATCCTGCCCTATAGACCCCATCCCTGCCCCATAGATCCCCTCCCCACCCCATATATCGCACCCCAGACCCCCCCCACACCCCACAGATCCCCCCATATTCCCCCACTCACAGTGACCGGTGAGTCAACCCGCTGCACGTTGCTCTCCTCCACCAGGATCTCCCTGCAATCAGACACCGCCATCATTAACCAACCCCTTAATTAACAACCCCCCCCCCCCAACAACCCAGACGGTGCCGGAGGGGGGGCTGCTCGTTAACCAGGGTTAATGAGGAAGGGCTTAATGAAGGACCTGGCCTTGGCACACAGCGCCTTCACTTCGCTCTCCCGGATCAGCTCACAGCGCCGCAGCTGCTCGATCTGCCGGTCCAGGTCGCTGGGCTCCCCCATGGCTGTGGGGCACACAGACCCCACGGCGCCCCATGGGGACCCGTAAGGGACACATAGTCCACCCCTGTACCCTACAGCCACCCCATAACTGCCCCTATGACCCTCAGCTGCCTCAAAGTCATCCTCCAGCCCCATAGCCACCCCGTAACATCCCGTGCCCCACAACTGTCCCACAGGCCCACTTCCAACCCCACAGGTGCCCCATAACTACCATAGGGGCCCTATACCCACCCTACAACCTCCCCCTGTGCCTTACTGAGGCTCCAAAACCGCCCCAAAACCACCCCTACGCCCCACAGCCTCCCCATAACTGCCCCACAACCACCCCATAGCCACTCCTGTGCCCGACGGCTGCCCCATAAGCGCCTCTGCGCCACATAGCCGCCCCATAACCACCTCTGTGCTGCAAATCAGCCCCATAACCCTCTCCCCGCCCCACAGATACCCCATCGCCCCACTTTACGCCCCATAAACTCCCTTATAACCGCCCCATAACCCCCATAGCGGTTCCAATCCCACCCTACAACCGCCCCCTCTACCCCACAGCCGTCCTACAGCCGTCCCCACGCCCCACAGCCGCCCCATGGCCCTCCCGACCACCCACAGCCACCCCATAACCCTCCCAGAGCCCCACGGCCGCCCCGCAACGCTCCGCACCCGGCGCCGGCGCCGCCGTCCACTCCGCCGCGCCTCACTTCCGGCCCGGCCCCTCCACTTCCGCTCCCAGCCTCATTTCCGGCTCGGCTCCCTCACTTCCGGCACAACCCCTATTTTCCGGTCCTACCTCGGCACTCGGTACCGGAAACTGGGCGGGGCGACGACCGGAAGAGGTGGTGACACAAAGCGATGTCATCTCCGCGAGTTCGGGTGGAAACCGAGAGGGCGCGGAAGGGGTCCTCACACTTCCGGTTCCGGTCCCTACGTCCCCGAAGTCCCCAAGGTCCCCAGATGTCTCCAATGCCCCCCAATGTGTCCCAGTGTCCCCAAGTCTCCCCATGTGTCTCAGTGTCCCCAGAATGTATCCAATGTTCCCAAATGTCCCCAGTGTCCCCATGTGTCAAAATGTCCCCCAAATGTCCCCAAATGTCTCCATATCTCAATGTCCCCCAATGTCCCTGAATGTCCCCATGTGTCCCCAATGTCTCAGTGTCCCCAAAGTGTCCCCCAATGTCCCCATATCTCAACACCCCCAAATGTCCTCAAATGTCCCCATATCTCGATGTCCCCCAACACCCCCAATGTGTCCCCGTATCTCAATGCCCCCAGTGTCCCCAGAGTGTCCCCCAACGTCCCCAAAATGTCCCCAAAATGTCCCCAAAGCCACCACCTCCATCTGCACACAGCGCTCCTTTATTCCCCCACAGCAGCAGAGCATCCAATGGGGACACAGAAAGGAAATGGGGAAGAGGGGAGGGGGGGGGGAGAGAGGCGACATTTGGGGCCACGCCGGGGTCCCAAAGTGTGACACGGGGGGGGGGGGGGGGGTTGGAGGTGTGACAGGAGTGTGTCGGGGTGCTGATGGTGCTGGTGACACACGCGCGTGTCCCACGGCGCCCGCTCAGTATGCGTGGTTGGAGATGAAGAGCGATTCGCTGGCGGCCGCCCCCGCGTGGCCACTGGGAGTGTATTTACCTTGACATGCCAGGGAGTTGGCCTGGGGGGGAAATGGGGTTAGAGAGGGGACAGGAACAACGGGGGGACACGGGGGGGACATGAGGGGAGTTGGCCTGGGGGGGGAAATGAGGCCCCCATAGATCACCGCAGCCCAATAGGATTCCCCGAGCCCATAGGACCCTCCCACCCCACAGCGCCCCCCGGTGGTGGCCAGATGTACCAACACGCAGAGGACCCCCATAGGACCCTCATAGAACCCTCCCACTCCACAGCGCCCCCCGGTGGTGGCCGGGTGTACCAACACCCAGCAGACCCCCCACCACATACGACCCCATACGACCCCATAGGACCCCACAGGACCCCACAGCCACCCCACAGGGCAGACGTACCAAGGCCCTCTTGACGTACTCCTCCTGGGCCGCTTTGGTGTTCTCCTTTTTGCCACTCCAGGCCTTCAGCGCCGAGGCCTGCAGCGCCCGCCCATAGGAGAAGGTGAGCGCCCAGGGCCGGTGCAGGGGGCAGCGGTTGATGGCATTCAGGTTGACCGAAGCCTCCTCCTCACTCTGACCCCCCGACAGGAAGGTGATGCCTGTGGAGGGGCAGCGGGGGGAGTGTTGGGATGGGGGGCACCATGGGGGGTGTCGTTATGGGGGGCAAAAGGGGGGGAGACCATGGGGATGTCACTATGGGGCCAGTGACCCCACGATGATGTTCCTATGGGGATGGGGTGGCTCCTATGGGGCCGGGCACCCACCAGGCACGGCGGGTGGGACGGTGCGGCGCAGCGCGGTGACGGTGGCCATGGCGATCTCCTCGGCGCTGTACTTCTTGGTGCAGGAGTGGCCCGGGGTCACCATGTTGGGTTTGAGCAAAGTGCCCTCCAGGTAGATGTGGTGGTCGCTCAGAGCTTTGTACACAGCTGCCAGGACCTGCGGGCACAAAGGGGACACGTGGGGACGTTTAGGGACAAGTGGGGACATTCTGTGGACATCTTGGGGATATTTGGGGACATTTTGGGACATGTGGGGACACTTGGGGATATTGTGGACACGCTGGGGACACGCTGGGGACATCACTCACCTTCTCGGTGACATACTGACAGCGCTTGAGGTCGTGGTCCCCATCTGGAAGGATCTCAGGTTCCACAATGGGGACAATTCCGTTCTGGGGGGGGGGGAAATGGGGACATCAGCCAGGGGGAGGGGACACCCAGGGGACACCAAACAACCTCCAGGTGCCACCAAACCCCATAAGACACCCAGAAACGACACTGAGGACACAGGGAGGGGACACCAAGACACAGACGTGCCACCAACCCCCCTTAGGTGTCACCAAACACCTCTAAGTGCCACCAATGCCCCTTAGGTGCCCCCCCCGCTGGCTGCCATCTGGGGTCCCAGGAGCACACGGACCTGCTGGCAGATGCTGGCGTAGCGTGCCAGGACGTTGGCGTTCTCCATGATGGCCAGGCGGGACGGGGTGTGCTCCGAGATCTTCAGCACGCAGCGCCATTTGGCAAAGTCAGCCCCATCCTTCTTGTACTGAGCGCAGCGCTCCATCAGCCCGTCCAGGCCTGGGGGCGGGGGGACAACCAGGTGACATCGGGGGGGGGGGGGGGGGGGGACAGCGGCGGGGGGTGGGGGGGTCATGGTGGGATCGGGGGTGGGGACGTCAATGGGGGGTGGGGGTGACACTGGGGGGTCTCTCACCCTGGGTGGTGGTCTCCCCATTGGTGCCAGCCAGAGGCACAACGCCTTTGTCAACCTGGGGGGGTGGGACACACACACACATACACACAAACAGTGTCACCGCTGCGATCCCAAAACGTCCCCAAAATACCCCCAAATGTCCCCAAAACGTCCCCAAAATATCTCCCAAATGTCCCAAACCCGCGTCCCAACCCAACCCAACAGGTTGACCTGGCAGTCCATCAACCCCCCCGCTTCCCCCTCACGCTGCCCCCAAACAGCCCCCAATTGGCTCAAAATGTCCCCAAAAGTCCCCAAGACGTCCCCAAATTGTCCCCAACCCAACCGAACAGGCTGGCCTTCTATCCTACCAACCCAACCCCTCCCACCCCCCAATCCCCAAAACACCCCCAAAAGCCCCAACTCCCCCCAAACGCCCCCAAAATGTCCCCAACACCCCCATGTCCCCAAGGTGTCCCCAACCCAAGACACCCCCACCCAACGCAACCCAACCCAACGGGTTGACCCGCTGCCCTACAGCCCCGACCCCACCTTAACCCAACCCCCAAAATACCCCAAAAAGCCCCAACGCCCCCCATAAAAAACCCACCTTGATCCCGACGACGCCCCCCTTGGCCCGGATGACCTGAGGGAAGGGGCGCCCATCGTCAGCCTTCTGGTACAGGGTCTCGTGGAAGAGGATGACGCCGCCGATGCACGGATCCACGCGGTTGTCGGCCGTGAACAGCAGCTGCCGGTACCAGCGCCGGTTCTCCTCCGTGTTCTCCGCCCCCACCGAGCTCAGCCGCTTGGCGATGCTGCCTGCACACCAGCAAGGACCAGTATGGACCAGTTAGACCACAGCCTGTACACCGGTTGGCCAACGGGGCTCAACGTGAGGCTCCGGCATCTCCCATGGACCTCCTGGGGTCACCTCAGCCTTCTCAAAGGCTCCACAACAACTCCTGTCCCCATCCCAGTTCATCCCCGTTCATCCCAGTTACCCAGACTGGTGTCTTAGTACGCTTCCAGTGCCTCCTAGTATGTCCCAGTCCATCCCAGTATGCCCAAGTCGCCCCACATCCCCTCCCAGTGCATCCCAGTCCATCCCAGTACGCACCGGTGGACTCATCAGCGGCCAGGATGCCTTTGCCCGGTGCCACGATGCGCTTGGCGATGTCAGACAGCTCCTGCTTCTGCTCCGGGGTGAGCGCTGGGTACTGGTGCGGCATGGTGGCGGTGGTACTGGGGGAACTGGGAGCACTGGGAGGGCGCCTGTGGGGGAACAGGGGGCGTTGGTGGCCAATAGGGGGCGGTAGGGAGCAGCGGGAGGGTTTCTATGGGTACCCAATGGGCCGCTAGGGAGCTCTGGGAGGACGACCACTAGGGGGCGGTAGGGAGCAGTGGGAGGACGCCTGTCAATGGTTTTGGGGTTGGCGACCGCTAGGGGGCGGTAGGGAGCACTGCAGAGAAACCCGTAGGGCACCATAGGGACACTATAGGAGAACCCATACAGCGTATGGGGACAGCAGAGGGGAGACTGCAGGGGACGCTGTAAGGGATGTAGGAACAGTGTAGGGACACCGGGGGGGGACACGGAGGGGACACTGAGGGGGCACACCGGGGGGGGACACACAGAAGGGGACATGGGGGGGGATGTGGGGGGAGGGCACAAGAACGGGATAAAGAAGGGACATTAAAGGGGCATTAAAGGGACACCACACAACAGGTGCTGCAAATCCGGACTGGAAAGGACATGGGGAGGGGACACTGGGATATGGGGGGGCAGTGGGAGGGGACATCGTTAGGGGAGGGGACATTGGGGACACTGGGATACGGGGGGGTATTGGGGGGGACGCAGCGCCGCCCCTCCCCCCCTCAAGGACACCCCAAGGACACCCAAAAATGGCTCTTCTCACCCTAAAATCTGCCCCAAAATTCTGCCTTTTCACCCCAAAATTCCATCCCCAAATTCCACTTTTCCACCCCAAAATCTGCCCCCAAATTCATCTTTTTACCCCCAAATCCTGCCCCAAATATCCACATTTCGCCCCAAAATTCTGACCCAAATTTCTGCCTTTTCACCCCCAAATTCTGCTCCCAAATTCCACCCTTTTCCCCCAATTTCTGTCCTTCACCCCAAAATTTCACCATTTCGCCCCAAAATCTGCATTTTTCACCCCAAAATCCACACTTTCCGGCCCCAAAATCGCCACTTTCCACCCCAAAATCTCTCCCTCCAATCCCCAAATCTGAACTTTTCTGCCCCACATCTGCACTTCTTTGCCCCAAAATCTGAACTTTTCAGACCAAACTCTGCCCTTCTCACCCCAAATCCGCACTTTTCTGCCCCCAAACGACCATTTTTCAACCCAAAATCGGAACTTCTGCCCCCAAATCTGCACCTTTTTGCCCCCAAATCGCTTTTAACCAAAATCTGCGATTTTGCCCCAAATCTGCAACTTTTCAGCTCCCAAATCTGCCCTTTTTTGCCCCAAAAATCTCCACTTTCGCCCCAAATTTCCCCATTCAGCCCCAAAAGCTGAATTTTTCAGCCCCAAAATTGCAACTTTTTGCCTCAAATCGCAACTTTTCAGCCCCCAAATCCAAACTTTTGCCCCCCAATTCGGCACTTTTGGGGCCCAAATCTCCACTTTCCTGCCCCAAATCTGCACCTTTCTGTCCCAAAACCTCCCCTTTTCACCCCAAAATCACCATTTTTCACACCCAAATTTCCCCCTTTCCACGATCTCCACATTTGCCACAAATCCCCCCTTTTCCCCCCAAAACCACCCCTATTCCAACACAACCCCTCAGCCACAAAATCGCCCTTTTTCACCCCAAACCGCCCCAAACCCCATTTTTTACCCCAAAACTCCCCCCGCCCCCTCAAAACTTCGTTTTTTCCACCCCAAACTCCCCATTTCCCCCCCAAAATCCCCACTTTTCCCCCCAAATCCTCCCCTCCCCCCCTCCCATTCCCCATCGTCCCACCTCCACCCCAAAAAAGACACCCCAAATCGCCCTTTTTCGCCCCAAATCCCCCCCCGCCCCCACCTGCGACCACAGCCGTGGGGAGCGGCGCGCTGGCGGGGAAAGGGGCGGAGCCAGCGTGACGTCACAGGCAGGATAAAGGAGGAGCGCGGGAGGCATTCTTAAAGGGGCAACGGCGCTGCGTTCTCTAGGGGGTCTCACATGGGAAGGGAGTGGGATGGGCTTTTAAAGGGGCAATGGCGATGGCGGCCACATTAGAAGACCGAGATTCTTAAAGAGGCAATGGCGCTGCATCCCCTGGGGGGGGGGTCTCACATTGGAAGGACGGGGGGGGTGGGGGGGGAGAGGCAATGGGCGCCGTGTGCCCACTGGGGGGCACAACTGGGGTCCCTATGGGGATATTTTGGGGGGGGCTCAGCTCTATAGGGTCGCTATGGGGATTTTATGGGGGGGCTCAGCCCTATGGGTGTCTATGGGGGGGTCTCTATGGGGCTATGTTTGGGAGAAGAATCCTAATTATTTGGGGGAGGGGGCATAGAGTGTCTATGGGGTCTCCATGGGGGCGGGGGGGGGTCTCTACGGGGCTTCTATGGGGGGGGCTCAGCTCTATAGGGTTGCTATGGGGTCTCTATGGGGGGGCCTCTGCCCTAGGGGCTGTATGGGGGGGGCTCTGTGGAGTTATATTGGGAGGAGTAGCAGTTATTTGTGGGGGGGGGGCACTCACCTTTGTATGGGGCCGTTCACCGGGGTGGGGGGGGGCACAGTGTAGGGCCCCTCCTGTGACCCCCCCGCAATTTATAGACTGTGCCCCCCCCCACATTCCCCTTCCCCCTCCCCATTGACATTCAAGGCCGCCCTCTGACCTTTGCCAAGCCCAAAATAGTGCCTCCCCCCGCACCCCCCCCGCCCATCCCCCCCCCATATTATTTACGAGTGTGGGGGGGGGGGCAAACGTGGCTGCCATTTTTGTGCCCCCCCCCCCTTTTTGGGACCAAATTCCCTATTTTTTGTGCCCCCCCAAATATTTGGGCCCAAAATTGTGCCCCCTCTGCGCCTCCCCTTAATCCACCCCGCCCCAAATTATTTACAATTGGGGGGGCTGCCAAAATGGCCACCATTTTTTTGCCCTCCCCCCCCCCCCCCCCATTTTCAGCCAGCAATTCTTCATTTTCTGGCTCCCCCCCCCCAGTTTTTGGGCCCAAATTCCCTATTTTTGGTTCCCCCCCCAATATTTGGGTCCAAAATTCTGCCCCCCCCGGTCCATCCCCCCCATATTATTTACGGAGAGGATGAGTGTGGGGGTCAAGAATGGCCGCCATTTTGGTGCCCCACCCCCAAGCTTTCAGAGGCCCAATACAATCCAACCCCCCCCAAATTTTGGGGCCAAATTCGCCCTTTTTTGGTACCCTCTCCCTGTTTCCCCCCCCCCAAAATTACTTAGAAGGAGAGAGGGTGGCCAAAAATCGCAGCACATTTTGGTGCCCCCCCCCCCAATTAAGGCCCAAATTCCCCATCTTTGGTCACCCACCCCCCCCCATTTTTAGTGTCCCCCTCCCAATTCTAGGCCCAAATTCCCCATTTCTTTTGTGGGCCCCCTCAATGTTGGGGCAAAATTCCCCATCTTTGCCCCCCCCTCAATTTTTGTTGCCCCTCCCCCAAAATTTGGGGCCCAAATTCCCCATTTTTGGTGCCCCCCACAGCAATTTTTAGGCCCAAATTTGGTGCCTTCCCCCCCAGTTTTTGGCGGCCCCTCCCCCCGAATTTCTAGGCCCCAATTCCCATTTTTTTGGTGCCCCCTCAAATTTTGGGCTCAAATCCCCATTTTTGGTGCTCCCCCCCTCCATTTTTGGCGCCCCCTCCTCTAATTTTGTGCTCAAATTCCCCATTTTTTGCCCCCCGCCCCTGCAGTAACGCTTTTTTCATTGGCTCACTCTCCACCAATAGCAGAGCTCGGCGGTTCTATTCTGCCCAGCAACAAGCTAAGCCATATTTTCCATTGGTTATCGCCTCAGCCAATCTCCGCGGGGCGGTGCCGCTCATGCGCTCTCCCCACCCCTCCAGCTGTTGCCATGGGAACGACGCGGCGCCTTTTGCGACAATTAAAGGTATTTATTACGAAAACCGGACCGAAATTGAGCGAAATTACAGCAAAATGCGGCAAAACGGCCTCACAAATGGAAAAGGCACTTCATAGGGCCCCAAAATCGGAACTTTTGCCCCCAAATCTCCACTTTTTGCCCCCAAATCGTTCCCCAGAATCCCCAAATCTGAACCTTTTGCCCCAAATCTCCGCTTTTTGGCCCCAAATCTGTCCCCTAAAACCCCAAATCGGGACTTTTTGCCCCCAAATCGTTCCCCCCAATCCCCAGAGGTGCATTTTCTGGCCCCAAACGGCACCGTTTTCCCATCCAGGGACATTCGGCTGCACCAAAACCCGAAGAATTCGCCCCAAAATGGGAACGCTGGGATCCGTCACTCCGCCCCAAACCCCATAACGGCCCCCAAACCCCAAATCCCCTCCTACCCGATTACCCTGCCCGATGACCCCACAGCCCCTCCCTCCCGGTTTCCCCTCCCACCCCATAACCCCATATCCCCTCCGACCCCTCCCACCCCATAAGCCCACCCATTACCCCGCATTCCCTCCCCCGTGTCCCCGCCCCATAACCCCGCAGCCCCTCCCATAACCCCCATAGCCCACAGCCCCTCCCCCCCGCGGCCCCGCCTCCCGTCCCCCCGCCCCGCCCCCCTCCCCGGCCGCTCTCCGGATGGCCGCTCCGCGCTGCGCCGCGCTGCTGCTGGGCGTTCTGTTCTTCCCGGCGCTGTTCGCGCTGAGCCGCGCCGCGCTGCGCTCCCTGCCGGGCCGCCGCTGCCCGGAACCCGACGCCGCCATCGTGGCTGCCAGGTAACGGGGGGGAGGGGGAGGGAGAAGCTGAGGGGGATGGGCGACACTGGGGGGCGGGGGGGGGAGATGGAATGGGGGGGATCGGGGGACATTGGGGGTATGGGGGATGTGGGGGGATGTGGGGGAGGATAGCGGGATATGGGGGGGTGTGGGGGGTGGGGGTATGAGGGACACGGCGGGGGAAGGACACGAGTGGGGGATGGGAGGGATGGGAGGGCACTGGGGGGGACACAGGAGGACACGGGTGGGGGGGTGGGGAATATTGGAGGGGTGGGGGGCATTGGGGGCATGGAGGGCGTTGGGGACATGGGGGGGCATTGGGGACTGGGGATATGGGGGATATTGGGGGGGTACGGACACGAGTGGGGGGGATGGGATAATGGGGGATGGGGGGAAACGGGGGGAAGGACACGAGTGGGGGATGGGGGGCACTGGGGGAGATGGGGGGCACTGGGGGGGGCAGAGGGGGACACAAACTCGACTGGGGGGGGTTTGGGATAATGGGGGACATGTTGGGGGGTGGGGGATATGGGGGACACGGGAGGACACAGACACGGGTGGGGGATGGGTGACATTGGGGGGGAGGGGACAGAGGACGGGGGGGGGGGCACAGACACGTGGGGGGGGGAGGGGGAGGGAGGAGCCGGGATTAACGGGACTTAAGGGTCAGGAAAAGGGGGGGGGATAAGGATGGGGGTGGGGGGTGACGTGGGGATGGGGATGGGGGGCTCAGGGATGGCTGGGCACGACCCCAGAGACCCCCCAGTGCCCCCCCAGCCATCCCAGTGACCCCCAGTTCCTCCCAGTATCCCCCAGATCCCCCATTCCACCCCCAGTTCCCCTCTCAGAACCCCCTCAATCCCCCCATTGCCCCCCCCATGACCCCCCCCCTCCCCACAGGGTGGTCTCGGCAGTGCAGGCCGTGCTGGCGTCGCTCTCAGGGTACCTCATTGCCTCCAGCTGCCACCACGTCATCGACGACACGTGAGCCTGCCCCATAGCGCCCCATAACTGCCCCATAACTGCCTCATAGCGCCCCACAGAGCTCCATAGAGCCCCATAACAACCCCATAGTGCCCCATAATGGCTCATAACTGCCACATAGCTGCGCGTAGCAACCTGTAGAGGGCCATACTGCCCCATAGCGCCCCATAACTGCCCTATAACCGCCCCATTGAGCCCCATAGTACCCCATAGCATCCCCTGGAACCACATACCGCCCCATAACTGCCCCGTAGTGCCCCATAGCTGCACATCCCCACTGGAGCTGTCCCCATTGCCCCCATCCCCCCTCTGCCCCACTGCAGGCACTGGCTGGCGGCCGCCTACCCCCCGTTTGCGGTGCCCTACTTTGTGTACGACCTGTACGCCATGTTCCTGTGCCACCGGCACCGCCGGCTCCTGAAGGGCCACCAGAACCAACCGGAACCACCCGGCGCCGCCGCCATCGCCTTCCTGCGCCGGGAGCTGCTGATGGTGCTGCACCACGCGGCCATGGTGCTGGTCTGCTTCCCCATAGCCACGGTGAGGGCTTGTGGGGGATATGGGGCGCTGTGGGGTCAGTATGGGGTCAGCATGGGGCACTTTGGGGTCTGTGTAGGGCACTATGGGGCACTGTGGGGTCTGTGTGGGGCACTATGGGGTCACTATAGGTCATTATGGGGCACTATGGGGCATTATGGCATCACTATGGGTTACTATGGTGCACTATGGAGTCAGTATGGGGCACTATGGGGTCACTATGGGGCGCTATGGGGTCAATATTGGGTTTGATGCTGCACCATGTGGCCATAGTGGTGGTCTGCTTTCCTATAGCCACAGCCAGGGCTTGTGGGGAGTATGGGGTACTGTGGGGTTACTATGGGGCACTGTGGGGCAGTATGGGTTCATTACGGGGCACTGTGGGGTCTCTATGGGGTCACTATGGGCCCCAATGTCCCCATTGCCAGCTGTACCGCCGTGGGAAGGGCGATTTCTTCCTGGGCTGTTTGCTGATGGCGGAGCTCAGCACCCCATTCGTCTGCCTGGGGAAGGTCCTGATCATGGTGAGTGCACCCCATAGGGCTCCTCTGCCCTATAGAAGCCCCACCTACCCCATAAAAACGTCATCTGCTCAATAGAAACCTCATCTACCCCATAGAAATCCTATCTACCCCATAGAAGCCCCATTTGCCCCATAAATACCCCGTCTGCCCTATAGATATCCCTTTTTCCCCATAAATAGTCCCTCTGCCCCATGGATATCTCTTTTCCCCCATAAATATTCAATCTACCCCATAGATATCCCATCTGCCCCGTAGATGTGGTCCCCTGCCCCATAAATGCTCCCAACCCCCCCCCACATGTGACCCTCCCATCCCATAGACATCCCCAACTCCCCCAAATGTGACTCCCCCACCCCATAGATGCCCCCATCCCCCCCAAACCCCTCCACCCCATAGATACCCCCCAAAAACTGACCCCCCCTCTTTTGCCCCCCCAGTATGGCCGCCAGCACACCACCCTACACAAACTGAATGGGGCCGCCACCCTGCTGACGTTCTTGGGGTGCCGCGTCCTCCTCTTCCCGTACCTCTATTGGGCCTATGGGCGCCATATCGGGGTCCCCCTTTTTAGGGTCCCAGCCGCCCTCCCCCCTTCCTACAATATGGCTGCCGCCGCCCTCCTGGCCCCACAACTCTACTGGTTTGGCCTCCTGTGCCGGGGGGCTTGGCGCCTCTTCCGACCCCAACCCCCCCGCCCACCCTGAGCCCACCCCCCACATCGGGCTGATGGGGGTGGGAGTGGGGTGGGGGTATTTATGGGATGTATTTATTGGGGGTATTTATTGGGGGGCTGGGGGGTCTATGGGACAGATTGAGGGCTCTGTGTGGTCCCTATGGGGGTCCTGGGGTCTTCATGGGGTACCTATGGGAGTGCTGGGGTCTCTATGGGGGTCCCGGTGTCTCTATGGGGTCCCAATGGGGGTTCTGGCTTCTCTATGGGGCACTCTGATGTTTCTGTGGGACTTTATGGAGTCCTTATTGGAGTCCTGGGTCCCTATGGGGCAGACTGAGGTCTGTATGGGGTCCATATTGGGGTGCTGGGATCTCTGTGGGGCTCTATGGGGTCCTTATGGGGGTCCTGGGGTCATCATGGGGTCCCTATGGGGGTCCTGGGGTCTCTGTGGGGCTCTATGGGGTCCTTATGGGGCTGCTGGGGTCTCTATGGGTCCCTATGGGGGTGCTGGGATCTCTGTGGGGTCTCTATAGGGTTCCTATGGGGTCCTGGGTTCTACTGGTTTGGCCTCTTCCAACCCCAGCCCCCCTGCCCACCTTGAGCCCACCCCCCCCAAGTTGATGGGGGTGGGGGGGGATCAATGGGAGGGATTTATGGGATGTATTTATGGGATGTATTTATTGGGGTCCTGGGGGGGGGCTTAGGGGGCAGAATGAGGGCTTTATGGGAACCTTATGTAGGTCCTGGGGTCTCTATGGGGATTCTGAGGTCCCTATGAGGTCCCTATGGGGGTCTTGAGGGCTCTATGGGGCCCCTATGGGGGTCGTGGGATCTCTATGGGGTCACTGTGGGCATGCTGCGGTCTCTATGGGGTTCTGTGGGGTCCCTGTGGGAGTTCTGGCGTCTCTGTGGGGCTCTATGGGGTCTCTATGGGGCTCTGTGGGGTTCCTTTGGAGTCCTGGGCTCTCTTTGGGGTCCCTATGGGGATTTCGCGGTCTCTGTGGGGTACCTCTGAGTGTCCTGGGCTCTTTATGGGGTCTTTGTGGGGCAGCCTGAGGGCTCTGTGGGGTTCCTGTGGGGCACAGTGGGGTCTCTGCGGGTCCCTATGGGGCGCCGGAGGGTCTCAGTTGGTCTCTATGGGGCGCAATGGCGCACAGCGAACCCCCAGGCCACATTAAAGCTGTTTGCTGAGCAACTCCTCTGTCTCTGTGGGTCCCGCGTCTGCCCCGTGATGTCACGTGGCTACATATGACATCACCGTCACGTCTGCACCATGACGTCACGCGTCGCCGAGAGCTGCCCGTTGCTGACAAACCGCCGCCGTCTTGTCCCCTCACTCCCCCGTTGCTAAGCAGCGGTCGCCATCTTGCCACCTCCGTTGCTAAGCAACCGGCGCCATTTTGTTCCTGGAAATCCCGCCTTACTACGCGAACGCCACCGTTTTGTCCCCGCCCCCCGTTGCTAAGCTACAGTCGCCATTTTTATTCTCGTCTCCTCCCGTTGCTAAGCGACCGGCGCCATTTTGTTCCCGCCCCTCCTCCCGTTGCTAAGTAACAGCCGCCGTTTTTTTTCCACCCTTCCGCCTGTTGCTAAGCGACCGGCGCCTCGCTGCGCATGCCCGCGGGCCGCGCTCCCATTGGCCGTTTCAAGCGGCGGCGGCGCGGTTGTGATGATGGCGGCGGCTGCGGGGAGCCGTGCGGAAACGGGATGAAAAGGGGCGGACTGGGGGCACCTATGGGGCTCAGGGGGCACTTATGGGGCACTGGGGTCCAGCAGCTCTGCCTGCGCCCCATTGAGCCCCAAACCCTGCAGCTGCTGCACGGCGGGGGAGGGGAGCCCACCCACTTCCGGTGGGGGGGTCTGGGGGGGTCTACGGGGTCTACGGGTCCCTGTGGGGTACAGTGTGGAATCTATGGGGGCACGGTGGGGTCTGGGGGGGCTCTATGGGGTCTCTATGAGTCCCAGTGTGGCACAGTGTGGTCTCTATGGGGCCGTGCTGTCCCTGTGGGGTGCAGTGGGGTATCTATGGGGCTCTGTGTGTCACTATGTGGCTCTATGGGGCTCAAGGGGTCTCTATGGGATTCTGCGAGTCCCTATAGGGTCTCTATGGGTCACTGAGCGTCCCTATGGGGCCCCGTGGGGCCCTACAGACCCCGGCGTGTCCCCATCTGCCCCCGCGGTGCTGTGGGGCACTGAACCGTCTCCAACTGGGGGGAGGAGCTCCGGCCCCACCCCCAACCCCCCTCCCCTATATCAGGGCTGTGAGGCAGAGCTGTGGGGCAGCCCCATAATGGCCGTCACCGTCGATCCCTGGGACTTGGGGGTCCTTGGGGGGTATTTCCTGTGTGTCTTCGCTGTGGGGCTGTGGGTAAGGAGTGGGGTGGGACCCACAAGTGGGGGGTGGGATCCAGAAGTGTGGGGTGGGAGCCTCCAGGGGATATCTGGGGCCCATAAGTTGGGGGGTGGGACCCATAAGTGGATCCCTGGGAGCCATTAGTTGGGGGTGGGATGATAAGTGAACCTTTGGGACCTGTAAATGCCCCCTGAGTCCCATGTAGAACCCACAAGTGCCCTATGTGACCCATAAATGCCATATAGGACCCATAAGTGACCCCCATGTGCCCCATTAAGTGCCCCTTTGTGCCCCCCAAGTGCCCTATGGGACTGGCAAGTATTCCATGGGACCATAAGTGCCCTATAAGTGCCATACGGGACCCCCAAGTGTCATACAGGACCCGTAAGTGCCCTATGTGCCCCATAAGTGCTACATGGGACCCCCAACTGCCCCACAAGTGCCATATAGGACCCATAAGTGCCCTATGTGCCCCATAAGTGCTACATGGGATCCCCAACTGCCCCACAAGTGCCATACAGGACCCGTAATTGCCCTATGTGCCCCATACATGCTACATGGGACCCCCAACTGCCCCACAAGTGCCATATAGGACCTGTAAGTGCCCTATGTGCCCCATACGTGCTACATGGGACCCCCAAGTGCTGTCCCTCCCCCCCCTCCCCTTACTGCCCCCCTACTGCGGTTGTTTGTTTAACCCCTGACCCACGATGGGGGGGGGAGGTGGAGGTGGGGGCGTTAATCATTGCCTGCTGTGACCCCTGGGGGAGGGAAAGGGAGGGCCTGCGGGGTCAGTGGGGCAGTGAGGGACTGTGGGGCTCTATGGGGTCTCTCTACTGGTTCTGTACTGGTTTAGGCTGACATGTACTTGTTCTGTACTGGTCCATGCTGGCCCTTACTGGTCCATACTGGTCTGTATTGGTGCAGTCCTTACGGCGCAGCTCCCGCAGTTCCGTCACCGGATACTTCCTGGCCGGGAGGAGGATGGGCTGGGGCGCAGTGAGTGCTGTGGGCCGCTAGGGGGAGCTGTGGGGGGGCGCAGTGAGTGCTGTGGGCCGCTAGGGGGAGCTGGGGGGGGTCGCAGCGAATGCTATGGGCTGTTAGGGGGCGCTGTAGGGGAGCTGTGGGGCATAGTGAGTGCGATTGGCCGCTAGGGGGCGCTATGGGGCACAGTGAGTGCGATTGGCCGCTAGGGGGCGCTATGGGGCACAGTGAGTGCGATTGGCCGCTAGGGGGCGCCACGGGGGCGCATTGAGTGCTGTTGGGAGCTAGGGGGTGATGTGGGATGCAGTGAGTGCTGTGGGCCGCTAGGGGACGCTGTAGGGAGCAGTGGTTGCTGTGGGCCGCTAGGGGGCGCTGTGGGATGCAGTGAGTGCTGTGGGCCACTAGGGGGCGATGTGGGAAGCAATGAATGCTGTGGGCCGCTAGGGGGCGCTGTAGGGAGCATTGAGTGCTGTTGGCCATTAGGGGGCTCTGTGGGGAGCATTGAGTGCTGTGGGCCGCTAGGGGGCGCTGTGGGATGCAGTGAGTGCTGTGGGCCACTAGGGGGCGATGTGGGAAGCAATGAATGCTGTGGGACGCTAGGGGGCGCTGTGAGGTTCAGTGAGTGATGTGGGCCGCTAGGGGGCGCTGTGGGATGCAATGAATGCTATGGGCTGCTAGGGGGCGCTGTGGGGGTGCAGTGAGTGCTGTGGGCCGGTAGGGGGCGCTGTGGGATGCAGTTAGTGCTGTGGGCCGCTAGGGGGCGCTGTGGTGTGCAATGAGTGCTGTGGGCCTCTAGGGGGCGATGTTTGAATTGGGGTCAGAGTGGGGGCAATTGGGGACAATGGGGACAAACAATGACACGTGACGTCATGCTATAACATGCCAGAACACGTGACCTCACCCCACCCCACGTGACCTCTCTCCCAGGTGGGCTCCTCGCTGTTCGCCTCCAACATCGGCTCGGGGCACTTTGTGGGGTTGGCCGGGACGGCCGCAGCTTCCGGGATCGCCGTGGGAGGATTCGAGTGGCACGTGGGGGGCTGCCCCACTGAGACCCCATAGGGACCCATAGAGTACCCGATAGGGACCCATAGAGACCCATGGCAACCCATAGCGACCCATAGGGACCCCATACAGCCCCCATAGGGACCCCACAGCAACCCATAGAGACCCCATTCTAACCCTGACAGACCCCATACAGACCCCAGAGAGACACATAGGGACCCATAGAGACCCATAGATACTCCATAGAGCCCCACAGAGCCCCCAAAGAGACCCATAGAGACATCCCACATCCCAGCCCTGCATCCCTGCCCCTCGTGCCTGTTCCAAATCCCAGCCCCACATCCCCACCCCACATCCCTGCCCCTCATCCCAGCCCAACATCCCACATCCCAGCCCCATATTTCTGCCCCCCTGCAGGCGATGTTTATGGTGCTGCTGCTTGGCTGGGTCTTCGTCCCCATCTACTTGAGGGCTGGGGTGAGTAAACAGTAACTCCCCGTGACGTCATAACTACACCTAGTGACATCATAACGACCCCACAGTGACGTCATAGCAGCCCATGGTGATGTCACAATGCCTTGTAGTGACCCCACACTGCAACAGTGCCATCACGGCGCCCCATAGTGATGTCACCACGCCCCTGTGGTGATGTCACGACTCCCTCATGATGACGTCACACTGCCCCCAGGTGGCGACGATGCCGCAGTACCTCCGGAAGCGCTTTGGGGGAGCCCGGATCCAGCTCTGCCTCTCCGCCCTCTCCCTGCTGCTCTACGTCACCACCAAGATCTCCGTGAGTGGGGCCTGATGGGCGCTAGGGGGCGCTGTGGGGGCAGTTATGGGGCTCTATGGGCTCCCTGCGTCACTATGGGTGTCTATGCGGAGCACTGCCGCTAGGGGGCGCTGCTGTCTGCACGCAGGTCGATCTGTTCTCGGTCGCTTTGCGGCGCAGTGCCGCTAGGCGGCGCTGCTGTCTGCCCTCAGGCCGATCTGCTGTCGGTCGCTTTGCGGCGCAGTGCCGCTAGGGGGCGCTGCTGTCTGCCCGCAGGTCGACCTGTTCTCGGGCGCGGTGTTCCTGCAGGCGGCGCTGGGCTGGGATTTGTACGGCGCGGTGGCGGCGCTGCTGGGAGTCACCGCGATTTACACCATTACTGGTTTGAACTGGGAGCACTGGGGGCCGCCCTGAGTGCACTGGGAGTCTTACTGGGAGCTTTACTGGAAGCACTGGGAGCAGTGGGAGCATTGGGAGCACTGGGAGCTGCACTGGGAGCACTGGGAGTACAGGGAACTAAACTGGGAGCACTGGGAGACGCACTGGGAGCTTTACTGGAAGCACTGGGAGCACTGGGAGCCGCCCTGAGTGCACTGGGAGCTGCACTGGGAGCTTTACTGGAAGCACTGGAAGCACTGGGAGCACTGGGAGCAGTGGGAGCACGGGGAGCTGCACTGGGAGCTGCACTGGGAGCACTGGGAGCCACACTGGGAGCACTGGGAGTACAGGGAGCCAAACTGGGAGCACTGGGAGATGCACTGGGAGCTTTATTGGAAGCACTGGGAGCACTGGGAGCCCTACTGGGAATGTTACTTGGAGCACTGGGATTGCAGTGGGCACTGGGATTACTGGGATTTCTGCTGTGTCTTACTGGTGCGACTGGTGAGTCTTACTGGTCTTACTGGTGCGACTGGCAGGGGGGATGACGGCGCTGATGTATGCCGATATGGTGCAGAGCGCCGTGATGGTGGGCGGAGCCTCCGTGCTGGCGGGATACGGTCCGTACTGGGACGTACTGGTCCATACGGGCCCATAATCCCACCCTAATGCCACCCTAATCCATCTGTGCAGCATCGATCCCATTGGGAATGCCCCGATCCCAAATAATCCCTTCTAGTTCCACTTGAGCTGTGTCATAATCCCGTATAATTTGACACGATCCCACAAAATCCCACACGATCCCATATAATCCCCCATAAACCCACAAAATCCTGCATAATAACGCATAATCTCACATAATCCCACATAGTCCCCCAAAATCTTACATAATCCCTCCTAATCCCCCCATAATGCCCCCCTAATCCACCCTACTCCCCTAAAATCCTTCCTAATGCCCCATAATCCCATATAATCCCATATAATCCTCCACAATCCCCCACAATCCCTCATATTTCCCCATAATTTCCCATAATCCCCCCTAATCCCCCACAATCCCCCTTCATACCCCGTAATCCCAAATAACCCCCCCTAATCCCGCAGCTCTGACGGCCGTGGGGGGGGTCCCCGCCCTCTTCCATCGCTTCCCCCTCTCGCTGCCCCCCACAACCCAGCGCTGCCCCAACCGAGCCCTGGCCCTAAAGCTGCTGCGCCCCCCGGGGGGGGACCTGCCCTGGCCTGGGATGCTTCTGGGATTAGGGGCGACCGCCGGCTGGTATTGGTGCACCGACCAGGTATGGGATTGGGGCGGATTATGGGGGATTATGGGGGCGGTGGGGGGATTAGGGAGGAATTATGGGGGATTCTATGGGATTAGTGTGGGATTTGGTTGGGATTGGGTCAATACTGTATGGGATTACAGCCATTTTATATGGGATTATGGGAGTGCAGGGTGCGGTAAGGGGAGTTTTCATGGGTTTAGTGTGAAATTATGGGGGATTCGATTGGATTATATGGGATTAGGTCTGGATTAGGTCAGGATTATACGGGATTATTGGGGTGTAGGGTGGGATTGGGGGAGCAACGCTGGGATTCTGGGACGACTGGGAGCGCTGAGATCACCCCACGCACTGGGATTACTGGGATATTATTGGGATCACGATTGGGATTATCGGCCTGAGTGCTGCCCTGCGCTGTTGGCGATGGCGGGGATTATCGGGATGAGGGATCGGAGTGGGATTATGGGATGCCCGCAGGTGATCGTGCAGCGGTGCCTGGCGGGCCGCTCTCTGACCCACGTCCGTGGGGGTTGTGTGCTCTGTGGGTACCTGAAGGTGCTCCCCATGTTCCTCATGGTGCTGCCCGGCATGGCCGCCCGCCTGCTCTACCCCGGTACGGCTCCGCCAGCCCAAATAATCCCACACAACCCCACCCGATCCCATACAAACACCTCTGGTCGGAGGAAATCCCATAGAATCCCACATAACCCCGTATAATCCCATATAATGCCACGTAATCCCATATAATCCCGTATAATCCCAGAGGTGGTGGCCTGCCCCGATGCCGCCTCGTGTCGCCGTGCCTGTGGGATTGCGGCCGGCTGCTCCAACGTCGCCTACCCCAAACTGGTGGTTGGGCTGCTGCCCCCTGGTGAGATATGGGGTGCTATGGGGTCTCTAGGGGGCTCGATGGGGTGCTATGGGGTCTCTAGGGGGCTCTATGGGGTGCTATGGGGTCTCTATGGGGATCTATGGGGTGCTATGGGGTCTCTAGGGGGCTCTATGGGGTGCTATGGGGTCTCTGGGGCTCTATGGGGCTCTATGGGGTGCTATGGGGTCTCTATGGGGCTCTATGGGGTCTCTCTGGGGTGCTATGGGGTCTCTAGGGGGCTCTATGGTGTCTCTATGAGGCTCTGTGGGGCTCTGGGGTGGTATGGGGTCTCTATGGGGCTCTATGGGGTGGTATGGGGTCTCTATGGGGTCTCTCTGGGGTGCTATGGGGTCTCTAGGGGGCTCTATGGTGTCTCTATGAGGCTCTGTGGGGCTCTATGGGGTGGTATGGGGTCTCTATGGGGCTCTATGGGGTGGTATGGGGTCTCTCTGGGGTGCTATGGGGTCTCTAGGGGGCTCTATGGTGTCTCTATGAGGCTCTATGGGGCTCTATGGGGTCTCTATGGGGTGCTATGGGGTCTCTATGGGGCTCTATGGCGTCTCTATCGGGTGCTATGGGGTTTCTATGGGGTCTCTATGGGGTCTCTGTGGGGTTTCTATGGGGTCTCTATGGGGCTCTATGGGGTCTCTATGGCGTGCTTTGGGGCCTCTATGGGGCTCTATGCAGTCTGTGTGTCTCTATGGGGTCTGTGGGGTCTATGGGGCTCTTTGGGATCTCTATGGGGCTCAATGGGGTGCTATGGGGCGCTATGGGGTCGGCGGTTCCTTATGGGGCTCCGTTGTGTCTCCATTAACGCCTTTCATCGCCTACTGAAGCCCCATTAACCCCTATTAATGCCCATTAAATCCTCATTAACGCTTATTTGCGCCGATTAACTCCCGTTCAATCCGCATTAACTTCTATTAACGCCAAGTAACTCCTATTAAACGCCCACGAGCCCCTATTAGCGCCGCTCTTCAGCGCCGCCCGGGCGCTAATGAGCGCTAATGAGCGCTAATGAGCGCTAATGAGCGCTAATGACCTCAATTAGGGCTGCGGGGGCTGATGCTGGCCGTGGTGCTGGCCGCGCTGATGTCGTCCCTCGCCTCCATCTTGGCCAGCGCCGGCGCCATCTTCAGCCTGGATCTCTATGGGCGGCTGCGGCCGGCCGCCACGCAACGGCGCCTCCTGGTGGTCGGGAGGTGAAATTGCAAGGAGGAGGAGGGGGGCAAAATGGGGGGACATCGGGGGTCGGGGGGGGGTGTTGGGGCGGTGACCCGCACAGAGGTGACCCCCCGGCCGCCATGTTGTCCCCCCGTAGGCTGTTCATGGTGGCCCTGGTGGGCATCAGCCTGGCGTGGCTGCCGGTGGTCCGGGCGGCGCAGGGGGGGCGGCTCTTTGACTACATGCAGGCCGTGGGCAGCTTCCTCACCCCCCCCATCGCCGCCCTCTTCTTCCTCGCCGTCTTCGTGCCGAGGGTCAACGAGCCCGTGAGTGGGGGGGCGTGGGGGGCGTTTGGGGGAGGGGGTGGGGGGCGGACATCGCGTGGGGGAGGGGGCTTCGGGAACAAAATGGCCCCCAAGGGAACAAAATGGCCACCGAACCCCCCAGGTGGCCACCACAGGAACACCATGGCCACCGAGGGGACAAAATGGCCGCCAGGAGAGCCGGTGGTCAATCAGGCGACCCGGTCGCCACCCTTTTCCCACCCCCCCCCCCCCCCCATCCTCCTTAGGGCGCGTTCTGGGGCCTGGCCGGTGGGCTCGCAATGGGGCTGGCCCGGATGGTCCCCGAGTTCGCCATGGGGACGGACATGGCGCCATGTCAGGCCGGAAGTGAGGAAACCGGAAGCGTGAGCACCGGAAATAGCACCGGAAGCGCTTGGACTGGCCCGCTCCTCACTGGAAGTGGCTTCTCCGACACCGGAAGTATTGGAATCGAGGGTGGGGAGACCGGAAGTGGGTCGTCGTGGGGGGCGGGGCGCTGCCCCGACTTCCTGTGCGGCCTGCACTACCTGCACTTCGCCGCCCTGCTCTTCGTCGCCACGTGCGCCATCGCCGTCGCCGTTTCCTTCTGCCACCCCCCCATCCCGCGGCGCCACGTGAGTGCGGGCCCCATAGGGCCGCATAAAGACCCATAGCGCCCCATTGGGACACTTAGTGAACCATGGGGACCCACAGCGCCCCATAGAGACCCATAGGGACTCCATGCAGACACACAGAGACCCCAGAGAGACCCACAGAAACCCCGGAGAGTCCATAGCACCCCACAGAGCCCCATGGAAACACATAAAGACCCACAGTCCCCTACAGACCCCATAGAGTCCCATAAAGACCCCATAGGGCCCCACAGATGGTGCCGTGTCCCCACAGCTGCACCGTTTGGTGTTCAGCCTCCGGCACAGCCAGGAACCACGTGACGACCTCGATAAGGAGAGCACCCGAGATGGGGATGTGCAGTTATGGGGTGAGGATATGGGGGCACTGGGGTCAGTGGGGCCACTGGGGCCAATGGGGGCAATGGGGGAGACTGGGAGCACTGGGGGAGTGAGGGTTGTGGTGACACTGGGGACAGAGTGGTGGCTGTAGGGTTACAGTGATGGCATTGGGGATAAAGGGGAGACTTGGGGGAAAACGGGGGAATTTGGGGGGAAAATATGAGGAAATGGGGGAAAAGGGGGGAAGAGTCGGGGAGAGAATGGGGGAACTTGGGGGAAAATGGGGGAAATTTGGGAAAAATGAGGAAATTGAAGGATAGAATGGGGTCAATGGAGACAAAATGGGGGCAATGGGGATGTTCCTCCAGAGGTTGAAGTGAAGCCAAGCACCCAGGGGGCGGAGCCAACCAGCGAGGGGGCGGAGCCAAGCACCCAAGGGGCGGAGCCAAGAGACAAAGGGGCGGAGCTGCATTCAGGGGTGGAACCAACCAGAGAGGGGGCGGGGTCTCTCCCCCAAGGGGCAGGGCCTGTAGAACAAGGGGGCGTGGCCGAGCCTTTGGCCCCTCCCCCCGAAGACCCTCTCTGGGCCCGGGTGGTCGACATCAATGCCATCATCATGATGGCGGTCGCCGTCTTCCTGTGGGGGTATTTTGCCTGAACGCCCCCAGAATCCCCTGAATTCGACCCAAAATGGCCTCGAGGGGCCACTTCTGCCCCCAAATCCCTTAAACCACAAAAATGCCTTAAAAAAAAAAAAAACCCGAAATATAAATTTATAAAAATCGGGGGTTTTGGCCCCAGAATGGGATCCCGTTGTCCAAGAAGTGCAATTTTCACGCTTTTTTTTTTGGCACTTTTTTGGTGTGGGAGGAATGCGGGGGGCGGGGCTTGTGGAGGGGGCGGGGCCAGTGTGGGCGTGGTCAATCGTGGGAGGAGAGTGTATGGGGGGCGTGGCCAGTGACGGGCAGGGCTTGAAAGCAGGGCGTGGTCAGAGATGTGGGGGTGGAGCCTATGGGGGTGTGGTCCTATGTGGGCGGGGCTTTTGGTGGGCCTTGTCAGGTATTGGATGGGCAGAGCCTGTGGGGGGGGCTTGTTCAGAAATGGGTGGAGTTTACGGGGGCGTGGCTAGATATGGGAGGGGTGAGGTCAGAAGGGGGCGGGGCTTATAGGTGGGTGGAGCCTGTGGGGGCCTGGTCAGAAGGGGGTGGAGCTTTTGGGGCCTTGTCAGGTGTCGGATCGGTGGAGCCTATGGATGGGGGTGTGGTCAGAAGTGGGCGGGGCTTGATGAAGGTGGGGATATGGAGGGGTGTGGTCTTGTGGGGTGGAGCTTATGTGGGCGTGGTCGGCGTCAGATGGGCGTGGCTCGCTGATTGAGGGCCCCGCCCACTGGAGCCGCCATTCGTCGGCTGCCAACTGATGGCTTCGCGTCGACCAACCGGCGTCCTCCAATCCTGTGGGGTGGAAAAGGAGTGGGGGGCGGGGCATGGAGAGGGGTGAGGAGTTTGTGACGTCACAGTGGCACCTCCGTGACATCACAGTGGCGGGTTGGTGACGTCACAGTGGCATTTTGGTGACGTCACAATGGCGTACCGCGGAGGAAGGCGGGTCCCAAAGTGTCCCATATGCGTGAAATTTCGGCCAACGTCGCCCATGGGACAAAGCCAGGAGCTGTGGGGTGGGCGGGGGGAGGAGGGGGAGGGGCAGGGGGTGATGTCACTGCTGGGGTGAGGGGTCGCGGTCCCCCCAAAATCCAACCCCAAATCTGCCCCAAAATCACCCCGAATCTGTCTGAAAGCAGCACCCAACAGACCCGAAATCACCCATAAGCCCCAACAAACCCAAACCACCCCATAGTGACCCCAAATCCACCCCATGGTGACCCCGTAGAGACCCCAAATCACCCCATGGTGATCTCAGTCCACCCCACAGTGACCCCAAAGCACCCGAGGATCCCCAAACCACCCCACAGAGACCCCAGACCACCTCATGATGACGCCAAATCATCCCATGGCGACCCCAAACCACCCCGTAGTGACCCCAAAGTATCTCAGGACCGCTAAACCACCTTACATTGGCCCCAGATCACCCCATGGTGACCCCAAATCCCCCCCATGGTGACCCCAAACTCACGGCACTGGCGCAGGCGCTGCTGAAGAGGTCTCAGGGCAGCACCCATGGGTGCCTCCAGGGGGAGGTCGGGTCCCAGGAGCTCCTCCAGGAGCAGCGCGTGGGCGCAGCCCCTCAGTGGGGCGTCAGGGGGGGCCCCATCCCGTAACCCCACCCCGACCCAACCTGCATGGGCGGGAAGGGGGACACGAAGCGGGGGTGGATTGGGGACATCAGTGGGATTTGCGGGTCCCCAGTGGGGTTGGGGATCCCCCAATGGGGGCTGGGGATGCCGGTTGGGATTTGGGGTCCCACCTTGGCTGGGCCGCAGCACGACGATGTAATCGGGGCTGCCGCATTCCTGCGCCTTCCGGAACTCCGCCTCGCTGTGGGGACACCGCAGGGACCCCTCCTCTCAAAATGTCCCCATCCCCCCCAGTGTCCCCATCCCCCATAATGTCCCCCATCCCCCCCCCCCCCCGACAATGTCCCCTCCCCTCTCATAGTGTCACCTCCCCACCAGGCTCTGTAAGGGCGCTCCCAGGTAGAGGCGGAGGCGGCTGCTGAAACCTGGGGTGACATTGGGGGACATTGGGGACACTGGGGACACTGGGGGGCATTGGGGGACAAAGGGGTGCCATTGGGTGCCACTCACCGGGCAGCAGCGGCTCTCTGGGGTTGACCTCCTCGGGGCGCGGGACGGTGACGGTGACACCCCCCATGTTTGGGGTTGGGGCTTTGGGGTCACTGGGACCCCGTAAGGCCCCACTGGGACCCCGTAAGGCCCCACTGAGCGCCAGGCGGAGTCGGGGCCGGTTCAGGGTGGGGAAACACAGCGAGCGCACGGCCGCCATGTTGGCGCCCAGGTGGGCCACCATCAGCAGCAGCACCACGAGCCACGTCAGCCTGTGGGCCACAGAGAACCCACGTGACCTTCCAGGACTCCAAAACATCCACATGACCTTCCAGGACCCCAGAGGGTCCCCCTGATTGGCCACCCCTATGGGCAATGCTGGCCCCTGCCCTCTGATTGGCCAAGCCCATAGTAAATCCCCTTCCATTTTCCAGCCCCACCCTCTTATTGGCCAACTCCCTGGAAGAAACCCGCCCCATTTTCCATCTCTGCTCTGATTGGCCACACCCATAGCTAAGCCCCGCCCCTCAACTAGCCCCTCCCTATGACCACTCCCATGTTTAAGCCACGCCCCTCAGCCCTGTCCTCCCCTCCAATTGGACATTTACACAGCTAAGCCCCGCCCCTTAACCCAACCCTGCCCTCTGATTGGCTCACCACGGCCGCCCCTCCAACACCGGCAGCAGCAGCAGCGCCAGCAGCAACCCCAGGGCGTTCACCACCGTCTCCTGCCCATTGTAAACCAGTACAGACCAGTATAGACCAGTACAGACCACTATAAACTAGTACAGACCAGTATACACCAGTCCCTCCCATTCCCTCCCAGTCCCCCCAGTTCCCTCCCAGTCCATCCCAGTCCCTCGAAGATCCTCCGAGTCCCTCCCAGTCCCCCCCACTCCCTCCCAGTCCCTCCCAGTTCCCTCCCATTAACCTGACTGCCATCCTTGGCCGCCACCTCGGCTGCGTTGTCCCTCCTCGCCTGATGCACAGCAATGGCCGCCCGCGTGGCACCGCCAGCCACCCCCACCACGCTCTGGGGGGACATCGGGGTCACTGTGACCACCCCCATGTCGACCCCCCCACAGTGCCCCCCCAAAGACCCCCCCACGGTGGCCACCCCATAACGGCCCCCCCACATCACCGCCCATAGTGCCCCCATATCCCCCCCAGTGCCCTCCCCAAAGCCCTCTCCAGCTGTGCACCCACCTACGATGACATCACACCCCCATGATGACATCACGCCCCCCGTGATGACGTCATACCCACCCGTGCCGCTGCCGCGGCTGCCAGCAGGAGGGGGGCGGCGCGGGGCCACGCGGGGGCCATCAGGTCCAACAGCAGCGCCGCGTCGTTGGTGACGTCAGCAACCAGCCTGGGGGGGGAGACGTGACGTCATCAGTGCCATGACGTCATCAGGGTCACTCGGCAGGGTGGGTTGATGTCGGTTCTCACCGCCACTGCTTGGCCTCGCAGTCCAGGGCGCTCCTGGAGGGGAAGGGATGGACCAGTATACACCAGTGTAGACCAGTATGGACCAGTATTGAGCAGGGCAGACCAGTGTAACCCAGTATGGCCCAGTACTCACCCCTGCATTGAGGCGAAGGCGATGCGCGTCACCATCCCAACTCCGTCTGTGGGGACAGCGATTTTGGGGTGAAAAACGGTGATTTTGGGGCAATCGGGGATTTTGGGGGTGAAAAAGGGGGAAATCTGGGGAGAAGAAGGGGGGATTTGGGGGCGAAAAAGGGCGGTTTGGGGTCTGACCACGCAGCAGCCAGGTGATGGTGGCTCCGGTGGCCGTGGCTGCGCCGTCCCCAACCCCGACGGCCTCAAACACAGCGCGGGTGGCAACGATCCCCGACAGGGAGCTGCACAGAGCCTGCACCAGTATAAACCAGTACGGACCAGTATGGAACTGGGCCCTCCCAGTCCCACACAGTTCCCCCTTTTTCCCTCCCAGAATATCCCAGTTCCTCCCCCCCCATCCCTCCCATTCCCTCCCCATTTCCTCCCAGTCCCTCCCAACCCCTCCCACTATATCCCAGTTCCCCCTCAGGCCCTCCCATTGCCCTCCCAGTCCCTCCCAGTACATCCCAGTTCATTCCAGTCCCTCCCATTGCCGTCCCAGTATATCCCAGTCCCCCCCAGTCCCTCCCATTGCCGTCCCAGTATATCCCAGTCCCCCCCAGTCCCTCCCATTGCCCTCCCAGTATATCCCAGTCCCCCCCAGTCTCACCTGGCCGCAGTCCCACCATTGGTAGCGCAGATAATCGGGGCTGACGCTGTGTGGGAACCCCCGTGGGAGCAGCACCCGCTGGGGGGGGGCTGTCAGCACCCCAAAAAACCCCACAGCCCCAAATCTTACCCCCAAACTGACCCCAAATCCCCCATTTCCCCCCATACTCCCCGATTTTCTCCCATTTCGCCCCAGATTTCCGCCATTCCCCCCAATTTTTCTCCCATTTTCCCCAATTTTATCTCAATTTTCCCCAAATATTCCCAATTTTCCCCCAATTTTTCTCAATTTCCCCGAAATTTCCCTTAAATTTCCCCCAAATCCCCCGATTTCCCCCCAAATCCCCCCATTCCTTCCCCAACTCTTCCCCCTTTTCCCCGATTTCCCCCAATTCCGCCCTTTTTCCCCCACATCCCCCATTTTTTCCCGAATTCCGCCTTTTTCCCCCCATTTTTCTACCTCCGCCGCTCTGCGCAGCGCCCCCTTGCGACTCGGCGGGGTGGGACCTGCAGGGGGTCGCGGGGTCACCGCGGGGTCACGGGGGGGCGGGGGGAGTGGGGGGAGGGGGAAGGGTTCGGGACCGCTCCGTACCCGAAAGTTCCGCCATTGTGTGGCTGATGGGGAGCGACTTCCTGTGGCGCGCTACGAGGGGCTTCCGGTGCTCTATGGTATCCTGCTAGGATGGTCCTCCGGAACTCGATGGTTTGCTATTGTAACACGTTACGGGGAGGTCCTTCTGGACTCTATGATCCCTCATTAGGGCACTCTAGGAGAAAAGTCCTCCAGGACTCTATGGTTTCCTACTGGATTACACTGAAGTCGTGGAGGACTTCCCATCCCCGCTGGAGCTCTCTAGCAGAACAGTCCTCCAACGCTCTATGGTTGCCAGCGTGGCATACCTCCACGAACCCCTGGGACACTCTAGGCCAACAACTTCAGCCTCTATGGCCACAGAGCCCCTCTGGCACCTCTTCCCCCACCTCTCTATGGTCTCACGCCCCCCATCAGAGGGGCTGGGGACCCCCAAGAGCCACAGAGACCCCATGGAAATGGAATAAAGCACTTTATTGGGTGGGGTGGGAATGAGGCGGGGAGGGGAGGGCTCCTGCGGGGCACCCATGGGTGCTATGGGGGCACCTCAGAGACATCAAAGGATTGCTATGGGGTTTCATTAACAAACAACGGGACTGATGGCCTTTCCCCATCGGGTTGACCCAACTTGAGACCCAACGGTGGCCACGGGGCAGCTATGGGGCACCCAAGAGTGCTATAGGGCACCCAAAGTGGTACAGAGCACCCACGGGTGCTGTGGGGACACCTCAGAGACATCCAAGGATTGCTACGGGGTTTCACGAACACAAACAATGGGGCTGACGGCCTTCACCCATCGGGTTGACCCAACTCAAGACGCCCAACGCCGCCCACGGGGGCAATTTGGGGCCTTTTGGGGCCGCTTGTGGGGCTCAGCTGATGTAGACGCGGTGGAAGTCGTGGGCCCCGAAGGCCGCGTTGCATTTGGGGCACTTCCTCTGCCGGGTGTCGTAGCGGCTCTTGACGCACTCGAAGCAGAAGACGTGGAAGCATTTGGTCAGCACGGCGTCCTTCTTGCGGGCGTTGCAGCACGGGCAGGTCAGGCGGGCCTATGGGGGGCGGGGGGGGGGGGGGGGGTCAGTGTCCGCATAGCTCCCCTCGCCCCCCCCCCCCCCCCCCCCCCCCCATGTCCCCAATTTCCCCTCATTTTCTCCCCATTTCCCTTCAACTTCCCCTGTATTTCATCAAATTCCCCCCAATTTTCCCCATTTCTGCTCTATTTCCCCCACATTTCCCAACCAGGACCCCCCACATCCCCAATTTACCCTGATTTTCCCCCAATTTCCCCCCAGATTCCTCAATTTACCCTGATTTATCCCTAATTTCCCCTCAATTTCCCCCCAAATTCCTCACAATTCCCCCCAGTTTCCCACCCCATAACCCCACACACCCCATAACCCACCCTATATTCCTTGATCTCCTCCTGTAGGATCTGATCGGCGTCTGCGTAAACCTCCACCTTCCGCTGCTTCTCCAGCTTCCGCCTCAGCCTCGACAGCTCCTCCTGCCCCATAAAACCCCACAAAAACCCCATAAATCCCCATAGAACCCATAGAAACCCCATAAATCCCCATAGAAACCAGACAGAGCTCACAGAACCCCACAGACAGCTCCTCCTGCCCCACAGAAATCTCACAAAAACCCCACACAGAACTCCACAGAAACCCCATAAAGCCCATACTCAGCCCACAGATCCCCTTAGAGCCCCACAGGGAGCCCTTTGTGCCCCACAGACCACCCTAAAACCCCATAAGGAGCCCCTTGTGCCCCACAGATGCCCCCAGCACCCCATAGGACCCCCCTTGTACCCCATAGATCCGCCCAGCACCCCACAGGACCCTCCCAGCTTCCCACAGACACCCCCAGCACCCTTTAGGAGCCCCCAGCGCCCCACAGACCCCCCCGGCCCCACACCTGGGCCCTCTTCAGGCTCAGGGATTCCTTCTCCTTGGCCGCCCTGTTCTCAGCAGCGCAGGCCTGCAGCTCCCTCAGCCTGCCCTGCACGTGTTCCCCCTGAGCCCGAAGGTCCTCGGCCAGCTGCGCCGCCTCCACCGCCTGCGGGGTCAAAGGTCAAAGGTCAACCCCCCACACACCGACCCACCCCTTCCCCCTCTGCCAGACCCATCGACCCCCAAACACAACCCAACGAGGTGGAAGTCAAGGGCGGTCAACCGACATGGCGGGCACTTTGGGGTCAGCGGCGTCTCATCATGGTGGACGCTTTGGTGTCCCATCACTGGGGGACACTATGGGGTCAGTGGGATCCCATCATGGTGGACGAATGTCCCAGATCCCCCCCAGCCCCCCCCAGCCCCCCACCTTCCTCTTGTTGAGCTCCAGGGCCTGCGATCTCAGCGCCAGCTCCTTCTCCACGGCCGCCAGGCTGCCCTGCAGCACCCGCTCCTTCTCCTCCAGCTTCTGCACCACCAGCAGCTGCGCGTCCACCTGCACACAGCGCCACACCCCGGGGGTCCTCCAAGGGGTTCTAGGTCCTCCTAGGGGGGGTGTTCTAGGTCCTCCTAGAATTCTGGGTCCTCCCAAGGGAGTTCTAGATCCTCCAGTGGGTTCCAAGTTCTCTTAGAAAAGTTCTAGGTTCTCATAGGGAAGTCCTAGGTCCTCCAGTGGGTTCTAGATCCTCCTAGGGGGGTTCTAGGTCATCCTAGAAAGGTTCTAGGTCCTCCTAGGAAGATTCTAGGTCCTCCAGTGGGATCCAGGTCCTCCCACAGGATCTGAGCTCTCCTATGGGATCCAGATCATCCTACGAGAGCTAGGCCCTACAAGAGGATCTACATCATCCTATGGGATCTACGTACTCCTATGGGATCAACACCCTCCCCCCCCCCAAGTTCTAGGTCCCCCAACGCATTCCAGGTCCCCCCCACTGCCTCCCCCCGGCACCCACCCCCAGCTCCCCCCCATCCCCGCGAGGTCCCACCTGGGCCTTCAGGGCCAGCACCTGCTCGGCCAGCTCGTCCTTCTCCTCGCGCAGCAGTTTGTGGATCTGGTTGGCTTTGATGCGCTCCGACATCAGCTTGAAGTTGGCGTCGTCCTTCTCGCGCAGCTGCTGCAGCAGCCGCAGGTTCTGCTCCTGCATGTCCTCGAAGGCCTGGCCCGTCACGTCCATCTCCGACAGCAGCGCCTCCTCCTCCTGACAACGGGGGCCAGACGGTTGTCGGGACAAGATGGCCGCCACAGCAAGATGGCTGCCGGGACAAGAAGGCCGCCACAGCAAGATGGCCACCACAACAAGATGGCTGCTGGGACAAGATGGCTGCTGGGACAAGATGGCCGCCACAACAAGATGGCCGCGGGGACAAGAAGGCCGCCACGGCAAGATGGCTGCCGGGACAAGATGGCCGCCACAGCCGGGACAAGATGGCCTCCAAGACACAAAGGCCCCCCTCCCCACCGCGCGCTCCCCTCCCCATCACCCTCCCCAATTAATTACCCGCGTTAATTACCCGGCGAGCCCCCCACCTGCTTGGTGGCCGCCAGCCTCCTCTGCAGCCCCTCGATGCTCTCCTCGGCCGCCCGCAGCCGCCTCAGCGCCTCCTCGTCCGCCAGCTTTTTGCTCTCCCGCCTCTCGCGCTCCTCCAGCTCCCGCGCGCGGCTGCGCAGCTCCTCCGCCTGACAGCGAGCCGTTAACGAGCCTCGCTAATTAACGAACTCATTACCAGCTCCTCCGCCTGACAGCGAGCCGTTAACGAGCCTCGCTAATTAACGAACTCATTACCAGCTCCTCCGCCTGACAGTGAGCCGTTAACGAGCCTCGCTAATTAACGAACTCATTACCAGCTCCTCCGCCTGACAGCGAGCCGTTAACGAGCCTCGCTAATTAACGAACTCATTACCAGCTCCTCCGCCTGACAGCGAGCCGTTAACGAGCCTCGCTAATTAACGAACTCATTACCAGCTCCTCCGCCTGACAGTGAGCCGTTAACGAGCCTCGCTAATTAACGAACTCATTACCAGCTCCTCCGCCTGACAGCGAGCCGTTAACGAGCCTCGCTAATTAACGAACTCATTACCAGCTCCTCCGCCTGACAGTGAGCCGTTAACGAGCCTCGCTAATTAATGAACTCATTACCAGCTCCTCCGCCTGACAGCGAGCCGTTAACGAGCCTCGCTAATTAACTACCGCATTACCAGCTCCTCCGCCTGCCCAGTGAGTCGTTAACGAGCCTTGCTAATGAACTAACTCATTACCAGCTCCTCCGCCTGCTTGGTAATTAATTAATCCCACTAAATTAATTCATTACCAGCTCCTCAGCCCCTCGGCCCGCTTCTTAATTAACCTCATTAATTAATTCATTACCAGCTCCTCCTCCTGCTCGTTAACTCATTGGCCTCGTTCGTCAATTAGCAGCCCCTCAGCCCCTTTCCTCCATGAACGGGGCTCCATCTGCATGCCATTTGCATACATTTGCATACCTCCGCCTTGCTCTTGCGCTCGGCCGCCATCAGCTGCACTTTGTCGCGCTGCTCCTTGGGCGCGGATTTGTACATGTCCAGCAGCAGCTTCATCTCCTTCTGGCTCTCCTGCGCCTTCCTGCGTTCGTTAGCCCTCCTTGGCATCTCATTTGCATCTCATTACCATCACGCTGCCGCTCCCAGCCCCCATTCCCATCACCTCGCGGCCACCCAGCAGCCCTTCCAGCGTCTCCCCCCGCACCCCATAGCTGCCCCATAAATACCCCATAACTGCCCCATAAATACCCCATAACTGCCCCATAAATACCCCATAACTGCCCCCACACCCTATAAATATCCTACTGCTACCCTATAACCGCCCCCAACCCCACAACTGCCCCCCAGACCCCATAACCACCCCCCCCAGACCCCATAACCACCCCCTCCAGACGCCGTAACAGCCCCATAACTGCCCCCCAGACCCCATAAATACCCCATAACCACCCCCAGACCCCATAACCCCCCCAAGACCCCACACTCCGCCCCATAACCGCCCCCCCAGCCCCCCCACTCACTTCAGCTCCCCCCTCAGCTGCTTCAGCACCTCCGAGTCCTTTTTCTTGGCCTCCTCGGGGGCTCCTTTGGGTCTCTCCCTCCCCCTCTCCCTCTCGGCCCCCCCCCGTGACGCCCCCCCGGGCCTGGAGGTGGGGGGGGGCTCCTTGGGGCGGGGCTGAGGAGGGGGAGGGGGCTGCGGGGGGGGCGGGGCGGAGGTGGAGGAGGCCGGGGGGGGCTCCTCTTCATCCGGGGGTCTCCGTGCCGGTGGGGCGGCCTCGGGGGGGGCCGCCGTGGTGGTGGTCGCTGCTGGGGGGTCCCGTTTGGGTTCCCCTGTGGGGGTGGGGCCGGGCGGGGCCACGCCTTCTTCTTCTTTAATGGGGGCGGGGCCTGGAGCGGCTCCGCCCCCTCCTCCTCCTCCTCCTCCAGGCGGGGGCTCCTCGGGGGCGGCGGAGGCGGAGCTTGGGGGGGGCGGGGGGGGAGGAGCTGAGCTGGGAGGGGGAGGGGCGCCGCTGGGCTGCAGGCGGTGCTGGGGGGGGGAGGGGAGGAGTCAGAGAAATGGCAGCAAATCCCTCCGGTGGGGCCCACCCAGATCCCTGGGGCGTTGCCCTTTTAACATCCCAGTGCTCACACGGGGCCCAACTGAAGGCCAGCTGCCTTTTAAAGCTTCTAACTTCTTAAAGGGGCAACACCAAACCCCTGTCTCTAACATGGGCCCACCCAGACTGCTGAGTATTAACCTTTAAAGTTTTTCTTTCCTTAAAGGGGTATGGCACTTTCCCCCCCCCGCCCCCCCCCAATCCCCCCAGGTGGTGAATGCATGGGTGGGCCCTACCAAAGCCCTTTTAACTCCTTTACTTCTTTAAAAAAGTTTAGCCCCACCCCTCAGCTCCACCCTCATCCCTTAAAGGGGCAATGCCTCCTTTAACACTCTCCACCCAATGGGGGTTGATGCACTGTTCCCTTTAATCAAACACAACAAAGCCCCGCCCTTCAGGCCCCACCCCTTAAAGGCCCCACATCCTTAAAGGGGCAACACCACCCTTGTAACCGTCTCTATTCAATTGAACCTGGGCGCGGTGCCCCACCCCCACCTCAAGCCCCGCCCCCTACAGCCCCACCCCATTTCTCCTTAAAGGGGCAACGCCTCCTCTGCTACCTTTTATATTCAAGGGAAGTCTGAGTTGCTGCCCCACCCCCCCCAGCCCGGAAGCCCCTCCCCCACCCACTGGAAGCCCCTCCCCCAGCCCAGAAGCCCCGCCCACCTTGCTGATCTCGGCCTGCACCTCGCGCAGCTTCCTCTTGTAGCGCTGCACGTCGCCCTTCAGCTGGTGGTTGTGGTTCTGCAGGCTGCTGATCAGGTGCCGCATCTCCCGGTTGATGGGGCCTGCGGGGTTAAAACAGCCCCAAAATCAGCCCCGAAAGCACCGCAGGACCCCACAACCACCTCGCCGCCCCACAACCACCACAGAACCCCATAGGAACCCACCCCAGCCCCCCATAACCACAACAGGACCCCGTAAGATCCCACCCCACAGACCCCGGAACCCCCCTAAAACCCCATTAAGAACCACTTTAACCCCTGTAACCCCCTAAACCCCCCCCAGCACCCCATAACCCCACGACCCCATAAGATCCCACCCCCCATAAGCCCATAACCCTCCTAAAACCCCATTAAGAACCCCTCCAGCCCCCATAACCCCCCCCAAAACCCCCTGAACCCCCCCGCAGCACCCCATAACCCCACGACCCCGTAGCCCCCCTATCCCAGAACCCCCCCCCCCCCCCCCAGACCCACAGCTGGTTCCGACCCGCCTGCTCGTTGGCCGCCAGGTTCTGCTCGAACTCAATGCGCAGCATCTCGTACTCCTTGCGCACCTGGGCCAGCGTGTCCTCCAGCTGGATCACCTCCGTGCGCAGCCGCTTCTGCACGCCCAGCTCGTCGCTCTGCAAGGGGGGGGGGGGGGGCAACGGGGTCAGTGGGGGGCAGCGGGGTCAGGGGGTTCAGTGGGGTCAATGGGGGACATGAGGTCAACGGAGGGCAATGGGGGCATGGGGTTCAGTGGGGGGTAATGGGGCCTATGGGGGTCAGTGGGGGGAATGGGGTCAGTGGGTTCAGTGGGGGCAATGTGGGGAATGCGGTCAGTGGGGGGAATGGGGTCAATGGGGGGAATGGGGTCAGTGGGGGGCAGTGGGGGCAGGGGGCTCAGCGGGGGGAATGGGGGAAATGGGGTCAGTGGGGGGAATGGGGTCAACGGAGGGCAGTGGGGGGAATGGGAGGAATGGGGTCAGTGGTGGGAATGGGAATAAAGGGACCAATGGGGACATCTCGGATAGCCCAGCCGGCCCTCTTGGCCACCCCGTCCCGCCCCCACCTCCATGTGCTCGATGTGGCGCAGGTGGCTGTTCTTGGTGGCCAGCAGGAGGGCGCGCGCCTCGTCCAGCTGCGTCTTCACCTGCAGGCTCTCGTGGTACAGCAGCGAGAACTGCGACTGCAGCACTTTGTACTCCAGCGTCTCCTTCACCGCCTCCTCCGGCAGCGAGCGCAGCGCCACCTGGTGGCGGGACCCCATAGCAGCCCCGTATCGGCCCCATAGTGACCCCATAGCAACCCCACAGCATACGCATACTGACCCCGTATCGGCCCCATAATGCCCCCATAGCATCCGCGTAATGACCCCATATTAATCCCTATGGGTCTCTATGGTGACTCTACGGGGTCTTTACGTTTCTCTCTGCGTTCCTATGGGTCCCTGTGTGTCCCTATGGGGCTCTATAGGGTCTCTATGGGTCCCTATGGGGCACCTCCAACAGCCCCACCACCCCATGTCCCCAATGCCCCCCAATGACCCCAACTGCCCCCCATGTCCCCCACCCACCCCAGAACCACCCCCCCAACCCCACATCCTCCCACCCCCATCATCGCCTCCTGCCCCCCCCCACCCCCCATTGCCTCCCCCACCCCCCCATGTCCCCCCCCTTTCCACTCCCCATCGCCCCCCACACCCCCCCATCCCTCCCCACCCCCCATTGCCCCCCTGCCCCCCCCGTTGCCCCCCACCTTGAGCCTTTCGTGCCCCCTCACTGCCTGCTGCAGTTCGTGCTGCAGCTTCTCCAGCTCGGCCATGCGGCTGTTTGCCAGCTCCTGGTTCCCCTCCAGCTCCGCGTTCAGCATCTCAAACTGGGGGGAGGGAGGGGGGGGGACACCCCAAAAATGGACCCCCGATGGGGCCCCCAATTCCAACTGAGGTCCCTCCTCACGGACCCAAAACGTGGCCCCAAAATCCCAATGAAGAACCCCCAAAGCAAGCCGGGATCCCCCCCAAATCCCACCCATGATGCCTCCAATCCCATGGAATTCCCCCCCAAATCCCACCCAAGAACCCCCAGACCCCCTTCAATGTCCTCCAAATCCCACCCAGGACCCCCGAATCCCAATTTCCCCCAAATCCCATTGAATTCCCCCCTAATCCCACCGAATTCCTCCCAAATCCCACCCAAGAACCCCCAGACCTCCTTCAATGTCCCCCAAATCCCATCCAAGATGCCCAAATTCCATTGAATAACCCCAAATCCCCATCCAGGGCCACCAAATCCCGCTGATTTCCCCCAAATCCCATTGAATTCCCCCAAACCCCATTGAATTCCCCCAAACCCCACCGATTTCCCCCCCAGCCCCAGATTTCCCCTCACCTTCTGCATGCTGAGGGTGATTTGACCCCCCTGGAATCCCCCGGAGCTGCCAGAGCCGTAAGAACCCGAAGTCAGCTGGGGACGGACGTGGGGACAGCGTTGGGACGTGGGGACAGCGTGGGGACAGCGTGGGGACAGCGTGGAGGACCGAAGCGACACAAAGGTGACACGTGGTGACACAGTAGGACCCAACGTGACCCATAGGGACCCAAAGGTGACAGAGCAGGACCCAAAGGGACACAGAGGTGACACAACAGGACCCAAAGGGACACCTGGGGACATTGAGTTCAACAGCAGGAGGGGACACCGAGGGCCCCTGTTGGGGGGGAGGGGGTCACATGGTGGTGTCACGTGATTAGGGTCACGTGACTGGGGTCACGTTGGGTCCAACACCAGGAGGGGACAGTGAGGGTCCCTGTGGGGGGTGGGGGAAGGGTCACGTGATGGGGTCACACGGTGGTGTCACGTGATGAAGTCACGTGACCTCACCTGCTCCAGCGCCTCGGCCAGGTGCCGGTCCAGCCGCCCTTCGCGCTTCCGCAGCTTGGAGCTGTCCCACTGCAGCCCCTCCACCGTGGTCTCCATCTCCAACACCTTCGTCTCGGCCGACGTGGCCTTGTCCTGCAGCTCGGCCAGCTGTGGGGCAGCAACGTGTGGGGCGCCCCATGGGGACAATGTGGGGGGGGGGACGGGGGGGGGGGGAATCACACCATGGTGTTGGCGGCCAGGTCAACCCACAGGGAATCATTGCCCAGACGGCAGCCAGGTCAACCCACAGGGAATCATTGCACAGATGGCGGCCAGGTCAACCCATAGGGAATCATTGCACAGATGGCAGCCAGGTCAACCCATAGGGAATCATTGCACAGATGGCGGCCAGGTCAACCCATAGGGAATCATTGCACAGATGGCAGCCAGGTCAACCCATAGGGAATCATTGCACAGATGGCGGCCAGGTCAACCCATAGGGAATCATTGCACAGATGGCAGCCAGGTCAACCCATAGGGAATCATTGCACAGATGGCGGCCAGGTCAACCCATAGGGAATCATTGCACAGATGGCGGCCAGGTCAACCCATAGGGAATCATTGCACAGATGGCAGCCAGGTCAACCCATAGGGAATCATTGCACAGATGGCGGCCAGGTCAACCCATAGGGAATCATTGCACAGATGGCGGCCAGGTCAACCCATAGGGAATCATTGCACAGATGGCAGCCAGGTCAACCTATTAGGACTCCTCAACACCCCCCCGCCCCAGGGAGATGGGGGGTGGGGACAGGGGGTGACCCGGCACGGCGCAGCCCCCCCCGTACCTCCATGGAGACGCGGTGGTGTTTGTCGTGCAGCTGCAGCACCACCTCATGCAGCCTCCGGTGCTCCCGCAGCAGCTCCCGCAGCAGCGCCCGGCCCGCCTCCCCCAGCTCCGCTATGGGGCGGGACACAACGACCCCAATGTTAACCCCAAAGTCAACCCCAGTGTTCAACCCATAAGGGATCGTTACACAGGCATGTCAGCCAGGTCAACCCATAGGGAATCGCTAGACAGAGATGAAGGCCAGGTCAACCCATAGGGAATCATTACAAGGAGAGGTCGGCCAGGTCAACCCATAGGGAATCATTACAAGGAGAGGTCGGCCAGGTCAACCCATAGGGAATCATTACAAGGAGAGGTCGGCCAGGTCAACCCATAGGGAATCATTACAAGGAGATGAAGGCCAGGTCAACCCATAGGGAATCATTACAAGGAGAGGTCGGCCAGGTCAACCCACAGACCCCCCCCCAACACCCCACCCTGATGGGACCCCCCCCCCCCCCACATGCCCCCCCCCAGCCCCATTTAGGACCCCCACCCCCCCCACCCCCCCCAGTACCCACCTCTGGCTGCCAGCCGTGCCCCCACCTCGTGTGCGCGCCGCTGGGCGCCCCCCAGCCCCTCCAGCAAACGGGCAACGGCCGCGGGGGCGAAGGCCAAGGGGGGGCGCAGCCGCAGCTCCCCCTCCTCGCTGCCCCCTCCCCCCGCCCCGACCAGGGACAGAGGGGGCGTGGCCGGAAAAGGCGTGGCCATCAGGGGCGTGGCTGGAAGGGGCGGAGCCATTGGGGGTGGGGGGAGGGGTGGGGCGGCCCAGGGGTCTGAATTGAGGAAGGAAAAAAAAAAGGGGGGGGGGGGGTTGGTTTGGGGGGGAAAAGAGGGACCCCCGTCAGCCCAAAGACCACCCCAGCCCCACAGCGCCCCACAGGGCCCTGTAACAACCCCAACCCCAGAGAGCCCCCAGCCCCACATAAACGCCAATGCACCCCATAGCCCCGAACTCACCCCACAGCCCCCCCCCACTGCCTCCCAAATCCCCCCGCCCCCCCCCGGACCTTAATTCAGCCCACAGACCCCAACGCAGCCCCCCAAATCCCACCCCACAGACCCCAATTCACCCAGTAGACCCCCCCACTGCCCCCAAAATCCCACCCCAGACTCCAATTCACCCCCCAGCCCCCAAAATCCCACCCTATAGACCCCATTTCACCCCACGGTTCCCCCACTGCCCCCGAAATCCCACTCCCCAGACCCCATTTTACCCCATAGACATCCCAGTGCCCCCCAAATCCCACCCCACAGACCCCAATTCACCCCACACCTCCCCCCAAATCCCAGCCGCCCCCCCCCCCAAACTCACCCCTCCTCTCAGCCCCTTCAGGGTCTCCGGGGGTCCCAGGTGGGGGAGGGGGCGCAGAGGGGGGGGGTTCAGCCCCATCCATTCGGGGTTCAGGGGGGGCAGGGGGGGTCCCCCCCTCCCCATGGTAGCGCCGCAGCAGGGCCTGAACTTCTGTATCCAGCTGTGGAGGGGGAACACATTTTGGGGTGAAAAAATGCACATTTTTGGATCCCCCCCAACAATTTAAGGTTTTTTTAAGGGGGGGGGGATCATTTCTATTTCGGGGGGAACGTGAAGGGATTTTGGGGGTGGTTTTGGTTGGTTTTGGGACATGAAGGGGGGAGTTTGGGTGGGAAACTGAAAAGGGGGAATTTGGGGGTCATAAAGAGGAGATCTGGGGTCATAAAGTGCACATTTGGGGCAGAACGTTGAAATCTGGGGCCACAATGTCGGATTTTTGGGCCAGAACGTTGGGATTTGGAGCCATAATGTTACTTCTTAGGCCACGATATCGGATTTTTGGGGCAGAACGCTGGGATTTGGGGCCATAAGGTTGGTTTTCAGGCCACGATATTGGCATTTTGGGTCATAACGTTGGGATTTGGGCCCATAGTATTGGATTTTGGGGGCAGAACATGGGGATACGGGGCAGAACATCGGGATTTGGGGCTGTAAGGTTGGTTCTCAGACCACGATATCGGATTTTTGGGGCAGAACTTCGGGATTTGGGGCCGTAAGGTCGGTTTTCAGGCCACGATATCGGATTTTTGGGGCAGAACTTTGGGATTTGGGGCCACGACGTTGTTTTTTTTTGGGTCGGAAGGTCGGGGTTTCGGCCCCACCTGCCCCCAGTATCTGTTGACCAGCAGCAGCGTGGCATCATCGGTGGCCTGACGCTTCTCCAGCTTCTCGATGCGCTCCCTCAGCTCATCCTCCACCGCCTGGCGCTGCTCCAAACGCTCTGCCAGCTTCTTGTTCTTGAACTGCAGCACCTTCAGGTCCATCTCCTCCTGTGGGGGGGGGGGGGAAATAGGCTGCTATGGGGCGCTGTGGGGGTTTCTGGTCGCTATGGGGACCGTGGGTTGACCTGTTCTCCCATGGGTCTCTATGGGTCCATATGGGGTCCTCTACGGTCCCACTATGGGGTATCTAGAGGTTCCTCTCTGGGTCTCTATGGGTCCACATGGGGTCCTCTATGGTCCCACTATGGGGTATCTATGGGTTCCTCTCTGGGTCTCTATGGGTCCATATGGGGTCTATGGGGCTCTCTATGGTCGCTATGGGTCCCATGAGTTAACCTGTTCTCCTCTGGGTCTTTACGGAGCTCTATGGGGTCTATGAGACTGTCTATGGGGTGCTATGCGACCCATGGATTGACCCTTTTGTGGGTCTCTATGGGGCTCTCTGCGTTCGCTATGGGTCGTTATGGGTCCAGATGGGTTCCTCTATGCCATATCTATGGGGCTCTACGGATCCCACGTGTCAACCCGTTCTCCTGTGGGTCTCTATGGGTCCAGACAAGTTCCTTTACGGCACCGCTATGGGATCTCTATTGGGCTCTATGGATCTCTACGCGCCCCGCAGAAGGCCGCCATCATTCCGCCTCTGGGCGCCGCCATGACACCGCGCAGCACTTCCGGTTGAGAGCGGAAGTAGGCCGCAGAACGGAAAAAAAGCAGCGGGGGTCGGGGGGGGGGGGGGGCGGAATCATTTTGGGGCCAAACGCCGCGATTTGGGGTCGGAGCGGAGAGACCGGACCCGCACTGAGGGCTCCCGAAGGGACGCGGGAATGGCGCCAAGGGGATAAAACCGGGGTGAAGAAGGGACGGAATGGGAGAAAGCGGCGCTCACCGTGGAGGAGATCCCGCCGAGGCGGAGCGGTTCGATGAGGGTGGTGGGGGGGGGGCGGCGGCCTCTTCTCCGGTGGAGCCCCGCCGCCGCTGCCGCCGCCCTCCGGCGGACCCCGCTTCGCCCCAGCTCCGGACATGGCCGTTCCCGAGAGGGTTTTTGAGACAAAAAATGAGGAATTTGGGGGTTTTTTATCCTTTTTTGGGGGAGGGGGGGTGGAGGGGGAGCGCGAAGTGACCCCGGCTCCTCAGAGCTGCGGGGCGCGGCTACGCGCATGCGCAGCTGCCGTTGGGCAGTGCGCAAGCGCGGCTCATCCGAGATTGCGCGTGCGCTCAGCAGCGAGGGGTTTTGTAGCTCTGCGCATGCGCGATCATCGCTATGGGAACGGAAGGAAAACGCGGTCTTAAAGCGGCGATGGGGATAAATGAGGGGACCGCGTGTCTCTTAAAAGGGCGATGAATGGAGTACGGGGGGACCTCCACAGCCCCAGAGGAACACCCCCAGCCCCACAGAAACCCCCTCAGCCCCACAGCTATACCGTCAGCCCCACAGTGATGCCTTCAGCCCGGTAGGAACACCCGCAGCCCCACGGAGACCCCCCCACCAGCCCCATACAGACTCTCCAAAGCCCCATAGGAGACCCCTTCAGGCTTATAGGAACACCCCCATCCCCCACAGAGACCCCCCCCCCCTCATAGAGACTCCCTCAGCCCCGTAGCAACCCCTTCAAACCCGCAGGGACACCCCCAGGCTGAGACCCATTCAGCCGCACCAAGGACCCTCCCCGCCCCCCCAGCCCAAGCCCCATAGAAACCCCTTTACCCTTACGTAGACTCCAGCAGAGCACCCCATAAGGCCCATAAAAGCCCCCCCACACCCCCTGGGGCACCCCTCCGTTTTTAACCCTTTATTCATCGCGTTCTCCTGCTTACAGTCGCCTCACACGGTGCCCCACACCTTCATTTTTATCGGGGGGGGGGGGGGGACTAAAAATAGGGGGGAAAAAAATGAGGCCACGGCGACCCCCCCCCCCCCCTCCCGTTTTTGCTCCGCCCCATAGAGCCCCACAGACCCCCCCCCCCCCAACCCCCACATTCCACCCTCCCCCCCAATGGCACAAAGCACCGTTGCATAGATCGTGTTGAAAAGGAACCTATTTTACATGGGGCTGTACAGGGGGTCGGGCCCCCGCCAATGTACACGGGTAAAAAACGACCCCCCCCCAGTTCCCTCCCCCCCCCCCCATCCCCATCCATCACCTCTGTGCTCACGGAGGCGGGGGGAGGGGGGGGGGGGGTAAAGATGGAGTCAAAATGGCCGCCGTTGCGGGTAGGGGGGGGGGAGATGATGGCCGCCGGGAGTCGAGTCTGTTGTTGGGGTGAAGATGGCGGCTGTGCTGCTGCCCGATGGGGGCGGGGTGGGCGCCGTGCTGCTGCGGTACCGGAGTCCGCTGGAACCAAGATGGCCGCCGTGATCATGCGTCCGCTGGAGTCAAAATGGCCGCCATGATTCCTTCGAACTCGGTCAAGGTGGCCGCCACAATCCCAAGTCCACTGGAGTCAAGATGGCCGCCACGATGCCGCGGTCCACTGTCACCCAGATGGCCGCCACGATTCCTCCTCATGAATTCAGGATGGCCGCCGTGACGCAGCGCCTGTCGTAGTGAAGATGGCCGCCACGACTCTTTCTGACACCACCGGAGCCAAGATGGCCGCCGCCACCTGTGAGGTCATCCGGCTTAAAGATGGCCGCCAACACTCGCCGCCGCCATTTTTAAGATGGCCGCAAGCTCCACCGTGACCGCAGACAAGGAAAGCACCAGAATCCCTGACAGCTTCCGGCTCAAGATGGCCGCTGCTGTGACATCACCGCGCCCCTGGGGCGGCCATGTTGGGCGTCCCATGGCAGCGATGCCCATTGGCCACCTCGGGGTCACATGGTGGCCACCTCGGCCTTACACCAGTCCGCCATCTTGGGGTCACCCAGGGGCCGCTTCAGGGCCACCCATCGGCCATGCTGGCTCCCCTGTCAGCCATCTTGGCTCCTCCACAAATCGTCTTGGCTCAGTCAGCCATTTTGGCTCAGCCATCTTGGCTTCCCCATCGGCCATCTTGGCTCAGGTGGCCATCTTGGCTTGGGCAGCCATCTTGGCTCAGTCGGCCATTTTGGCTCCCTTGGCCCCCATGTCAGCCATCTTGGCCCGGTCAGCCATCTTGGCTCCACCGTCAGCCATTTTGGCTTGGTGGGCCATATCGGCCAACACGTCAGCCATCTTAGCTCTGTTGGCCATCTTAGCTCCCCCATCGGCCATCTTGGCTCGGTCGGCCATCTTGGCTCCCCCGTCAGCCGTCTTCCCTCCCCCCACCGGAGCCGGAGGGACAAAAACCCAAGTGGGGGAGGGGAGGGAGGGAGGGTGTGCGGAGGGGGAAGGGGGGGGGGGTCACGTTTTGGCCTTCCTCCCTCGCACAGCCGACGCCGCCCCGGCCGGGGTGGGGGGCTCGGGGGACCCCGACGGAGCCCCGGCAGAGGAAGAAGAGGAAGAGGAGGAGGATGAAGATGGGCGAGCGGCGCCGAGGGCGCAGCGCCGGGGGGGGTTCCTCCTCCTCCTCTTCCTCCTATTCCCCCCCTTCTGTGGCGGGTTGGGGGGCGGGGGAGGGGCGAGCGGGCGGCGCCTTCGGCTCCGTGCCCCCCCCGCCCCAGCTTCAACGGCCCCCCCCCGGGTGGCTCCTCTTCCTCCTCTTGGCTGGGGGGGGCCGCCGGCGCCCGCCTTCATCCCCGCTGCCTTCATCCGAGGAGGAGGAGGGGGAGGGGGAGGAGGAACGGGAGGACGGAGGGGGGGAAGGAGGGGGAGGGGGCGGAGGAGGGGTCGGGGGGGGGTCGGGCGGGGGGGTGGCGGCCCTTTTCCTCCTCCTCGCCACCCCCCCCGGCTCGCGTTCCAGTGGGGCCATCAGGGTGGGGGGGGGGTGGCGGCGGGTGCCCCTCACCGGGACGGAGGGCTGTGGGGGGGAGGAAGAAGAAATGGGGGCCATTTTGGGGGGTCGGCCGCGACGTCGTTTACCCCGGGCTGGAAGGAGGAGGCGGGGGGGGCGGCGGCGGCGCTGGTGGGAGGGGGGGAGGACGAGGAGGAAGGGGAGGAAGAAGAAGAAGAAGGGGGGGGGTTGGGGGCCTCGGGAGGGGCGCCCGCGGCGCTTGGGGTCGGGGGGGGGGGCGGCGGCGGCGGTGATGGCGGCGGTGCTGGAGGTGATGGCGGCGGCGGCGGCGCGCGGAGGAGGAGGAGGAGGAGGAGGAGACGCCGAGGCCCAGGCGGCGCTTTGGGGGTCGACCCCGGCGGCGTTTGGGCGGGGGGGGGGGGTGGTGGTGGTGGTGGTTGGGGGTGGCGGGGGGGGCGGCCGCGGGGGTCTCCGCGTCGTCGTCGCCGCCGCCGTCCTCGTTGGGGGGGGGTGGGCAGCGGCGGCGGCGCTGGGGGCGGCCGTGGTGGGTCGGGGTCTCCAAGATGGTGACCAGCCGGCCCGGCAGCTGCCGCAGGACTTTGGCCGAGGGGCCCGGCGGGCGGCTCTGCCGGATCTCCACGTCGGCGCTGCGGCGGCGCCGGGGGGGCGGGCGCTGTTGGTTGGGTTGGGGGTCCTCCGAGAGGGGCGGAGCTTCCGGTTCCGGCGGGGCCGGGGGTCCCACGGGGGTTTCCGGGGCCCCTTTGGGGGTCTCGGGGTTCTCCGTAGGGGCGGGCGCTGCCCCATCGTTGGGGGTCTCCGTCCCTTTGCTCGGCCCTGCGCCGTGGGGGGCTTTGGTGCTCGGCGGGGACGCCGGAGACGTCGTCGCTTCCGCCTGTGACGTCGTCGCTTCCGCCCGTGAGGTCGCCGCTTCCGCCTCTGACGTCGTCGCTTCCGCCTGTGACGTCATCACTTCCACCTGTGACGTCGCAGCTTCCGCTGGTGACGTCGTCGCTTCCGCCTGTGACGTCGCCGCTTCCGCCCGCGAGGTCGCCGCTTCCGCCTCTGGCGTCACCGTTTCTGCCCGTGACGTCATTGTCACCGCGTGTGACGTCATCGTGGGCGCTGCCTGCGCCGTCACCACAACCGGCGCCAGCTGTGACGTCACCGCGACGCCCTGTGACGTCACCGCGCCACCAGGCGGCGACGCCGGCGCTGTCCTGGGTGACGTCGGGGGGCTCCGCCACGGGCTCGGGGTCCCCCTGGATGCCGTCGCCGCCATTTTGGCCGCCGTCGTCGTCGTCGTCGTCGCCATTTTGGGTGCCGTCGCCGCCGTCGTCGTCGCAGCCGCCATTTTGGGTGCCGCCGTCGTCGCCTCCGTCGTCGTCGCAGCCGCCATCTTGGGCGTGGCGGCGGCCGCGGCCCGCAGCCGTTGGCTGACCCTCGTCCCCGGGTTGGGCCTGGGGGGTCCCCGGGCTTTTCGGGGTCTCCTGGGGTTGGGGCCTTCGTCCCCCCCCGCCACGGCCGCCGTCGCCGCCTCCTCCTCCTCTTCCTCGTCCGGCAGCCGGAAGCGCCCTTCGCCCTTGGCCTGGTCGATGTCCTTCCGTGCTGCCTCCACCTGCTCCTGGTTGGGGGGCGGGTTGGGATCAGGGCCTCCAGCCCGTGATGACCCCCATCCCATAATAAGGCCCCCACCCCGTAATAAGGCGCTGCGGGTGCCCCCATCCCATAGTAAGGCCCTGAGGGGCCCCTATCCCTAAAGAGAGGCCCCTATCCCTTAAGAGAGGCCCCCATCCCTTAAGAGAGGCCCCCATCCTTTAAGAGAGGCCCCCATCCCTTAAGAGAGGCCCCCATCCCTTAAGAGAGGCCCCCCATCCCATAATAGCCCCCCACCTCGGCCTGCTTCAGCTCCTCCCTGCTCACGTCCTCCAGCGACGCCTCCAGGAAGTTCATGGCGTAGCGCTCGATGGGGGTCAGCTGCAACGGGGGACCCCAAACGTCACCCCAAGAACAGCAACCCCAAAAAGGGGCACCCCAAAAAAGGAGTCACCAAAAACGGCGCCCATTGTCGCCCCCTCCCCCGCTGCCACCAATGTCCCCATGTCCCCATTGCACCCAACACCCCATCGCCCCCATTACCCCCCATGCCCCCGCCATACCCTCCCGTATCCCCCCATCCCCCCTCAATACCCCCCATAAGCCCTCCATACCTCCCCCGTATCCCACTTCATACCCCCCCATATCGCCCCATACCCCCCATATCCCCATTACCCCCCATAATCACCCCATTACCCCCCAATACCCCCTCATACACCACTCCATTCCCCTCCCATTGCCCCTGATACCCCCCATATCCCCTCCCATATCGCTCCATACCCCCCATTACCCCCCACACCCCCCCATTGCCCCCCAAATCTCACTCCATACCCCATTACCCCCCGTATCTCACTCCATACCCCCCCATTGCCCCCCACACCCCCCCATTACCCCCCATATCTCACTCCATACCCCATTACCCCCCATATCTCACTCCATACCCCCATTACCCCCCACACCCCCCATTACCCCCCATATCTCACTCCATCCCCCCCACTACCCCTCCACACCCCTCCATTGCCCCCCCATCTCACTCCATCCCCCCCCATCGCCCCCCATCCCCCCCCATATCTCACTCCATCCCCCCCACTGCCCCCCACAAAACCCCCCATTACCCCCCCATATCTCACTCCATCCCCCTCATATCTCACTCCATCCCCCCCCATTACCCCCCACGCCCCCCCACTGCCCCCCCATCTCACTCCATCCCCCCCATTACCCCCCACACCCCCCCATTACCCCCCATATCTCACTCCATCCCCCCCATTGCCCCCCACACCCCCCATCTCACTCCATCCCCCCCATTGCCCCCCACACCCCCCCATTACCCCCCATATCTCACTCCATCCCCCCCATTACCCCCCATATCTCACTCCATCCCCCCCATTGCCCCCCACACCCCCCCATTACCCCCCAAATCTCACTCCATACCCCATTACCCCCCATATCTCACTCCATACCCCCCCATTGCCCCCCACACCCACCCATCTCACTCCATCCTCCCCCATTACCCCCCCATTGCCCCCCACACCCCCCATATCTCACTCCATCCCCCCCATTGCCCCCCACACCCCCCAATTACCCCCCATATCTCACTCCATCCCCCCCATTACCCCCCACCCCCCCCATCTCACTCCATCCCCCCCATTGCCCCCCCATTGCCCCCCACACCCCCCATCTCACTCCCCCACGCCCCCCACGCCCACCTGCTCCACCAGCGCGGCGATCTCCTGCTCGGCCTTGGACAGCTCCTCGTCCGCCTCCCGCTCCTCGCGCTCCCCGTCGGGGCTGGGCGGCTCGCTGAACTCCGCCATGGCCGCCACGCGCTCCGCCTGCGCCTGCGACGCCGCGCGGATGTCCTCGGGGTCCTCGGCGCCGCACAGGGCCTGGGGGGGATCGGGGTCAGTGGGGGGACTGGGGATGTTGGGGTCAATGGGGGGACTGGGGATGTTGGGGTCAATGGGGGGACTGGGGATGTTGGGGTCAATGGGGGGACTGGGGATGTTGGGGTCAATGGGGGGACTGGGGATGTTGGGGTCAATGGGGGGATTAAGGTCAATGGGGGGATTGGGGTCAATGGGATCGGGGTCAATGGGGGGACTGGGGATGTTGGGGTCAATGGGGGGGATCGGGGTCAATGGGGGGACTGGGGATGTCGGGGTCAATGGGGGGACGTGGGGTCAATGGGGGGATTAAGGTCAATGGGGGGACTGGGGTCAATGGGGGGGATTGGGGTCAATGGGGGGACTGGGAGTCAGTGGGGAGATTGGGGATGCTGGGGTCAGTGGGGGGCAATGGGGGAATTGGGGCCTATTGGGGTCAATAAGCTGAATGGGGGGATGGGGGTCAATGGGGGCATTGGGGTCAATGGGGGGCAATAGGGGGAGTGGGGTGGAATGAGGGGATTGGGGGACAACGGGCGGAATTAGGGGCGATGGGGGGGGATTGGGGTCAATAGGGGGAATGGGGGGACGAGGGGCAATGGGGGGACTGGGATCAATGGGGGGACTGGGGAGAAATGGAGGGATTGGGGGGCGATTGGGGGCAATGGGGGGAATGGGGTGAAATGGGGGCGATGGGGATACGGGGCCAGACCTGCTCCAGGATGTGGGTGCGCCGCGTGGCTGCGGGGTCCTCGTCGTCATCGGGCGGCCCATCCTTGTCCCGGTCCCGGTCCCGCTCCTTGTCCCCGTCGGGCGCCATATCGAACAGCTCCCGGATCGTTTGCTGCCAACGGGGACAGCGGGGTGACAAAGGAACCGGAGCCACCCCATAGAGCCCCACAGACATCCACAGGACCCCACAGCACCCCATAGATATCCACAGCGCCCCACAGAGATCCACAGTGCCCCACAGCACCCCATAGATATCCACAGCGCTCCACAGCACCCCATAGAGACCCACAGCTCCCACAGCACCCCATAGAGATCCATGGCACCCCACAGCACCCCATAGAGACCCACAGCTCCCACAGCACCCCATAGAGATCCATGGCACCCCACAGCGCCCCCCATAGAGACCCACAGCTCCCACAGCACCCCATAGAGATCCACAGCGCCCCATAGAGATCCACAGCGCCCCACAGCGCCCCATAGAGATCCACAGCGCCCCACAGCGCCCCATAGAGATCCACAGCGCCCCATAGAGATCCACAGCGCCCCACAGCGCCCCATAGAGATCCACAGCGCCCCATAGCGCCCCACAGCACCCCACAGCCCCCCCCACGACCCCGTAACGCCCCCCAGACCTGCTTGAAGTAGGCGGTGGTGAAGTTGCCCCCCTCGATGGCCATGTCGCCCAGCATCCGCTTCTGGTTGGCCTTTTTGAGGATGTTCTCCTCCACCGTGCGCTCGCTGATCAGCCTGCGGGGCCGGGACGGCGCGGTGGTGACCAACGGCCCCACAACCCCCAAGGGTGGGCAAGAAACCCCGTGGGTGGACAGGAGACCCAACCAAGAAACCCCACAGGTTGGCAAGAAATCCCACTGGTGGACAAGAGCCCCCATCGCTTCAGAAGAGACCCCATTGGTGGGCTAGAAACCCCACTGGTTGACCCCCATTGGCTGCCGTGAAACCCCGTTGGCGGCCAAGAAACCCCATTGGCTGCCAAGAAACCCCATTGGCTGCCATGAAACCCCATTGGCTGCCAAGACCCCCATTGGCCGCCATGAAACCCCGTTGGCTGCCATGAAACCCCATTGGCTGCCCCATTGGCTGCCAACAGCCCCCACTGCCTGCCAAGAGCCCCCGTTGGCTGCAAAGAGCCCTCATTGGCTGCCAAGAAACCCCATTGGCTGCCAAGAGCCCCCATTGGCTGCCATGAAACCCCATTGGCTGCCCCCATTGGCTGCCAACAGCCCCCACTGCCTGCCAAGAGCCCCCATTGGCTGCCAAGAGCCCCCATTGGCTGCCAAGAGCCCCCGCTGGCTGCCATGAAACCCCATTGGTTGCCCCATTGGCTGCCAACAGCCCCCACTGCCTGCCAAGAGCCCCCGTTGGCTGCCAAGAGCCCTCATTGGCTGCCATGAAACCCCATTGGCTGCCAAGAGCCCCCGTTGGCTGCCATGAAACCCCATTGGCTGCCAAGAGCCCCCGTTGGCTGCCATGAAACCCCATTGGCTGCCAAGAGCCCCATTGGCTGCCAAGAGCCCCCATTGGCTGCCAAGAGCCCCCATTGGCTGCCATGAAACCCCATTGGCTGCCAAGAGCCCCCGCTGGCTGCCATGAAACCCCATTGGCTGCCATGAAACCCCATTGGCTGCCAAGAGCCCCCACTGCCTGCCAAGAGCCCTCATTGGCTGCCATGAAACCCCATTGGCTGCCAAGAGCCCCATTGGCTGCCGTCCCACCTGTAGATGTGGACGTCCCGGGTCTGCCCGATGCGGTGGCAGCGGTCCTGGGCCTGGGCGTCCATGGTGGGGTTCCAGTCGCTGTCGTAGAAGATGACGGTGTCGGCCCCCGCCAGGTTCACCCCGACGCCGCCGCTGCGCGTGGACAGGATGAAGCAGAAGATCCGCTTGTCGGCGTTGAACCGCTCCATCAGCGCCTGCGGGGCAACCGGGCACCCGTGGGGTCAACGGGGCAGCCATAGGGCCAATGGGGCAGCCGTGGGGTCAACCGGGCAACCGTGGGGTCAACCGGGCACCCGTGGGGTCAACCAGGCACCCGTGGGGTCAACAGGGCACCCGTGGGGTCAACAGGGCAGCCATAGGGCCAATGGGGCAGCCGTGGGGTCAACGGGGCAGCCATAGGGCCAATGGGGCAGCCGTGGGGTCAACCGGGCAACCGTGGGGTCAACCGGGCACCCGTGGGGTCAACCAGGCACCCGTGGGGTCAACAGGGCACCCGTGGGGTCAACAGGGCAGCCATAGGGCCAATGGGGCAGCCGTGGGGTCAACGGGGCAGCCATAGGGCCAATGGGGCAGCCGTGGGGTCAACCGGGCAACCGTGGGGTCAACCGGGCACCCGTGGGGTCAACCAGGCACCCGTGGGGTCAACAGGGCACCCGTGGGGTCAACGGGGCAGCCACAGGGCCAATGGGGCAGCCGTGGGGTCAACAGGGCAGCCATAGGGCCAATGGGGCAGCCGTGGGGTCAACGGGGCAGCCACAGGGCCAATGGGGCAGCCGTGGGGTCAACCGGGCAACCGTGGGGTCAACCGGGCACCCGTGGGGTCAACCAGGCACCCGTGGGGTCAACCAGGCACCCGTGGGGTCAACAGGGCAGCCATAGGGCCAATGGGGCAGCCGTGGGGTCAACGGGGCAGCCATAGGGCCAATGGGGCAGCCGTGGGGTCAACCGGGCAACCGTGGGGTCAACCGGGCACCCGTGGGGTCAACCAGGCACCCGTGGGGTCAACAGGGCACCCGTGGGGTCAACGGGGCAGCCACAGGGCCAATGGGGCAGCCGTGGGGTCAACCGGGCAACCGTGGGGTCAACCGGGCACCCGTGGGGTCAACAGGGCACCTGTGGGGTCAACAGGGCAGCCATAGGGCCAATGGGGCAGCCGTGGGGTCAACGGGGCAGCCATAGGGCCAATGGGGCAGCCGTGGGGTCAACAGGGCACCTGTGGGGTCAACAGGGCAGCCATAGGGCCAATGGGGCAGCCGTGGGGTCAACGGGGCAGCCATAGGGCCAATGGGGCAGCCATGGGGTCAACCGGGCACCCGTGGGGTCAACAGGGCACCTGTGGGGTCAACCAGGCACCCATGGGGTCAACAGGGCACCCGTGGGGTCAACAGGGCAGCCATAGGGCCAATGGGGCAGCCATGGGGTGAACTGGGCACCCTTGGGGTCAATGGGGCAGCCTTGGGGTCAACGTGGCAGCTGTGGGGTCAACGGGGCAGCCATGAGGACAATGAGGCACCGATGAGGACAATGGGGCAGCTATGGGGTTCCTCCATGACCCCATGGCTCCATTGGGTTCCTCCCTGACCCCATTGGGTTCCTCCCTGACCCCATTGGGTTCCTCCCTGACCCCATGGCTCCCATTGGCCTCCTCCATGACCCCATTGGATTCCTCCACGACCCCATGACCCCATCAGGTTCCTCCCTGACCCCATCGGGTTCCTCCACGACCCCATGGCTCCCATTGGGCTCCTCCCTGACCCCATTGTGTTCCTCCACGACCCCACTGTGTTCCCCCACAACCCCACCACTCCATCGGGTTCCTCCACAACCCCACTGGGTTCCTCCCTGACCCCATGACCCCATCAGATTCCTCCATGACCCCATTGGGTTCCTCCATGACCCTATGGCTCCCATTGGGCTCTTCCCTGACCCCACTGTGCTCCCCCACGACCCCACAGCTCCCATCGGGTTCCTCCATGACCCCATTGGATTCCTCCACGACCCCATGACCCCATCAGGTTCCTCCCTGACCCCATTGGGTTCTTCCATGACCCCACGGCTCCCACTGGCCTCCTCCATGACCCCATTGGGTTCCTCCATGACCCCATAGCTCCCATTGGGTTCCTCCATGACCCCACTGGGCTCCTCCACGACCCCATA
>CM060577.1:9024744-9052975 GCA_030625065.1 Alectoris magna | reverse complement strand
ATGTGGGGTTATGGGGGGATGTGGGGTTATGGGGTCATGGGGGGATATGGGGGGATATGGGGTTATGGGGGGATATGGGGTTATGGGGGATGTGGGGTTATGGGGGATGTGGGGTTATGGGGTCATGGGGTTATGGGGGGATATGGGGGGATATGGGGTGGATATGGGGGGATATGGGGTGGATATGGGGTGCATATGGGGTCTATGGGGGGGTATGGGGGGATATGGGGTGGATATGGGGTGGGTATGGGGGGATATGGGGTTATGGGGTTATGGGGGGATGTGGGGTTATGGGGGGATGTGGGGTTATGGGGTCATGGGGGGATGTGGGGTTATGGGGTCATGGGGTTATGGGGTTATGGGGGGATATGGGGTTATGGGGTCATGGGGGGTTATGGGGTCATGGGGTCATGGGGTTATGGGGGATGTGGGGATGTGGGGGGATGTGGGGTTATGGGGGGATATGGGGTTATGGGGTCATGGGGTTATGGGGTCATGGGGTTATGGGGGATGTGGGGTTATGGGGTCATGGGGTTATGGGGGGATATGGGGGGATATGGGGTGGATATGGGGTGGATATGGGGGGATATGGGGTGGATATGGGGTGCATATGGGGTCTATGGGGGGGTATGGGGGGATATGGGGTGGATATGGGGTGGGTATGGGGGGATATGGGGTTATGGGGTTATGGGGGGATGTGGGGTTATGGGGGGATATGGGGTTATGGGGGGATATGGGGTTATGGGGTTATGGGGGGATGTGGGGTTATGGGGGGATGTGGGGGGATATGGGGTGGATATGGGGGGATATGGGGTGGATATGGGGTGCATATGGGGTCTATGGGGGGTTATGGGGGGATATGGGGTGGATGTGGGGTGGGTATGGGGGGATATGGGGTTATGGGGTTATGGGGGGATGTGGGGTTATGGGGGGATATGGGGTTATGGGGGGATGTGGGGTTATGGGGTCATGGGGGGATGTGGGGTTATGGGGGGATATGGGGTTATGGGGTTATGGGGGGATGTGGGGGGATATGGGGGGATAAGGGGTTATGGGGGATATGGGGGCATATGGGGTTGTGGGGGGATGTGAGGTTATGGGGTTATGGGGGCATGTGGGGTTATGGAGGGATATGGGGTCATGGGGTCATGGGGTCATGGGGTTATGGGGTTATGGGGTCATGGGGGGATATGGGGTTATGGGGGGATGTGCGGTTATGGGGGGATATGGGGTTATGGGGGGATGTGGGGATGGGGGGATATGGGGTTATGGGGTTATGGGGGGATGTGGGGTTATGGGGGGATATGGGGTTATGGGGTTATGGGGTTATGGGGGGATATGGGGTTATGGGGGGATGTGGGGATGGGGGGATATGGGGTTATGGGGTTATGGGGGGATATGGGGTTATGGGGTCATGGGTTTATGGGTTTATGGGGTCATGGGGGGATATGGGGTTATGGGGTTATGGGGTCATGGGGGATGTGGGGTTATGGGGGATGTGGGGTTATGGGGGATGTGGGGTTATGGGGTCATGGGGTCATGGGGTTATGGGGGATGTGGGGATGTGGGGGGATGTGGGGTTATGGGGGGATGTGGGGTTATGGGGGGATGTGGGGTTATGGGGGGATGTGGGGTTATGGGGGGATATGGGGTTATGGGGGGATGTGGGGTTATGGGGGGGATGTGGGGTTATGGGGTTATGGGGTTATGGGGGGATATGGGGGGATATGGGGATATGGGGGATATGGGGGCATATGGGGTTGTGGGGGGATGTGGGGTTATGGGGGATATGGGGGGATGTGGGGTCCCAATGTGTCCCAGTGTGTCCCCATGTGTCCCCACGTGTCCCCATGTATCCCTATGGGGTCCCAATGTGTCCCCATGTGTCCCTACGTGTCCCCACGGGGTGGCTGTGTGTCCCTATGTGTCGCTATGGGTCCCAATGTGTCCCTATGGGTCCCAATGTGTCCCTATGGGTGTCAATGTGTCCCAACGTGTCCCCATGTGTCCCCACGTGTCCCAATGTGTCCCCACGTGTCCCCACGTGTCCCCATGTGTCCCTATGTGTCCCCACGTGTCCCCACGTGTCCCCACGGGGTGGCTGTGTGTCCCCATGTGTCCCTATGGGTCCCAATGTGTCCCTATGGGTGTCAATGTGTCCCCATGTGTCCCCATGTGTCCCCATGTGTCCCTATGGGTCTCAATGTGTCCCCATGTGTCCCCACGTGTCCCTATGGGGTCCCTATGTGTCCCCATGTCTCCCCATGTGTCCCCATGTGTCCCAATATGTCCCAGTGTGTCCCCACGTGTCCCTATGTGTCCCCATGTGTCCCTATCGGTCCCCGTGTCTCCCAATGTGTCCCCATGTATCCCTATGTGTCCCCATGTGTCCCTATGTGTCCCCACGGGGTGGCTGTGTGTCCCAATGTGTCCCTATGGGTGTCAATGTGTCCCTATGGGTCCCAATGTGTCCCCATGTGTCCCTATGGGTCTCAGTGTGTCCCTATGGGTCTCAATGTGTCCCTATGTGTCCCCACGTGTCCCCATGTGTCCCTATGTGTCCCCACGTGTCCCCATGTGTCCCCATGTGTCCCCACGTGTCCCCGTGTCTCCCTATGTGTCCCCACGTGTCCCCACGTGTCCCCACGGGGTGGCTGTGTGTCCCCGTGCCGTGGCGGCGCTCTGACGCCGTGGGGCTGCCCCATAGCGGAGCGGAAGCCGCCTCTGTTTGCGCTGAACGCCATGGCGGCGCTGTACCACATCGCGCAGAGCTGCGCCCCACAGCTGCACGGAGAGCGATGGTGAGGCACGGCCTGCCCCACCGCTGCCCCATAGATACCCCATAGCCGCCCCATAGATACCCCATAGCCGCCCCATAGCCGCCCCATAGATACCCCATAGCCGCCCCATAGATACCCCATAGATACCCCATAGCCGCCCCATAGCTGCCCCATAGATACCCCATAGCCGCCCCATAGATACCCCATAGCTGCCCCATAGATACCCCATAGCCGCCCCATAGCTGCCCCACCGCTGCCCCACAGCCGCCCCATAGCCGCCCCATAGATACCCCATAGCTGCCCCATAGATACCCCATAGCCGCCCCATAGCCGCCCCATAGCCACCCCATAGATACCCCATAGCTGCCCCATAGCTGCCCCATAGCCGCCCCATAGCTGCCCCATAGATACCCCGTAGCTGCCCCATAGCTGCCCCATAGCTGCCCCATAGCCGCCCCATAGCTGCCCCATAGATACCCCATAGCCGCCCCATAGCTGCCCCATAGATACCCCATAGCTGCCCCATAGATACCCCATAGCCGCCCCATAGCTGCCCCACCGCTGCCCCACAGCCGCCCCATAGCTGCCCCATAGATACCCCATAGCTGCCCCATAGCTGCCCCATAGCCGCCCCATAGATACCCCATAGCTGCCCCACAGCTGCCCCATAGATAACCCACAGCTGCCCCATAGCTGCCCCATAGATACCCCAGAGCTGCCCCACAGCTGCCCCATAGATAACCCACAGCTGCCCCATAGCTGCCCCATAGATATCCCAGAGCTGCCCTATAGCCGCCCCAGAGCTGCCCCACAGCTGCCCCATAGATAACCTACAGCTGCCCCATAGCTGCCCCATAGATACCCCATAGCTGCCCCACAGCTGCCCCATAGATACCCCAGAGCTGCCCCATAGCCGCCCCAGAGCTGCCCTATAGCTGCCCCATAGATACCCCATAGACCCCCAACCCAATGTCTGACCCTCCCCCGCTTGACCCCTGACCCTATGCCTGACCACACCCCCCTTGACCCCTGACCTTTGACCCCTGACCCCCAACCTAACCCTGGTCTGACCCCTAACCCCTGCGCTGACCCCTTTGGCCAACCCCTAACCCAGCACTGACCCCCAACCCAATGTCTGACCCCCCTCCCCCTTGACCCCCGACCCTATGTCTGACCAACCCCCCCCCCACTCTTGACCTTTGACCTTTGACCCCTGACCCCCGCAGGTCGGAGCCGTTCCGCAGTTTCGTGCAGTGCTGCCTGCAGAGGGCGCCGCAGCTGCGGCCCCAATCACAGCTCCTCCTGCAGGTGGGTATGGGCTCTGTGGGTATGGGGGGATATGGGGTGGATATGGGGGGATATGGGGGGGTATGGGGGGATATGGGGTGGATATGGGGTCTATGGGGTGGGTATGGGGGGATATGGGGGGGTATGGGGGGATATGGGCTCTATGGGGGGGTATGGGGGGATATGGGGTCTATGGGGGGATATGGGGGGGTATGGGGGGATATGGGGTGGATATGGGGTCTATGGGGTGGGTATGGGGGGGTATGGGGGGATATGGGGTCTATGGGGTGGGTATGGGGGGATATGGGGGGGTATGGGGGGATATGGGCTCTATGGGGGGGTATGGGGGGATATGGGGTCTATGGGGGGATATGGGGGGGTATGGGGGGATATGGGGTGGGTATGGGGGGATATGGGGGGATATGGGGTGGGGATATAGGGGGGATATGGGGTGGGTATGGGGGGATATGGGGGGGTATGGGGGGATATGGGCTCTATGGGGGGGTATGGGGGGATATGGGGTCTATGGGGGGATATGGGGGGGTATGGGGGGATATGGGGTGGATATGGGGTCTATGGGGTGGGTATGGGGGGATATGGGGGGGTATGGGGGGTTAGGGGTCTATGGGGTGGGTATGGGGGGATATGGGGGGGTATGGGGGGATATGGGCTCTATGGGGGGGTATGGGGGGATATGGGGTCTATGGGGGGATATGGGGGGGTATGGGGGGATATGGGGTGGGTATGGGGGGATATGGGGTGGATATGGGGTCTATGGGGGGGATATGGGGGGGTTATGGGGTCTATGGGGGGATATGGGGTGGATATGGGGGGATATGGGGTGGGTATGGGGGGATATGGGGTGGGTATGGGGTCTATGGGGGGGTTATGGGGGGGTTATGGGGTCTATGGGGGGATATGGGGTGGATATGGGGGGATATGGGGTGGGTATGGGGGGATATGGGGGGATATGGGGTGGGGATATAGGGGGGATATGGGGTGGGTATGGGGGGATATGGGGGGGGATATGGGGGGTTGGGATGGGGTGGGTATGGGGGGGTATGGGGTGGTTATGGGGGGATATGGGGGGATATGGGGTGGGTATGGGGGGATATGGGGGGGTATGGGGGGATATGGGCTCTATGGGGGGGTAAAGGGGGATATGGGGTCTATGGGGGGATATGGGGGGGTATGGGGGGATATGGGGTGGGTATGGGGGGATATGGGGTGGATATGGGGTCTATGGGGGGGATATGGGGTGTATGGGGGGGTATGGGGGGATATGGGGTGGATATGGGGTGGGTATGGGCTCTGTGGGGGGGTATGGGGGGATATGGGGTCTATGGGGGGGATATGGGGTGTATGGGGGGGTATGGGGGGATATGGGGTGGATATGGGGTGGGTATGGGCTCTATGGGGGCGTATGGGGGGATATGGGGTGTATGGGGGGATATGGGGTGGGTATGGGGGGATATGGGGTGGATATGGGGGGATATGGGGTGGATATGGGGTCTATGGGGGGGTTATGGGGGGATATGGGGGGATATGGGGTGGATATGGGGGGATATGGGGTGGGTATGGGGGGATATGGGGTGGATATGGGGGGGATATGGGCTCTATGGGGGGGTTATGGGGTGTATGGGGGGGTATGGGGGAATATGGGGTGGATATGGGGTGGGTATGGGGTGGGTATGGGCTCTATGGGGGGGTATGGGGGGATATGGGGTGTATGGGGGGATATGGGGGGATATGGGGGGGATATGGGGTGGATATGGGCTCTATGGGGGGGTTATGGGGTCTATGGGGGGGTATGGGGGGGTATAGGGGGATATGGGGGGATATGGGGTGGGTATGGGGGGATATGGGTTGGATATGGGGTCTATGGGGGGATATGGGGGGGTATGGGGGGATATGGGGTGGGTATGGGGTCTATAGGGGGGTTATGGGGGGGTTATGGGGTCTATGGGGGGATATGGGGGAGTATGGGGGGATATGGGGTGGTTATGGGGTCTATGGGGGGGTTATGGGGTCTATGGGTGGATATGGGGTGGATATGGGGTCTATGGGGGGGTATGGGGGGATATGGGGTGGATATGGGGTCTATGGCGGGGTTATGGGGTGTATGGGGGGGTATGGGGTGGATATGGGGTCTATGGGGGGATATGGGGGGATATGGGGTGGGTATGGGGTTTATGGGGGGGAGATGGGGTGTATGGGGTGGGTATGGGGGGGATATGGGGTTGATAAGGTGTCTAGGGGGGGGATATGGGGTGTATGGGGGGGATATGGGGTGTAATGGGGGGATATGGGGTGAATATGGGGGGATATGGGGTCTATGGGGGGGCATGGGGGGGATATGGGGTGTTATGGGGGGAGATGGGGTCTGTAGGGTGTCTGTGGGGTGGATATGGGGGGATATGGGGGGTCATGGGGTCTATGGGGGGGTTATGGGTTCTATGGGGGGGTATGGGGTGGATATGGGGGAATATGGGGTCTATGGGAGGATATGGGGGGGTATGGGGGGATATGGGGTGGGTATGGGGGGTTATGGGGGGGATATGGGGTGTATGGGGGGATATGGGGTGTATGGGGTGGGTATGGGGGGGATATGGGGTTGATAAGGGGTCTAGGGGGGGGATAAGGGGTGTATGGGGGGATACGGGGTGTTATGGGGGGATATGGGGTCTATGGGGGGGGCATGGGGGGTATATGGAGTGTTATGGGGGGAGACGGGGGGAGATGGGGTCTATGGGGTGGGTATGGGGGGATATGGGGTCTCTAGGGGGGATATGGGGGGGATATGGGGGGATATGGGGGGACATGGGGTCTGTGGGGGGGATATGTGGGGGATATGGGGTCTCTAGGGGGGATATGGGGGGGATATGGGGGGGATATGAGGCATATTGGGGGTGATATGGGGCGGTTACTGGGTGTTATGGGGGATATGGGGGTAGATGGGGGGGTTATGGGGTGTTATGGGGGGATATGGGGGCATATGGGGTCTTTGAGGGGGATATGGGGGGGATATGAGGGGATATGGGGTGATAAGGGGTTGTTGTGGGGAGATACGGGGGGATATGGGGTGTGGGGGGGATATGGGGAGGATATGGGGTCTATGGGGTGATAGGGGGTGTTATGGGGGGATATGGGGTGGATATGGGGGGATATGGGGTGTAGGGGGGGGATGTGGGGAGATATGGTGGGATATGGGGTGGTAGGGGGTGTTATGGGGGGATATGGGGGGATACGGGGAGGATATGGGGTCTGTGGGGTGATAGGGGTTGTTATGGGGGGATATGGGGTGGATATGGGGGGTTATGGGGTGGATATGGGGTGGATATGGGGGGATATGGGGTGGATATGGGGGGTTATGGGGTGGATATGGGGGGATATGGGGAGGATATGGGGTCTATGGGGTGATAGGGGGTGTTATGGGGGGATATGGGGTGGATATGGGGTGTTATGGGGTGGATATGGGGGGATATGGGGGGATATGGGGCGAACTGTATGGTACCTCCATGGTCTCTCTATGGGGAACTCTATGGTATGTCTATGGGATGCCTCTGGGAAACCCACGGGGAATCTATGGGGCAGCCATGGGGCAGCTATGGGGCAGCTATGGGGCTGACGTGTGCCCCACAGATCAGCTTCTGTGGGGCCCTATGGATCTCTATGGGGTCTCTGTGGATCTCTCTGGGTATCTATGGGGTATCTATGGGGCAGCTATGGGGTGTCTACGGGGCAGCTATGAGGTATCTATGGGGCAGCTGTGGGGTATCTATGGGGCAGCTATGGAGTGTCTATGGGGCAGCTGTGGGGTGCCTATGGGGCAGCTATGGGGTATCTATGGGGCAGCTATGGGGTATCTATGGGGCAGCTATGGGGTGTCTATGGGGCAGCTGTGGGGTATCTATGGGGCAGCTATGGGGTGTCTATGGGGCAGCTGTGGGGTATCTATGGGGCAGAAATGGGGTGTCTATGGGGCAGCTATGGGGTATCTATGGGGCAGCTATGGGGCACCAATGGTGTATCTATGGGGCAGCTATGGGGTGTCTATGGGGCAGCTATGGGGTGCCTATGGGGCAGCTGTGGGGTGCCTATGGGGCAGCTATGGGGTATCTAAGGGGCAGCTATGGGTTGTCTATGGGGCAGCTATGGGGTGTCTACGGGGCAGCTATGAGGTATCTATGGGGCAGCTATGGGGTATCTATGGGGCAGCTATGGGGTGTCTATGGGGCAGCTATGGGGTATCTATGGGGCAGCTGTGGGGTATCTATGGGGCAGAAATGGGGTGTCTATGGGGCAGCTATGGGGTATCTATGGGGCAGCTATGGGGCACCAATGGTGTATCTATGGGGCAGCTATGGGGTGTCTATGGGGCAGCTATGGGGTGCCTATGGGGCAGCTGTGGGGTGCCTATGGGGCAGCTATGGGGTATCTAAGGGGCAGCTATGGGTTGTCTATGGGGCAGCTATGGGGTGTCTACAGGGCAGCTATGAGGTATCTATGGGGCAGCTATGGGGTGTCTATGAGGCAGCTGTGGGGTATCTATGGGGCAGCTATGGGGTGTCTATGGGGCAGCTGTGGGGTATCTATGGGGCAGCTATGGGGTGTCTATGGGGCAGCTATGGGGTATCTATGGGGCAGCTATGGGGCACCAATGGTGTATCTATGGGGCAGCTATGGGGTGTCTATGGGGCAGCTATGGGTTATCTATGGGGCAGCTATGGGGTGTCTACGGGGCAGCTATGGGGTATCTAAGGGGCAGCTATGGGTTGTCTATGGGGCAGCTATGGGGTGTCTACGGGGCAGCTATGAGGTATCTATGGGGCAGCTATGGGGTATCTATGGGGCAGCTATGGGGTATCTATGGGGCAGCTATGGGGCACCAATGGTGTATCTATGGGGCAGCTATGGGGTGTCTATGGGATAGCTATGGGTTATCTATGGGGCAGCTATGGGGTATCTATGGGGCAGCTATGGGTTATCTATGGGGTAGCTATGGGGTGTCTATGGGGCAGCTGTGGGGTGTCTATGGGGCAGCTGTGGGGTATCTATGGGGCAGCTATGGGGTGTCTATGGGATAGCTATGGGTTATCTATGGGGCAGCTATGGGGTGTCTATGGGGCAGCTATGGGGTATCTATGGGGCAGCTATGGGGCACCAATGGTGTATCTATGGGGCAGCTATGGGGTGTCTATGGGATAGCTATGGGTTATCTATGGGGCAGCTATGGGGTGTCTATGGGGCAGCTATGGGGCAGGGCTGACCCCCATCTGTGTGCCCCACAGCACGACTTCGTGGTGGGGGAGCGGCCGCAGGGGACGATGGCGGCTCTGATCCGCAGAGCTTTGGGGGCAGACGACGATGACGACGACGACGTGGGGGGCTCAGCCCCACAAGTGGTGAGTTATGGGGTGTCAGCCCCACAAGTGCTGAGTTATGGGGGGCTCAGCCCCATAAGTGCTGAGTTATGGGGTGTCAGCCCCACAAGGGGGGAGTTATGGGGTGTCAGCCCCACAAGGGGGGAGTTATGGGGGGCTCAGCCCCACAACGGGGGAGTTATGGGGTGTCAGCCCCATAAGTGCTGAGTTATGGGGTGTCAGCCCCACAAGTGGTGAGTTATGGGGTGCCAGACCCACAAGGGGGGAGTTATGGGGTGTCAGCCCCACAAGTGGGGAGTTATGGGGGGCTCAGCCCCACAAGGGGGGAGTTATGGGGGGCTCAGCCCCACAAGTGCTGAGTATTGGGGGGTCAGCCCCACAAGTGGTGGGAAGTCTCTATGGGGCGCTGTGGGTTGCTATGGGGCGCTGTGGGTCACTATGGGGCGCTGTGGGTTGCTATGGGGCACTGTGGGTCGCTATGGGTCTCTGTGGGGCACTGTGGGTCTCTGTGGGGCGCTGTGGGTCTCTATGGGGCGCTGTGGGTCGCTATGGGTCTCTGTGGGGCACTGTGGGTCGCTATGGGTCGCTATGGGGCGCTGTGGGTCGCTATGGGTCTCTGTGGGTCACTATGGGTCTCTATGGGGCGCTGTGGGTCGCTATGGGTCTCTGTGGGGCACTGTGTGTCGCTATGGGGTGCTGTGGGTCACTATGGGTCGCTATGGGGCGCTGTGGGTCGCTATGGGTCTCTGTGGGGCGCTGTGGGTTGCTATGGGACGCTGTGGGTCGCTATGGGTCTCTGTGGGGCGCTGTGGGTCGCTATGGGGCGCTGTGGGTCGCTATGGGTCTCTGTGGGGCGCTCTGGGTTGCTATGGGGCGCTGTGGGTCGCTATGGGTCTCTGTGGGGCGCTGTGGGTCGCTATGGGGCGCTGTGGGTCGCTATGGGTCTCTGTGGGGCGCTGTGGGTCGCTATGGGGCGCTGTGGGTCGCTATGGGTCTCTGTTGCGCGCTATGGGTCTCTGTGGGTCGCTATGGGTCTCTGTGGGGCGCTGTGGGTCGCTATGGGGCGCTGTGGGTCGCTATGGGTCTCTATGGGGCGCTGTGGGTCGCTATGGGGTGCTGTGGGTCGCTATGGGTCTCTGTGGGGCGCTGTGGGTTGCTATGGGGCGCTGTGGGTCGCTATGGGTCTCTATGGGGCGCTGTGGGTCGCTATGGGGCGCTGTGGGTCGCTATGGGTCTCTGTTGCGCGCTATGGGTCTCTGTGGGTCGCTATGGGTCTCTGTGGGGCGCTGTGAGTTGCTATGTGGCGCTGTGGGTCGCTATGGGCCTCTATGGGGCGCTGTGGGTCGCTATGGGGCGCTGTGGGGCGCTGTGGGTCGCTATGGGGCGCTGTGGGTCGCTATGGGTCTCTGTGGGGCGCTGTGGGTCGCTATGGGGCGCTGTGGGTCGCTATGGGTCTCTATGGGGCGCTGTGGGTCGCTATGGGGCGCTGTGGGTCGCTATGGGTCTCTGTGGGGCGCTGTGGGTTGCTATGGGGCGCTGTGGGTCGCTATGGGTCTCTATGGGGCGCTGTGGGTCGCTATGGGGCGCTGTGGGTCGCTATGGGTCTCTGTTGCGCGCTATGGGTCTCTGTGGGTCGCTATGGGTCTCTGTGGGGCGCTGTGAGTTGCTATGTGGCGCTGTGGGTCGCTATGGGCCTCTATGGGGCGCTGTGGGTCGCTATGGGGCGCTGTGGGGCGCTGTGGGTCGCTATGGGGCGCTGTGGGTCGCTATGGGTCTCTGTGGGGCGCTGTGGGTCGCTATGGGGCGCTGTGGGTCGCTATGGGTCTCTATGGGGCGCTGTGGGTCGCTATGGGGCGCTGTGGGTCGCTATGGGTCTCTGTGGGGCGCTGTGGGTTGCTATGTGGCGCTGTGGGTCGCTATGGGCCTCTATGGGGCGCTGTGGGTCGCTATGGGGCGCTGTGGGGCGCTGTGGGTCGCTATGGGGCGCTGTGGGTCGCTATGGGTCTCTGTGGGTCGCTATGGGGCGCTGTGGGGCGCTGTGGGTCACTATGGGTCTCTGTGGGGCGCTGTGGGTCTCTATGGGGCGCTGTGGGTCGCTATGGGTCTCTGTGGGGCGCTATGGGGCGCTGTGGGTCTCTATGGGGCGCTGGGGGTCGCTGTGGGGCGCTGTGGGTCGCTATGGGGCGCTGACCCCCCACTCTCCCCACAGACTCCCCCCCCAGCCGAGGACTTTGGGGGCGGGGATAACGGCGCTGGCCCCGCCCCTGCTGAGCCCCTATTGGTCGTTCAGGAGCAGCTTTGCCAGGTGGGCGGGGCTTACAGGGTAGTGTGAGGCTGGGGGATCTATGGGGCTGGGGAGCTGTGGGGCGGAGATCTATGGGGCAGGGGGAACTGGGGGGTTTGGGGGGGGCTGTGGGGCTGGGGGATCTATGGGGCTGGGGATCTATGGGGCCGGGGATCTATGGGGTGAATATCTATGGGGCAGGGGATCTATGAGGCCAGGGATCTATGGGGTGGAGATCTATGGGGCCAGGGATCTATGGGGCGGGGGATCTATGGGGCTGGGATCTATGGGGTGGGGATCTATGGGGCCGGGGATCTATGGGGCCGGGGATCTATGGGGTGGGGATCTATGCGGAGGTTATCTATGGGGCTGGTGGTGATCTATGGGGTGGATATCTATGGGGCGGGGGATCTATGGGGCCGGGAACTATGAGGTGGCTATCTATGGGGCCGGGGATCTATGGGGTGAGGATCTATGTGGTGAGGATCTATGGGGCCAGGGATCTATGGGGTGGGGATCTATGGGGTTGGGGATCTATGGGGCCGGGGATCTATGAGGTGGGGATCTATGGGGCCGGGGATCTATGGGGTGAGGATCCATGGGGCCAGGGATCTATGGGGTGGATATCTATGGGGCTGGGGGTGATCTATGGGGTGGATATCTATGGGGCTGGGTATCTATGGGGTGGATATCTATGGGGCGGGGGATCTATGGGGCCAGGGATCTATGGGGTGGATATCTATGGGGCCGGGGATCTATGGGGTGAGGATCCATGGGGCCAGGGATCTATGGGGTGGATATCTATGGGGCTGGGGGTGATCTATGGGGCGGGGGATCTATGGGGCCAGGGATCTATGGGGTGGATATCTATGGGGCCGGGGATCTATGGGGTGAGGATCCATGGGGCCAGGGATCTATGGGGTGGATATCTATGGGGCTGGGGGATCTATGGGGCCGGGAACTATGAGGTGGCTATCTATGGGGCCGGGGATCTATGGGGTGAGGATCTATGTGGTGAGGATCTATGGGGCCAGGGATCTATGGGGTGGGGATCTATGGGGTTGGGGATCTATGGGGCCGGGGATCTATGGGGTGGGGATCTATGGGGTTGGGGATCTATGGGGCCAGGATCTATGGGGTGGGGATCTATGTGGTGGATATCTATGGGGCCGGGGATCTATGGGGTGAGGATCCATGGGGCCAGGGATCTATGGGGTGGATATCTATGGGGCTGGGGGTGATCTATGGGGTGGATATCTATGGGGCGGGGGATCTATGGGGCCAGGGATCTATGGGGTGGATATCTATGGGGCGGGGGACCTATGGGGTGAGGATCTATGGGGCGGGGGATCTATGGGGTGAGGATCTATGGGGCTGGGTATCTATGGGGTGGATATCTATGGGGCGGGGGATCTGTGGGGCCAGGGATCTTTGGGGTGAATATCTATGGGGCGGGGGATCTATGGGGTGAGGATCCATGGGGCCAGGGATCTATGGGGTGGATATCTATGGGGCTGGGTATCTATGGGGCGGGGGATCTGTGGGGCCAGGGATCTATGGGGTGAATATCTATGGGGCGGGGGATCTATGGGGTGAGGATCTATGGGGCTGGGTATCTATGGGGTAGATATCTATGGGGCGGGGGATCTGTGGGGCCAGGGATCTTTGGGGTGAATATCTATGGGGCGGGGGATCTATGGGGTGAGGATCCATGGGGCCAGGGATCTATGGGGTGGATATCTATGGGGCTGGGTATCTATGGGGCGGGGGATCTGTGGGGCCAGGGATCTATGGGGTGAATATCTATGGGGCGGGGGATCTATGGGGTGAGGATCTATGGGGCTGGGTATCTATGGGGTAGATATCTATGGGGCGGGGGATCTGTGGGGCCAGGGATCTTTGGGGTGAATATCTATGGGGCGGGGGATCTATGGGGTGAGGATCTATGGGGCGGGGGATCTATGGGGTGAGGATCCATGGGGCTGGGGGTGATCTATGGGGTGGATATCTATGGGGCGGGGGATCTATGGGGCGGGGGATCTATGGGGTGAGGATCTATGGGGCTGGGTATCTATGGGGTGGATATCTATGGGGCGGGGGATCTATGAGGTGGGGATCTATGGGGCGGGGGATGTATGGGGCCAGGGATCTATGGGGTGTGGATCTATAGGGGCTGAGCCCCTTTTCTATGGGGCAGGATCTCCAGGAGCAACGGGAGGACCCGGATCTGCCCCACATACACGGAACGACACGTGAAGGGAACACGGAACACGTGACACACCTGGGTCACGTGACACGCGTGGGTCACATGACCCGGCTGGGAGACACAGAAGATGGATCACGTGAAGGACACGCGTGTGCTGAACACGCAACAACACACGTGGAGGGCACGGAGGAGCCGGCACACGTGAGAACACGCGTGGGGCTGACGGAACATACGAGAACACGCGTGACCCACGGAGATCACGTGACCCACGGGGATCACGCGACCCACGGGGATCACGTGACCCACAGCCAGCATGATGAGACCCACGTGGGGCTCAAGGAACACGGAAGTCGGGTGGAACACGCGACGGAACACGCAGGAACACGCGTGACGGGAGCAGGTCACGTGACCGGCGTGGGACACGTGTGGCCTATGGGGCACACGGAGCACGCAGAGCTGGCAACATGTGAAGAACACGCAGGAACACGCGTGACGGGGGAGGAACACGTGACACGCACAACGCACGGGACACGTATGGGGCACACAGAACCCGTGACGAGGGTAGGACACGCAATGGAACACGCAGGAACACGCGTGACGCAAGGAGAACACGTGACCCACAGCCCACGTGTGAGCCGTGTGGGGCAGGCGGAACACGGAACACGCCTAGGACACACGACGGAACACGCAGGGACACGCGTGACGGGTGCAGGTCACGTGACCGGCGTGGGACACGTGAGGCCTATGGGGCACACGGTGCTGGCGACACGTGAAGAACACGCGGGAACACGTGTGATGGGGGTGGAAGACGCGACGCGTGTAGGACACGCGGTGGAACACGCAGAAACACGCGTGATGCACGGAGAACACGTGATGCATGGAGAACACGTGACGCACGGAGAACATGTGATTCACAGAGAACACGTGACACAGGGAGAACATGTGACACATGGAGAACACGTGACGCATGGAGAACATGTGACGCATGGAGAACACGTGACGCATGGAGAACACGTGACGCATGGAGAACACGTGACGCATGGAGAACACGTGACGCATGGAGAACATGTGATTCACAGAGAACACGTGACACAGGGAGAACATGTGACACATGGAGATCACGTGACGCATGGAGAACACGTGACGCATGGAGAACACGTGACACATGGAGAACACGTGACGCATGGAGAACACGTGACGCATGGAGAACATGTAACACATGGAGAACACGTGACGCATGGAGAACACGTGACGCATGGAGAACACGTGACACATGGAGAACACGTGACACATGGAGAACACGTGACGCATGGAGAACACGTGACGCATGGAGAACATGTAACACATGGAGAACACGTGACGCATGGAGAACACGTGACGCATGGAGAACACGTGACACATGGAGAACACGTGACACATGGAGAACACGTGACGCATGGAGACCACGTGACGCGTGGAGAACACGTGACGCATGGAGAACACGTGACACACAGAGACCACGTGACACATGAAGACCACGTGACGCATGAACACGTGACACACGAAGACCACGTGACCCTCCCCAAACATGTGACCCGTGAACGCAGAACACGCCTAGAACACGCAACACAACAGGCAGGAACACGCCTGACGGACGCGGGTCATGTGACACACGCAGGTCACGTGACTCACACAGGTCACGTGACCCGCCCCCCCACCTTCCAGCCACGCCATGGGCACGGATCACGTGCCCGCTGTCGAACACGCAACACAACACGCTTGGACACGCGTGACGCACGCGGGTCACGTGACCCACAGCCCACCCGTCGTGACCCACAGCCCACCCGTCGTGACCCACAACCGACCCGTGGTGACCCACACGTGTGGGTGGAGCAGGTTAGAGGAACATAGGAGGACACGCGTGTTCCCGGCCGATCACGTGACCCGGCTCCAAGCACACGCCAGCACACGCGTGTGGCTCCGCGTCGCGTGTGCTGCTTGCTTCGCTCTGCTCCTCCAGTTCGCCCCACGGTTCGGCTTCGGCCTCCTGGCGCTGTGGGGCGGAGCTGATCTATGGGGCAGAGAGCATCCGTGGGGCGGAGCTGATCGCCGGGGCGGGGAGATTGGATGGGGTAGGGAGATGTGGGGCAGAGCTGCGCTGTGGGGCAGGGAGATGAGACGGGGGAGGGCCGCCATGTGGGGCAGGGAGATGTGGGGCGCGGCTGCGCTATGGGGCAGGGAGGTCTTGTGGGGCAGAGGCAATCTATGGGGCAGGGAGACGCTGTGGGGCGCCGCGGGGCTGCTGTGGGGCAGCGCGGGGGTCCTGTGGGGCGCTACGGGGCCGCTGTGGGGCGCCGCGGGGCTGCTGTGGGGCAGCGCGGGGGTCCTGTGGGGCGCCGTGGGGCCGCTGTGGGGCGCCGTGGAGGTCCTATGGGGCGCCGTGGGGCCGCTATGGGGCGCCGCGGGGCTGCTATGGGGCGCCGCCACGCTGCTGTGGGGCAGCGCGGGGCCGCTATGGGGCGCGGTGGGGCTGCTGTGGGGCGCCATCGCATTGCTATGGGGCAGCACGGCACCGCTATGGGGCGCAGCGGAAGAGCTACGGGGAGCCGTCGGGCCGCTGTGGGGCGCACTGGGGTTGCTGTGGGGCGCAGTGGGGCTGCTATGGGGCAGCGCAGCACCGCTATGGGGCGCTGTGGGGCTGCTGTGGGGAGCCGGCACGCTGCTATGGGGCAGAAGCGAGCCGCTATGGGGCACCATTGCGCTGCTATGGGGCGCCGTCGCGTTGCTATGGGGCGCGGTGGGGCCGCTGTGGGGCGCGGTGGAGGCGCTATGGGGAGCCGTGGGGCCGCTATGGGGCGCTGTGGGGGCTCTGGGGGTCCTGGCCGCCCTCCGGCCCCACACATCCCCCCCTCTGCCCCACGGCGTCGCGGTGCTGCTGCCCGCCGCCATGTTGTTGGCCGCCCCGTATCTCTTCCTGCCCCTTTACCTCTTGGCGGCCGCCATTCTGGGGCGCCGTGGGCCGGAAGTGTGGGGCGGTGGAGCGGAAGTGTGGGGCGGGAGGCAGGAAGTGAGGGACGGAGGAGGGCCGGAAGCGTGGGGAGAAAGAGCGGGAAAGCGGAGTGGAGGAGGGCCGGAAGCGCGACGCAGGATACCGGAAGTGTGGCCTAGCGGCGGACCGGAAGCGCGGCACACAGGACAGGAAGTGTGGCGCAGCGGCGGGCCGGAAGCGCGACGCAAAACACCGGAAGTGTGGCGCAGCGGACAGCCGGAACTCCGAGGCGACGGACCGGAAGCGTGGCCAAACAGCGAGCCGGAAGTGCAGGCCGTCGCACCGGAAATGTGGGTCAAAAAGCCGGAAGTGTGGGGCGGAGCTCAGCGGTTATGGCTCCGGTTCCTCCTCCGCCTTCCGCCCCACATCTTCGCCGCCTTCTCCGCGTTGGGTTTCGCTTCCGAGCGCCGCCTCTTCCGCCTTTTCCCCCGGGCCAAACACGGCCTGGGTCGCTCCGCCCCACATCTCCCCGCCCCACATCTCCGTTCTCGCCTCCCCGTCCCCGCTTCCCCCCCCGGTTCTCCCCGTCCCCCTCCGCCTCTCTTCGCCCAGCTCCGAGCTCTGCTATGGGGCACGTTGGCCTCGCTATGGGGCAGACTGGCTCCGCTATGGGGCAGACTGGCTCCGCTATGGGGCAGAGCCGCCTCTCTACGGGGCACGGCGCTGTGGGGCAGGCTGAGCCCTCTATGGGGCAGAGTCCTCCGCCTATGGGGCGGAACCGCCCCTCTATGGGGCAGAACCGGCCCGCTATGGGGCAGAACAACCCCGCTGTGGGGCAGAACCGCCTCGCTATGGGGCAGAGGGGCGAAGCGGCCGCTGTGGGGTTCGACCCCCCCCTGTCGTCCATCCCGCATCCCCCGCCTCGCCCCACGGCGCCCCGCCGCCCCCCGCCCCATAGCGGCCGCCCCCAAAGTTGGGGGGTGCGGGGTGGGGGGGGCGCCGCCGCGCTGCCCCACACGGAGGCCGTGGAGGTGAGGGTGGGGGGGGGTGGGGGGGGAGGGGGAGGGCACAGACCCACACTTGGGGGGCAGAGAGTCCCAATATGGCGCTGAGCTCGCCGTTGGGGGGCAGAGAGTCTCAATATGGGGCTGAGCTCACTGCTATGGGGCACAGACCCACACTTGGGGGGCAGAGAGTCTCAATATGGGGCTGAGCTCGCTGCTGTGGGGCACAGACCCACACTTGGGGGGCAGAGAGTCCCAATATGGGGCTGAGCTCGCCGCTATGGGGCACAGACCCACACTTGGGGGGCAGAGAGTCCCGATTTGGGGTCAGAAACCCCACCTTTGGGGCTGAGCTCGCTGCTATGGGGCACAGACCCACACTTGGGGGGCAGAAAGTCCCAATATGGGGCTGAGCTCACTGCTATGGGGCACAGACCCACACTTGGGGGGCAGAGAGTCTCAATATGGGGCTGAGCTCGCTGCTGTGGGGCACAGACCCACACTTGGGGGGCAGAGAGTCCCCATATGGGGCTGAGCTCGCTGCTATGGGGCACGGACCCACACTTGGGGGGCAGAGAACCACGATTTGGGGTCAGAACCTCCAACTTTGGGGTCGAGCTCGCCGCTATGGGGCACAGACCCACACTTGGGGGGCAGAGAGTCTCAATATGGGGCCGAGCTCGCTGCTGTGGGGCACAGACCCACACTTGGGGGGCAGAGAGTCCCAATATGGGGCTGAGTTCGCCGCTATGGGGCACAGACCCACACTTGGGGGGCAGAGAGTCTCAATATGGGGCCGAGCTCGCTGCTGTGGGGCACAGACCCACACTTGGGGGGCAGAGAGTCCCAATATGGGGCTGAGTTCGCCGCTATGGGGCACAGACCCACACTTGGGGGGCAGAGAGTCTCAATATGGGGCTGAGCTCGCTGCTATGGGGCACAGACCCACACTTGGGGGGCAGAGAGTCCCAATATGGGGCTGAGCTCGCCGCTATGGGGCACAGACCCACACTTGGGGGGCAGAGAACCACGATTTGGGGTCAGAACCTCCAACTTTGGGGTCGAGCTCGCCGCTATGGGGCACAGACCCACACTTGGGGGGCAGAGAGTCCCAATATGGGGCTGAGCTCGCCTCTATGGGGCACAGACCCACACTTGGGGGGCAGAGAGCCCCAATTTGCGGTCAGAAACCCCAACTTTGGGGTCCAACCTGCCCAACTTTGGGGCTGAGCTCGGTTCTATGGGGCTGGGACCCACACTTATGGGGCGGAGCCCCACTTTGTCCCCTCGGGGCGGCGGATTTGGGGCCATTTCTGCACTTTTTGGTATTTTGGGGTTTTTTTTGTATTTTTTCCCCCAATTCTGAGTGAATTTGGGGGGAAATAAAACGGCTCCAAAGTGACTTCCGGTGTGTGTGTGGGACCCAGAGATGTGGGGCGGCCCCATAGATGTGGGGTGGGACCCATAAGTGTGGGGTGGGACCCATAGATATGGGGTGGACCCATAGTTGGGCTTGGACCAATAGATGTGGGGTGGGACCCATAAATGTGGGGTGGGACCCATAGATGTGGGGTGGGACCCATAGGTGTGGGGTGGGACCCATAAGTGTGGGGCAGACCCATAGATGTGGGACCCATAGGTGTGGGGCGGACCCATAGATATGGGGTGGGACCCATAAGTGTGGGGCGAAACCCATAGATGTGGGGTCCACAGGGGCGTGCTGGAACCCATAGATGTGGGGTGGGACCCATAAGTGTGGGGTGGGACCCATAGATATGGGGTGGACCCATAGTTGGGCTTGGACCAATAGATGTGGGGTGGGACCCATAAATGTGGGGCGGGACCCATAGGTGTGGGGTGGACCCGTAAGTGTGGGCTGGGACCCATAGATGTGGGGTGGGACCCATAGGTGTGGGGCAGACCCATAGGTGTGGGGCAGACCCATAGATGTGGGGTCCATAGGGTCGTGCTGGGACCCATAGATGTGGGGCGGGACCCATAGGTGTGGGGCGGGACCCATAGATGTGGGGCGGGACCCATAGATGTGGGGCAGACCCATAGATGTGGGGTCCATAGGGTCGTGCTGGGACCCATAGATGTGGGGCGGCCCCATAGATGTGGGGTGGGACCGATAGATGTGGGGCAGACCCATAGATGTGGGGCAGACTCATAGATGTGGGGCGGCCCCATAGATGTGGGGTGGGACCCATAAGTGTGGGGTGGGACCCATAAATGTGGGGTGGGACCCATAAGTGTGGGGCAGACCCATAGATGTGGGGTGGGACCGATAGATGTGGGGCAGACCCATAGATGTGGGGCAGACTCATAGATGTGGGGCGGCCCCATAGATGTGGGGTGGGACCCATAAGTGTGGGGTGGGACCCATAAATGTGGGGTGGGACCCATAAGTGTGGGGCGGCCCCATAGATGTGGGGTGGGACCCATAAGTGTGGGGCAGCCCCATAGATGTGGGGCCCATAGGGACACGTGTGGACAGGGGCAGCATCCCCTCCGTGCCCCACACGCTATGGGGCAGAACCCCTCCGTGCCCCACAAGTGATCACAACCACAACTGCTCACTACCAACACTACTTTATTGGAAGGCAGCGCCATCTATGGGGCAGCGCCATGGGGCAGAGTCAGCTATGGGGCAGAGTCAGCTATGGGGCAGAGCTATGGGGCAGTCAGCTATGGGGAAGAGCCATCCATGGGGCAGCGCCATCTATAGGGCAGCGCCATCTATGGGGCAGAGCCATCTATGGGGCAGCGCCATGGGGCAGAGTCAGCTATGGGGCAGAGTCAGCTATGGGGCAGAGACATCTATGGGGCAGAGTCACCTATGGGGCAGAGCTATGGGGCAGAGTCATCTATGGGGCAGAGCTATCGGGCAGCGCCATCTATGGGGCAGCGCCATGGGGCAGAGTCAGCTATGGGGCAGAGACATCTATGGGGCAGAGTCATCTATGGGGCAGAGCCATGGTGCAGAGCCATGGGGCAGCACCATGGGGCAGAGTCATCTATGGGGCAGCACCATGGGGCAGCGCCATCTATGGGGCAGAGTCATCTATGGGGCAGAGTTATCTATGGGGCAGCTCCACGGGGCAGAGCCATCTATGGGGCAGCGCCATCTCTGGGGCAGCGCCATCTATGGGGCAGAGCCATGGGGCAGCGCCATCTATGGGGCAGAGGCATCTATGGGGCAGAGTCATCTATGGGGCAGCGCCATGGGGCAGAGTCGTGTATGGGGCAGAGTCATCTATGGGGCAGAGACATCTATGGGGCAACTCCATGGGGCAGCGCCATCTATGGGGCAGAGCCATGGGGCAGCGCCATCTATGGGGCAGCGCCATCTATGGGGCAGAGACATATATGGGGCAGCTCCATGGGGCAGCGCCATCTATGGGGCAGAGTCATCTATGGGCAGAGTCATCTATGGGGCAGAGTCATCTATGGGGCAGCTCCATGGGGCAGCGCCATCTATGGGGCAGCGCCATCTATGGGGTAGAGACATATATGGGGCAGCTCCATGGGGCAGCGCCATCTATGGGGCAGAGTCATCTATGGGGCAGAGTCATCTATGGGGCAGAGACATCTATGGGGCAGAGTCATCTATGGGGCAGAGACACCTATGGGGGAGCACCATGGGGCAGCGCCATCTATGGGGCAGAGTCATCTATGGGGCAGAGTCATCTATGGGGCAGAGTCATCTATGGGGCAGCTCCATGGGGCAGCGCCATCTATGGGGCAGCGCCATCTATGGGGCAGAGACATATATGGGGCAGCTCCATGGGGCAGCGCCATCTATGGGGCAGAGTCATCTATGGGGCAGAGTCATCTATGGGGCAGAGACATCTATGGGGCAGAGACATCTATGGGGGAGCACCATGGGGCAGCGCCATCTATGGGGCAGAGTCATCTATGGGGCAGAGTCATCTATGGGGCAGAGTCATCTATGGGGCAGAGACACCTATGGGGGAGCACCATGGGGCAGCGCCATCTATGGGGCAGAGTCATCTATGGGGCAGAGCCATCTATGGGGCAGCACCATGGGGCAGCGCCATCTATGGGGCAGTTCCATCTATGGGGCAGAGCCATCTATGGGGCAGAGCCATCTATGGGGCAGCGCCGTGGGGCTCAGTAGTTGGAGGAGCGCTCCTGCTGTCTGTAGGCCCCACGGCGAAGGTAACCGCCGTCCCCCTTCCGGTAGCCGTCCTTCTGATCTGTGGGGCACAGAGAAGCACTTATGGGGCAGGGAGAGGCACTTATGGGGTAGGGAGAGGCAGTTATGGGGCAGGGAGAGGCAGTTATGGGGCAGGGAGAGGCAGTTATGGGGCAGGGAGAGGCACTTATGGGGCAGAGAGAGGCAGTTATGGGGCAGGGAGAGGCACTTATGGGGCAGAGAGAGGCACTTATGGGGTAGGGAGAGGCAGTTATGGGGCAGGGAGAGGCACTTATGGGGCAGGGAGAGGCAGTTATGGGGCAGAGCGGCACTTATGGGGCAGAGTGGCAGTTATGGGGCAGGGAGGGAGTCGCTTATGGGGCAAAGAGGCAGTTATGGGGCAGAGCGGCACTTATGGGGCAAAGAGAGGCAGTTATGGGGCAGAGCGGCAATTATGGGGCAGGGAGAGGCACTTATGGGGCAGAGTGGCAGTTATGGGGCAAAGAGGCACTTATGGGGTAGGGAGTGGCACTTATGGGGCAGAGGCAGTTATGGGGCAGGGAGAGGCAGTTATGGGGCAGGGAGAGGCAGTTATGGGGCAGGGAGAGGCAGTTATGGAGCAGGGAGAGGCACTTATGGGGCAGGGAGAGGAACTTATGGGGCAGGGAGAGGCAGTTATGGGGCAGGGAGAGGCAGTTATGGGGCAGAGAGAGGCAGTTATGGGGCAGGGAGAGGCAGTTATGGGGCAGGGAGAGGCAGTTATGGGGCAGGGAGAGGCAGTTACGGGGCAGAGAGAGGCAGTTATGGGGCAGGGAGAGGCAGTTATGGGGCAGGGAGAGGCACTTATGGGGCAGGGAGAGGCAGTTATGGGGCAGGGAGAGGCACTTATGGGGCAAAGAGAGGCAGTTACGGGGTGCTGTGGGCAGTTATGGGGCTGCTATGGGGCGGCTATGGGATATCTATGAGGCAGCTATGGGGTATCTATGGGGCAGCTATGGGGCAGCCATGGGGCAGCTATGTTGTCTCTATGGGGCAGCCATGGGGTATCTATGGGGCGGCTATGGGGCAGCTATGGGGCAGCTATGGGCTATCTATGGGGCAGCTATGGGGCAGCTATGGGCTATCTATGGGGCAGCTATGGGGTCTGTATGGGGTCTCTATGGGGCGGCTATGGGGCAGCTATGGTCTATCTATGGGGCAGCTATGGGGCAGCTATGTGCTATCTATGGGGCAGCTATGGGGTCTCTATGGGGCGGCTGTGGGGTCTGTATGGGGTCTGTATGGGGTCTCTATGGGGCGGCTATGGGGTCTGTATGGGCTCTGTATGGGGCGGCTATGGGGTCTGTATGGGCTCTCTATGGGGCAGCTATGGGCTCTCTATGGGGCAGCTATGGGGTCTGTATGGGCTCTGTATGGGGCGGCTATGGGGTCTGTATGGGCTCTCTATGGGGCGGCTATGGGGTCTGTATGGGCTCTCTATGGGGCGGCTATGGGGTCTGTATGGGGTCTGTATGGGGTCTGTATGGGGTCTGTATGGGGCGGCTATGGGGTCTTTATGGGCTCTGCATGGGGTCTCTATGGGGTCTCTATGGGGTGGCCATGGGGCAGCTATGTGGTATCTATGGGGCAGCTATGGGGCAGCTATGTGCTATCTATGGGGCAGCTATGGGGTCTCTATGGGGCGGCTATGGGGCGGCTATGGGCTATCTATGGGGCAGCTATGGGGCAGCTATGGGCTATCTATGGGGCAGCTATGGGGTATCTATGGGGCGGCTGTGGGGTCTGTATGGGGTCTGTATGGGGTCTGTATGGGGCGGCTATGGGGTCTCTATGGGGTCTGTATGGGCTCTCTATGGGGCAGCTATGGGGTCTGTATGGGCTCTGTATGGGGCGGCTATGGGGTCTGTATGGGGTCTGTATGGGGTCTGTATGGGGTCTGTATGGGGTCTGTATGGGGTGGCTATGGGGTCTTTATGGGCTCTGCATGGGGTCTCTATGGGGTCTCTATGGGGCGGCCATGGGGCAGCTATGTGGTATCTATGGGGCAGCTATGGGGCAGCTATGTGCTATCTATGGGGCAGCTATGGGGTCTCTATGGGGCGGCTATGGGGCGGCTATGGGGCGGCTATGGGGCAGCTATGGGCTATCTATGGGGCAGCTATGGGCTATCTATGGGGCAGCTATGGGGCAGCTATGGGGCAGCTATGGGGCAGCTATGGGGTATCTATGGGGCAGCTATGGGGCAGCTATGGGCTATCTATGGGGCAGCTATGGGCTATCTATGGGGCAGCTATGGGGCAGCTATGTGCTATCTATGGGGCAGCTATGGGGTCTCTATGGGGCGGCTGTGGGGTCTGTACGGGGTCTGTATGGGCTATCTATGGGGCAGCTATGGGGTCTGTATGGGGTCTCTATGGGGCGGCTATGGGGCAGCTATGGGCTATCTATGGGGCAGCTATGGGGCAGCTATGGGGCAGCTATGGGCTATCTATGGGGCAGCTATGGGGCAGCTATGGGGCGGCTATGGGCTATCTATGGGGCAGCTATGGGGCAGCTATGGGGCAGCTATGGGGCAGCTATGGTCTATCTATGGGGCAGCTATGGGGCAGCTATGGGCTATCTATGGGGCGGCTATGGGCTATCTATGGGGCAGCTATGGGGCAGCTATGTGCTATCTATGGGGCAGCTATGGGGTCTCTATGGGGCGGCTGTGGGGTCTGTATGGGGTCTGTATGGGGTCTCTATGGGGCGGCTATGGGGTCTGTATGGGCTCTGTATGGGGCGGCTATGGGGTCTGTATGGGCTCTCTATGGGGCAGCTATGGGCTCTCTATGGGGCAGCTATGGGGTCTGTATGGGCTCTGTATGGGGCGGCTATGGGGTCTGTATGGGCTCTCTATGGGGCGGCTATGGGGTCTGTATGGGGTCTGTATGGGGTCTGTATGGGGCGGCTATGGGGTCTTTATGGGCTCTGCATGGGGTCTCTATGGGGTCTCTATGGGGCGGCCATGGGGCAGCTATGTGGTATCTATGGGGCAGCTATGGGGCAGCTATGTGCTATCTATGGGGCAGCTATGGGGTCTCTATGGGGCGGCTATGGGGCGGCTATGGGGCAGCTATGGGCTATCTATGGGGCAGCTATGGGGCAGCTATGGGCTATCGATGGGGCAGCTATGGGGCAGCTATGGGCTATCTATGGGGCAGCTATGGGCTATCTATGGGGCAGCTATGGGGTCTGTATGGGGTCTCTATGGGGCGGCTATGGGGCAGCTATGGGCTATCTATGGGGCAGCTATGGGGTAGCTATGGGGCAGCTATGGGCTATCTATGGGGCAGCTATGGGGCAGCCATGGGGCAGCTATGTTGTCTCTATGGGGCAGCCATGGGGTATCTATGGGGCGGCTATGGGGCAGCTATGGGGCAGCTATGGGCTATCTATGGGGCAGCTATGGGGCAGCTATGGGCTATCTATGGGGCAGCTATGGGGTCTGTATGGGGTCTCTATGGGGCGGCTATGGGGCAGCTATGGTCTATCTATGGGGCAGCTATGGGGCAGCTATGTGCTATCTATGGGGCAGCTATGGGGTCTCTATGGGGCGGCTGTGGGGTCTGTATGGGGTCTGTATGGGGTCTCTATGGGGCGGCTATGGGGTCTGTATGGGCTCTCTATGGGGCAGCTATGGGCTCTCTATGGGGCAGCTATGGGCTCTGTATGGGGCGGCTATGGGGTCTGTATGGGCTCTGTATGGGGCGGCTATGGGGTCTGTATGGGCTCTCTATGGGGCGGCTATGGGGTCTGTATGGGGTCTGTATGGGGTCTGTATGGGGTCTGTATGGGGCGGCTATGGGGTCTTTATGGGCTCTGCATGGGGTCTCTATGGGGTCTCTATGGGGCGGCCATGGGGCAGCTATGTAGTATCTATGGGGCAGCTATGGGGCAGCTATGTGCTATCTATGGGGCAGCTATGGGGTCTCTATGGGGCGGCTATGGGGCGGCTATGGGGCAGCTATGGGCTATCTATGGGGCAGCTATGGGGCAGCTATGGGCTATCGATGGGGCAGCTATGGGGCAGCTATGGGCTATCTATGGGGCAGCTATGGGCTATCTATGGGGCAGCTATGGGGTCTGTATGGGGTCTCTATGGGGCGGCTATGGGGCAGCTATGGGCTATCTATGGGGCAGCTATGGGGCAGCTATGGGGTCTGTATGGGCTATCTATGGGGCAGCTATGTGCTATCTAAGGGGCAGCTATGGGGCGGCTATGGGCTATCTATGGGGCAGCTATGGGGCAGCCATGGGCTCTCTATGGGGCGGCCCCACACGCGGGGCTGACCTCGGAAGTAGCCCCCGAAGGCTCCCTGCTTGTGGTCCAGCACGCGCTCGTTGTTCTCCACCAGCGCCCCCAGCTTCTCGGCCAGCTGCAGCGCCAGGTTCTGCTGCGCCGTCGGCTCCGTGCGGTGCATCATCACCGTCTGCGTCGGCTGGTCCAGGGACGCCTGCGGACACCATAGGGACACGTGGGGACACGTGGGGACACGTGGGGACACATAGGGACACATTGAGACCCATAGGGACACATAGGGACACATAGGGACCCATAGGGACACATGGGGACACATTGAGACCCGTCTGCGTCGGCTGGTCCAGGGACGCCTGCGGACACATAGGGACACGTGGGGACACGTGGGGACACATAGGGATACATTGGGACCCATAGGGACGCATTGGGACCCATAGGGACACATTGAGACCCATAGGGACACATAGGGACACATTGAGACCCATAGGGACACATTGAGACCCATAGGGACACATGGGGACACGTTGGGACACATACAGACCCATAGGGACACATAGGGACACATGGGGACCCATAGGGACACATGGGGACACATGGGGACACATTGAGACCCATAGGGACACATTGAGACCCATAGGGACACATAGGGACACATTGGGACCCATAGGGATACATTGGGACCCATAGGGACCCATAGGGACACATTGAGACCCGTCTGTGTCGGCTGGTCCAGGGACGCCTGCGGACACCAAAGGGACACATGGGGACACGTTGGGACACATTGGGACACATTGGGATACATTGGGACCCATAGGGACACACACACCCATAGGGACACATTGGGACCCATAGGGATACATTGGGACCCATAGGGACACATTGGGACCCATAGGGACACATTGGGACCCATAGGGACACATGGGGACACATGGGGACACATTGAGACACATTGGGACCCATAGGGACACACACAGACCCATAGGGACACATTGGGACACATGGGGACACATAGGGACACATTGAGACACATTGGGACACATAGGGACACATTGAGACCCATAGGGACACATGGGGACACGTTGAGACCCATAGGGACACATAGGGACACATAGGGACACATTGAGACCCATAGGGACCCATAGGGACACATTGAGACCCATAGGGACCCATAGGGACCCATAGGGACACATTGAGACCCGTCTGCGTCGGCTGGTCCAGCGACGCCTGGGGACACCAAAGGGACCCATAGGGACACATAGGGACACATAGGGACACACACGGACCCATAGGGAGACATAGGGACACACACAGACCCATAGGGACCCATAGGGACCCATAGGGACACACACGGACCCATAGGGACCCATAGGGACACAGTGAGACCCATAGGGACACATAGGGACACATAGGGATACATTGGGACCCATAGGGACACATGGGGACACATTGAGACCCGTCTGCGTCGGCTGGTCCAGGGACGCCTGCGGACACATAGGGACACATGGGGACACGTGGGGACACATAGGGACACATGGGGACACATGGGGACACGTTGGGACACATTGGGACACGTTGGGACACGTTGGGACACATGGGGACACACACAGACCCATAGGGACACATTGGGACACATGGGGACACATGGGGACACATAGGGACACATTGAGACACATTGGGACACATAGGGACACACTGAGACCCATAGGGACACATGGGGACACGTTGGGACACATACAGACCCATAGGGACACATAGGGACACATGGGGACCCATAGGGACACATGGGGACACATGGGGACACATTGAGACACATTGGGACACATAGGGACACATAGGGACACATAGGGACACATAGGGAC
>CM060577.1:8915136-9024644 GCA_030625065.1 Alectoris magna | reverse complement strand
CCCAATGGCCCCAAAATGGACCCAAAGGGACCCAACTGACCCCAAAATGGATCCCAACGGCCCCAAAATGGATCCCAATGGACCCAAATGGACCCAAAGGGACCCAACTGACCCCAAAATGGATCCCAATGGCCACAAAATGGATCCCAATGGACCCAAATGGCCCCAAAATGGATCCCAATGGCCCCAAAATGGACCCAAAGGGACCCAACTGACCCCAAAATGGATCCCAATGGCCACAAAATGGATCCCAGTGGCCCCAACTGACCCCAAAATGGATCCCAATGGCCCCAAAATGGATCCCAATGGCCCCAAATGGCCCCAAAATGGATCCCAATGGTCCCAAAATGGATCCCAATGGCCCCAAATGGCCCCAAAATGGATCTCAATGGCCCCAAATGGCCCCAAAATGGATCCCAATGGTCCCAAAATGGATCCCAATGGCCCCAAAATGGATCCCAATGGCCCCAAATGGCCCCAAAATGGATCCCAATGGCCCCAAATGGCCCCAAAATGGATCCCAATGGCCCCAAAATGGATCCCAGTGGCCCCAACTGACCCCATAATGGATCCCAATGGCCCCAAAATGGATCCCGGTGGTCCCAAATGGCCCCAAAATGGATCTCAATGGCCCCAAATGGCCCCAAAATGGATCCCAGTGGCCCCAAAGGGACCCAAAATGGATCCCAGTGGCCCCAAAGGGACCCAAAATGGATCCCAATGGCCCAAAATGGATCCCAGTGGCCCAAAATGGATCCCAATGGCCCCAAAATGGATCCCAATGGCCCCAAAGGGACCCAAAATGGATCCCAATGGCCCCAAAATGGATCCCAGTGGCCCAAAATGGACCCAAAATGGACCCAAAGGGACCCAAGTGACCCCAAATGGACCCGAAAATGACCCCGAATGACAACAAATGGACCCCAAATGAGCCTAAATAGCCCCCAAATGGACTCAAATGGCCCCCAATGACCGCAGGTGGCCCCCGACGACCCCAAAACGACCCCAAATGGCCCCAAATGGCTGCAAGTGACCCCAAGTGGGCCCCAAATGACCCCAAATGGGCCCAAGATGACCCCAAGTGACCCTAAATGACCCCGAACGACCCCAAATGACCCCAAACCGCCCTTCAGCTGTGGCCACGCCCACTTTCCAGACCACGCCCCCTACCAGACCCCGCCCTTAGCCTGACTCCGCCCTCTTCTCTCTGGCCCCGCCCTCTTTTCTCACCCCGCCCCCCTTTCCCTTTGGTCCCGCCCCCAGGAGGCGGAGTCTCAGGCGGTTCCGGTGGAGGCGGTGCTGGGGATGGCGATGGCGGAAGGGGGCGGGGCCAAAGAGGCGGTGCTTCGAGCCAAAGCGGCGGTGGGGGCGGAGCTGCGCGTCTTGACGACGTCATCAGGGAGCGACGCTTCCGGCCTTGCCCTGAAGGAAGCGGCCATAGCCTGGAACCGCGCTCACGGAAGTCCCGCCCTCGCGCTGCAATGGATGATGGGAGAAAGAAAGAGGAAGGTAGGCGGGGCCTAGAAGAGGGCTGTCTAATTGGATGCCGGGCCGGAAAGGGCGGGGCTGAAGGGAAGGGCGTGTTGGAAGCGCTGAATCTGAGAGTGTGGCATTTGATTGGTTGATGGGCTGTAAAAAGTTGGATTTGATTGGCTGACGGATGGGAAAGGATCTGATTGGCTGTGAGCTCGAAATAGCCGGGACTTTGAGTTGCGATCTGATTGGCTGAGGGGACGGAAGAGGCGGGGTCTGTGATTCGGGATCTGATTCGTTGGGATTGGAAGCAGCTGTTGCTATGCTATGGGATTTGATTGGCTGTCAGGGTGGAAAAGGCGGTACCTACGGGATCGCATGTGATTGGCTGTCAGGCCGGAAGGGGCGGATCCTTTTGGGTGGGAACTGAATGGCGGCGGGTCTCAAAGAGCCGGGGCGGGAATTTGTTGTCCGTGGGGCCCGGTGGGGCTGTGGGTCACCCCGACTGGTCCGTACTGGTTCATACTGGTCTGTTACGGTCGCAGCTCCGCACGCTGCTCTCGTTGGGCTTCCCCCGCTCGGCCGCCGAGCCCGCCCTGCATCACGTGGGTTGGTCCCTCGGCCGGGCCTTGCCGGAAGTGCAGCGCCGGAAGCTCCGCCCCTTCCTGTCCCGCCTTTGGGAGCACGAGGAGCCGCCGATGGACTTCAGCAACGGCGACCAGCAGGTCCGGGTTGTGCTGGGTGACGCCGGGACGCGCCGCGATGGCCTCCAATGGGTTTTTCTGCTTCAGGTTCTGGCCCGCAGAGCGCTGGCGACGCTGTCCCTGCCCAGCTGGGGCCGCGCGGTGCTGTTGGTGGCAATGGGCCGGGAGTTGGGCCTGAGCCCCGGGCCGGCCGCATCCTCGGGCCTTCAGGCGTTGGTGGAGGCCGTGCGGAGCTGCCCGGATCGGGCCCTCATCCGGAGGAGGCTGCGCTGTGACTGTGCCGTCTGCGGGTGGGCCCTGCCAGGGAGCAGGTGGGGGAGGGGGGTTGCTATGGAAACGGGGGGGGTTGCTATAAAGGGTTGTGATGGGGGATGGCGGGTTGCTATGGAGATAAAAACAACCGGAGGTTGCTATGGCAACGGGGCTGCGGGTTGCTATGGGGATGGGCGGCGGGAGTTGGTGTGGCAACGGGGGTTGGGCCAATCAGAGCGGCGGAAAGTTGCTATGGAAACGGGCTAGGCCAATCAGGGCGGAGCCAGGTAAGCGGGCCAATGAGAGCGCAGGGAGTTGTCATGGGAACGGGGGAGGGGCTAAGCGGAACGGCGGGAGTTGCTATGGAAACAGGCCGGACCAATCAGAGCAGAGAGAGTTGCCATGGGAGCGCCTAAAGGCGGGAGTTGCCGTGGTAACCATTCCCCTCCAGCAGCGGGAGTTGCTATGGCAACGGGGTGTCTGAAAGGCGGGAGTTGCCATAGCGACGGCGCTTCAGCGCGGCGGCCGCCATTTTGGGCGGCCATTTTGCGGCCGCTTTTTAGTCCTCCCGGCGTCATTTTCCGCCTTCGTAGCCGGTTTTAAAGGCGGTGAAGGGTAACCGTAAGGGCACGTAGGAGTTTAAAGCAAGGCTTTGAGGTCGGGGTGGGCGTTTTAACGCAGATGAGGTGGTTGACGGGCTGCGAGTGCGCGCTGTGCCCCGAGTGCTTCAGGCAGCACTTCACCATCGGGGTGAAGGAGAAGGCCGTGGCCGACCTGGTGTGCCCGGCCTGCGGGCGGCCCGACCTGCGGGATGAGGCGGCCCGGCTCTGCTATTTCTCCACACTGGATGTGCAGGTAAACGGGAGCTGCGAATGGGCTGGGAAGAGCCATGGGGAGGTCTTAGGGGGCCATGGGGGGCTCCTTGTGGGCCCCTATGGGTCCTTGTGGGCCCCTATGGGTCCTTACGGGTCTCTATGGGTCCTTGTGGGTCCTTACGGGTCTCTATGGGTCCTTTTGGGTCCTTGTGAGTTTCTATGGGTCCTTTTGGGTCCTTGTGGGTCTCTATGGGTCCTTTTGGGTCCTTATGGGTCTCTATGTGTCTTTATGGGTTGCTGTGGGTCTTTATGGTTCCTCATGGAGTCCCTATGGGTTTCCTATGGGTCTCCGAAGGTCTTTAGGGGTCTTTATGCGATCATTAAAGGTCCCTGCGTGTCCCTATGGGGCCCAGTGGGGCTTTTATGGGTCGCTGTTGGTTGCGGTGGGGTCCTTATGGGTCTCTATGGGGTCGTGTGGGTGTCTGTGGGATCCTATGGGTCTCTATGGATCACTGTGAGTTACAGTGGGCTCTCAATGGGTTCCTATGGGTTTCTGTGGGGCGCAGCGGAGTCTCTCTGGGCCGCTATGGGGCGCAGTGGGGATGCAGTGGGGCCGCTATGGGGCGCAGTGGGGCTGAGGGTTTGCCCCCAGCTGCGGCAGGAGCTGGACCCCGGCACGTACCAGCTGTTCACCCAGAAGCTGACGGAGCGCGAGCTGCTGCGGGACCCACAGTTCCTCTGGTGCCCGCAGGTGGGGCTGGGGGGGAGGCACTTGTGGGGCTGGGGGGAGGCACTTGTGGGGCTGGGGGGAGGCACTTGTGGGGCTGGGGGGGGGCACTTGTGGGGCGGGGGGGGCACTTGTGGGGCTGGGGGGGGGCACTTGTGGGGCCCTATGGGGCTGGGGGGGGCACTTGTGGGGCCCTGGGGGGCTGGGGTGGCACTTGTGGGGCTGGGGGGAGGCATTTGTGGGGCCCTATGGGGCTGGGGGGGGGCACTTATGGGGCACTGGGGCTGGGGGGGGGGGGTTTGTGGGGCTGGGGGAGGATCCCCTATGGGCGGGGGGTCTCTATGGGGCTGAGAGGGGACCATGTGGGGCTGGGGGGGGATCTGTGGGGCCCGGTGGGGAGTCTGTGGGGCTGGGGGGGGCATTTGTGGGGCCCTATGGGGTTCTAGGGGGGGGGGGGGGAATCCCCTATGGGTGGGGGGGGGGGGTCTCTATGGGGCTGGGGGTTGGATCTGTGGAGCCCTGTGGGGCAGGGGGTGAATCTGTGAGGCCCTATGGGTCCCTATGGGGCTGGGGGAGAGTCTGTGGGGCTGAGGGGGAATCTGTGGGGCCCTATGGGTCCCTGTGGGGCTGGGGGGGAATCTGTGGGGCCCTATGGGTCCCTGTGGGGCATTTGTGGGGCCCTATGGGGCTCTGGGGGGGGGATCCCTTATGGGCAGGGGGTTCCTATGGGGCCGGGAGTGGGCATCTGTGGGGCTGGGGGTGGCGCTTGTGGAGCCCTATGGGGCTGGGAGAGATCCGTGGGGGCTCTGTGGGGCTGGGGGGGGCAGCGTGGGGTTGTGTGGGGCGCAGTGGGGCTGAGCCCCCCCCTCGTGCCCCCCAAGTGCTCCTTCGGGTTCATCTTCGAGGCGGAGCGCGGCCCGGCCCAGTGCCCACAGTGCCAGCAGAGCTGCTGCCCCCGCTGCCTGCGCCCCGTGAGCTGGGGGGATGTGGGGCAGCCGGGGGGGTTGTGGGGCAGGTGGGGGGGATGTGGGGCAGGTGGGGGGGATGTGGGGCAGGTGGGGGGGATGTGGGGCAGCCGGGGGGGTTGTGGGGCAGCCGGGGGGGTTGTGGGGCAGCCGGGGGGGATGTGGGGCAGGTGGGGGGGGTTGTGGGGCAGGTGGGGGGGATGTGGGGCAGCCGGGGGGGATGTGGGGCAGGTGGGGGGGATGTGGGGCAGCCGGGGGGGTTGTGGGGCAGGTGGGGGGGATGTGGGGCAGCCGGGGGGGATGTGGGGCAGGTGGGGGGGATGTGGGGCAGCCGGGGGGGTTGTGGGGCAGCCGGGGGGGTTGTGGGGCAGCCGGGGGGGATGTGGGGCAGGTGGGGGGGATGTGGGGCAGGTGGGGGGGGTTGTGGGGCAGGTGGGGGGGATGTGGGGCAGCTGGGGGGGGTTGTGGGGCAGCTGGGGGGGTTGTGGGGCAGCTGGGGGGGTTGTGGGGCAGCTGGGGGGGGTTGTAGGGCAGCCGGGGGTCGCAGTGGGTGGCTATGGTCGCTATGGGGTCTCTGTGGGTCGCTATGGGGTCTCTGTGGGTCGCTATGGGGTCTCTGTGGGTCGCTATGAGGCAGTTATGGGTCGCTGTGGGCACTGTGGGGTTTCTATGGGTGTCAATAGGGCGGTTGTGGGTCAGTGTGGGCGCTATGGGGCGGTTATGGGTCGCTATGGGGCGGTGGTAGGTCGCATTGGGTGGCTATGGGGCGGCTGTGGGTGGCTGTGGGGCAGCTGTGGGTGGCTGTGGGGCAGCTGTGGGTCGCTATGGGGCAGTTATGGGTCGCTATGGGGCAGCTGTGGGTGGCTATGCGGCAGCTGTGGGTCGCTATGGGCCCGGTGCCGCCCCGCAGTGGCTCCCGGAGCACGGCCGGCTGTCCTGCTCGCAGTTCGGGCTGTGGCTGCAGCAGCGCGACCCACAAGTGGAGCATGTGGGGCTGGAGGCCTTCCTGCGCGACCACGGCATCGGTGCGGCGCTGTGGGGTCCCTATGGGTCGCTATGGGGTCCCTGTGGGTCGCTATGGGGTCCCTGTGGGTCGCTATGGGGTCCCTGTGGGTCTCTATGGGGTCCCTGTGGGTCGCTATGGGGTCCCTGTGGGTCGCTATGTGGTCCCTATGGGGTCTCTATGGGGTCCCTGTGGGTCTCTATGGGGTCCCTGTGGGTCCCTATGGGGTCCCTATGGGGTCCCTATGGGGTCGCTATGGGGTCCCTGTGGGTCTCTGTGGGTCTCTATGTGTCCCTCTGGGCCTTTTTGGGGTTAATTATGGGTCCCTGTGGGTCGCAGAGCCGCTATGGGGTGCTGTCTGTGGGTCCTGCAACCCCAGAGCACCCACCCTAACCACAGCTCCCCCCATACCCACCCCATACCCACCCCATACCCACCCCATATCCCCCCATTCCTCCCCACATTCCCCCATATCCCCCCATATCCCTCATCCCAACCCCATACCGCCGTCCCGACCCCATATCTCCCCATCCTGACCCCATATGCCCCCATATCCCCCATTCTGACCCCATATCCTTTTGTATCCCTCCGTATCTCCCTATATCCCTCATCCCGACCCCGCACGCCCCATCCTGACCCCATACCCCCCCAAATCCCCCCATATCCCCCCCATACTCCCCATCCTGACCCCATATCCATCCTCATCGCCCCATATCCTCCCATCCTGACCTCATATCCCCCCAACCCCGACCCCATCTCCCCCCATATCCCCCCATACCCCCATCCTGACCCCATATCTTCCCCCACACCCCCCATATCCCCCCACCTCCCCTCATCTGGACCCCATACCCCCACCCCGACCCCATCTCCCTCCATATCCCCCCATCTCCCCATCCTGGCCCCATATCCCCCCATCTGCCCCCATATCCCCCCATATCTTCCTATATCCTATCACCCCGACCCCATATCCCCCCATATCCCCCCATATCCCCCCGTCTGGCCCCGTATCTCCCCATCTCCCCCCACCCTGACTCCATCTCCCCCCATCTCCCCCCATCTCCCCATCCTGACCCCATATCTTCCCCCACACTCCCCATACCCCCCCTATACCCCCCATATCCCACCCCATACCCCCATCCTGACCCCATATCCCCCCCATGGCCCCATATCCCCCCATATCCCCCCATATACCCCCCATACCCCCCATATCCCCCCACACCCCCATATCCCCCCCACACCCCCATGTCCCCCCCATATCCCCCCGTATCTCCCCATATCCCCCCACCCTGACCCCATATCCCATCTGCCTCCATATCTCCCCATATCCCCCCATATCCCCCCATATCCCGCCCCATACCCCCATCCTGACCCCATACCCCCCCATATCCTGACCCCATACCCCCATCCTGACCCCATATCCTCCCACCCCCCACCCCGCACGCCCCACACCCGCAGCCTGCCCGCAGTGCCGGCAGTGGTTCGCGCTGGCTCGCGGCGGCTGCCTGCACTTCCAGTGCTCGCAGTGCGGGCACCACTTCTGCGGGGGGTGCGGGGCCGCCTTCATGCGCAGGGAGGTGAGCGGGGGGTGGGGATGGGGGGATGTGGGGTGTGGGGTGGGTATGGGGGGATGTGGGGGGTGTGGGGTCAGTATGGGGGGATGTGGGGGGATGTGGGGTCAGTATGGGGGGATATGGGGGGATATGGGGGGTGTGGGGTGTGTATGGGGGGTATGGGGGGATGTGGGGTCAGTATGGGGGGATGTGGGGGGATATGGGGGGCGTGGGGTCAGTATGGGGGGATGTGGGGGGAGGTATGGGGGGATATGGGGGGTGTGGGGTCAGTCTGGGGGGATATGGGGGGATATGGGGGGCGTGGGGTCAGTCTGGGGGGATATGGGGGGATATGGGGGGCGTGGGGTCAGTATGGGGGGATGTGGGGGGGAGGTATGGGGGGATATGGGGGGCGTGGGGTCAGTCTGGGGGGATATGGGGGGATATGGGGGGTGTGGGGTGTGTATGGGGGGTATGGGGGGATGTGGGGTCAGTATGGGGGGATGTGGGGGGATATGGGGGGCGTGGGGTCAGTATGGGGGGATGTGGGGGGGAGGTATGGGGGGATATGGGGGGTGTGGGGTCAGTCTGGGGGGATATGGGGGGATATGGGGGGTGTGGGGTGGGTATGGGGGGTATGGGGGGATGTGGGGTCAGTATGGGGGGATGTGGGGTGGGTATGGGGGATATGGGGGGCGTGGGGTCAGTATGGGGGGATGTGGGGTGGGTATGGGGGGATATGGGGGAAGATGGGGGGATGTGGGGAATATGGGGTCAGTATGGAGGGGATATGGGGGGGAAATGGGGGGTGTGGGGTGGCCTTCATGTGCAGGGAGGTGAGCGGGGGGTGGGGGGATATGGGGTGGGTATGGGGGGGATATGGGGTCAGTATGGGGGTTTGGGGATATGGGGGCATGGAGGGATATGGGGGGGGATATGGGGGGATATAGGGAGATATGGGGTCAGTATGGGGGGATATGGGGTCATTGTGGGGTTATGGGGGGATATAGGGGGTATGGGGGGATGTGGGGGATATGGGGGGTGTGGGGTGGCCTTAACAGGAAATGGGGTCATTATGGGGGGGGTATGGGGTCGTGTGGGGGGTGTGGGGTCAGTATGGGGGGAGATGGGAGGGGATATGGGGTCATCGTGGGGGTGTGGGGTGGGATATGGGGTGGGTATGAGGGGTTATGGGGATATGGGGGGATGTGTTGGGGATATGGGGTCGTTATGGGGATATGGGGGGTTTTAGAAGGGGTTATGGGGGGGATATGAGATCATTATAGGGGTATGGGGTGGGTATGGGGGGGATAAGGGGGGTGTGGGGTGGGATGTGGGGGGATATGGGGGATCCCGGTGTGCCCTTATGGGGTTCCTATGGGTCCCAATGTATCCCTATGGGGTGCCCTGGTGTCCCGATGTGCCCCTATGGGGTCGCTGTGGGTCCCTGTGTGCCCCTATGGGGTCGCTGTGGGTCCCTGTGTGCCCCTATGTGGTCGCTATGGGTCCCAATGTATCCCTATGGGTCGCTGTGGGTCCCTGTGTGCCCCTATGGGGTTGCTGTGGGTCCCTGTGTGTCCCTATGGGTCCCTGTGTGCCCCTATGGGTCGCTGTGGGTCCCGACGCGCCCGGTTGCCATGGCAGCGCTGCCCCCTCCCGCGCTGCTCTCTGCGGCCGTCGCTGCACGCGCACCACCCGCGGCACTGCGCCTTCCACCTGCGGGACTGGGAGCCGCGCCGCCTGCAGCGCCTCCTGCAGGTCGGGAGGAGCGACGGCAACGCCGGCTCGACGGGGAGATTTGGGGATAGAGCGGCTCCGGGGGGTGGGAATTGGCGCCCCCTGCAGGCCGGGAGGAGCAATGTGGGAAGGGGGGGGATAGAGCGGCTCTGGTGGTGGGAGGGAGGCTGCGCCCCCTGCTGGTCGGGAGGAGCAATGGAAGGGCTTGGAGCGCCTACCAGGGGGTGGTGGGGTTGGCGCCCCCTAGTGGTTGGGAGGACTAATGGAGGGGGGAGCATAGAGTGGTTGTGGCATTGCGGGGGAGGTGGCGCCCCCTGTGGGTGGGGAGGACCGATTGGAGAGTGACTGCGGGAAGGGGGGAGGGGGGAGGAATATTGGCGCCCCCTTGCAGTTGGAGGTCAGCCTGGAGGACCAGTGGGACCCCCCAGGGATATAGAGGCTGTGGGAGGAGTGCTGGTGGCGCCCCCTGCGGGTTGGGAGGACCTCTTGGAGGACCTCGGGAGCACGCCACTGATTGGTCAATTCTTGGCTCCTCCCCCAGGTGGGTGGAGTCCCGTACGACACCGAGCCCCCATCCGGCGCCCAGCCCCCGCCCGGAGGTGAGCCCTGACCTTTGACCCTTGGCCTTTTGACCTTTGACCTCTGCGTGACCCCAGCCCTTCTCCCCCAGGCGGCTGTTGGCTGCAGGAGCTGAAGGAGACCCCCGGGGCTCCCCCCCGCGACGCCGCCTGCGGGAGGCCCACGGCTGTGGGGCAGGCAGGGCTGTGCCGGTACGGACCTGGGGGGGGCGGGGGCACTTGGGGGGCTCCGGGGGGTGTTTGGGGGTCCCTATGGGGCACTTGGGGGTCCCTATGGGGCACTTGGGGGTCGTTATGGGGCACCTGGGGGTCTCTCTGCGTCCCTGTGGGGCACTAATGGTGTCCTATGGTGTTCTATGGGGCACATGGGGGGTCTCTATGGGGCACCTGAAGGTCCCTGTGGTGCGCTTGGGGGTCACTGTAGGGCTGTGTGGGGCACTGACGGGAATCTGTGGGTCTCTATGGGTCCCTATGGGGTACTTGGGGGTCACAGTGTGCTGCTGTTGGGTACTAATGAGGATCTCTGGGTCTCTATGAGTCCCTACGGGGCACTTGGGGGTCGCTGTGGGTCTCTGTGGTTCCCTATGGGGCACTTATGGGTCGCTGTGGGTCTCTGTGGTTCCCTATGGGGCACTTATGGGTCGCTGTGGGTCTCTGTGGTTCCCTACGGGGCACTTATGGGTCGCTGTGGGTCTCTGTGGTTCCCTATGGGGCACTTGGGGGTCACTGTGGGTCTCTGTGGTTCCCTACGGGGCACTTATGGGTCGCTGTGGGTCTCTGTGGTTCCCTACGGGGCACTTATGGGTCGCTGTGGGTCTCTGTGGTTCCCTACGGGGCACTTATGGGTCGCTGTGGGTCTCTGTGGTTCCCTACGGGGCACTTATGGGTCGCTGTGGGTCTCTGTGGTTCCCTACGGGGCACCTGGGGGTCGCTGTGGGTCTCTGATTCCCCTACTTCCGCCCTTGGCCCCGCCCCTTCCGGCCCAGCGCTCACTACGCCGAATACCTGGTGCGGCTGATCAACGAGCGCGGTTTGGACCCGGCCGTGCTGTACGGAGCGGCCGAACTGCGCGCCGCCGCAGAGCGCCACCTGCCGGCCGGGAGGCCTCCGCAGGGCGACGACGAAAGCGAGGCGGAGTACGCAGTGCGCCTGCGCGAACTGCTGGCGCGGGAAGCGCCGGTGGAGCCCCGCCCATCCCGGCCGAGCCCCGCCCTTTAGCCTCGCTTTTAATAAAGCGCGCGAGTGCGCCTTGCGGTCACGTGTTCGTGTTCGGCTTTCTCATTGGGTGTCGCCGCGCCGCCGAGCGACGCGATTGGTGCAGCGCCGCGGTGGGCGGGCTGTAAGGGAGGGGATAAAAAGGGGCGGAGCGGAGCGCGTGAGGGCAAAGCGCGGCGTCGGCGGAGCGGCGTGGAGCGCTGCGGGCTGAGGGAGGCAAACGGCTAATTAGGAGCTAATTACGGGCTAATTAAGGGCTGATTAGCGGCTCGGGGAGGGCGTTGAGAGCCGCGGGGGGCGGCAGGGGGCGAAACGTCGGCGCTTTTGGGGTGAATTTGGGGCGTTTCGGGGGGTTTGGGGGCGAAGCGGCGCCATTTTGGGGCCGTTTTGAGGCGTTTGGGGCCGGTCGGGTTTCTGAGGTAAATTGCGGCCATTTGGGGCAAATTCGGGGCCGATTCGGGCTCCGGGGGGAGCCGGGGGGGGAGCGGGGCCGGCAGGGCCGTTTTTGGGTCGAAATCGGCCATTTTCGGGTCATTTGGGGGCCCGATTGCCGCTGTTTGCCTCCATTGCCCAAATCGGGGCCCTTCGGGGCCGTTTCAGGTCGGCCCCATCGAGTCATTAATTGCCTCATTAACGGCTCGTTAATCGGCTCTGTTGTGCGGCCGGGGTTGAAGCGTTAATTAAAGGTTTAATTAGGGGTGCGGGTTAATTGGCACTGGGCAGTTAAGGTTAGGACAGCAATTAAGGAATTAGAAGGCTAATATAGTTTATAGTCGCTATTAATACTTCTTAATTGGGGAATGTAAGAGTTGATGTGATCGGCTTTTAGTTAATTAGCTCGGGGATTCTTAGGAGCTGTCAGTAATTAGCGGGTAATGAGCTGCCGTGCTTTTAATTGGCTGCTATGGGGTTGTGATGGCAGGCACAGCGGGTAACGATCGTTGTTAATTACCTCGTTAATTTAGGAGCGCTTTAATTGCTGTTATTTACTTCTGAATTGGGTCTAGAAGAGCCATTTTTGGGGCAAAAAGTGCCATTTTGGGGGCAAAAAGTGCCATTCTTGGTCCCCAAGTCCCATTTCTGGCTCCCCAGACTCCATTTCTGGGGCAAAAAGTGCCATTTTGGGGCAAAAAGTGCCATTTTTGGGGACTAAAATTCTCATTTCTAGCTCAAAATATCCCGTTTTTGGCTCCAAAAGTGCCATTTTTGGGTCCCCAGACCCCATTTTGGGGGCAAAAAATCCCATTTTGGGGGCAAAAAGTCCCATTTTGGCGGCAAAAAATCCCATTTTTGGGGCAAAAAGTGCCATTTTTGGGTCCCCCAGGTCCAATTTCCGGCTCCCCAGAGCCCATTTTTGGGGCAAAAAGGCCCATTTTGGGGCCATGTTTTACCACCCCGAGATCCTGCAGCGCCGCAGCGGCTGCTTCGGCACCATCTGGTGAGCAACGCCCCCCCACCCACGTGACCTCTGACCCCGCCCACGTGACCTCTGACCCCTCGTGACCCCTGACCCCAACCCACGTGACCTCTGACCCCAGGTTGGCCGCCACCTGCGTGTCCCGCCTGCAGCGCCGGGAGGTGATGGCCGTGGATGTGCCCCGAACCTGGTCAGCTTGGGGGGCACCGCGGGGTCTGGGGGGGGATATGGGGTGTCTGTGGGGCTCTGTGGGCTCTATGGGGTGTCTATGGGGCACTGTGGGGTCAGATGGGGTGTCTGTGGGGCTCTATGGGGTGCCTATGGGGCTCTATGGGCTCTATGGGGTGTCTATGGGGCACTCTGGGGTCATATAGGGTGTCTGTGGGGCTCTATGGGGTGCCTATGGGGCTCTATGGGGTGTCTATGGGGCACTGTGGGGTAATATAGGGTGGCTGTGGGGCTCTATGGGGTGCCTATGGGGCACTGTGGGGTCAGATGGGGTTTCTGTGGGGGGATATGGGGTGTCTGTGGGGTCATATGGGGTTATAGAGTGTCTGTGGGGCTCTATGGGGTCATATGGGGTGCCTATGGGCTCTGTAGGGTGTCTGTGGGGCTTTATGGGGTCATATGGGGTGTGTATGGGGCACAGTGGGGTCATATGGGGTGCCTATGGGGCTTTATGGGGTGTCTGTGGGGCTCTATGGGGTGCTATGGGGCGCTATGGGGTCATGTGGGTCCCTATAGGGGCTCCCTGTGGGGCTCTGCTGGCCCCGCCCCCATTCCCAGAAGCCCCGCCCCTTATGCAAACGACACCCATTCCCATCCCCGCCCCCTATTTACCAAAGCCCCGCCCACACCTCTCATAAGCCCCGCCCCCTCCCCCCTGTGGCAGCTCCGCCCTGGCCGCCTTCGTGCAGGGATTGGCCCTGCCCCGCACGCTGGCCCCGCCCCTTCCGGCCGAAGCCCCGCCCCTCCGCTGCTCCCTCTACCTGGCGGCGCTGCTGCAGCTCGGCCTCACCCGCGTCTATTGGCGGCAGTGCGGGCTGCTGGCTGGTGAGGGGCGGCATGTCGCGATAGGGGGCGGGGCAAGGCGATAGGGGGCGCGGCATTGCGATAGGGGGCGGGGCAAGGCGATAGGGGGCGGGGCAAGGCGATAGGGGGCGGGGCAGGGCGATAGGGGTGGGATATCGCGATGGGGGGTGGGGGGGGGGGCTGATATATCGCGATAGTGGGCGGGGCGTCGCGATACGGGGTGGGGTGTTGCGATATGGGGCGGGGTGCTGCCATAGGGGGTGGGATATCGCCATAGGGGGCGGTGCGGGGAAGCGGTACGTCGCGATATGGGGCGATACGTCGTAACAGGGGGCGGTGCGTTATTGTACGGGGCGGTATATCGCGATATAGGGGTGATATATCATGACAGAGGAGCAATATGTCGTGATATGGGGCGATACGTGATAATTTTGGGGTGATTCTTTCTCACTGCGTCGCGATACGGGGTCATCTATCGCGATATGGGACGATCTATCGCAATATGGGGCCATCTATCGCGACACGGGGCCATCTATCGCGACACGGGGCCATCTATCGCGATACGGGGCCACCTGTCGCCATACGGGCCCACGCTCTGGGTCTGCGCCCCACAGAGGAGGTGGCGGCTGTGTGGGGCCGCCTGCACCGCCTCCATCCGCCCCCAAGCATCGACCTCAGCCCCACGGCGCGGTGAGTGCGGCCCCATAGGGACCCCGTAGAGGCCCCATGGCTGCCCCATAACGGCCCCACAGCTGCCCTATAGATTCCCCAAAGATACCCCATACCCCCCCCATACCTCCACACCCCTTCATGCCCACCCCATATCCCCCATTCCCACCCTATAACCCACCTCTATCCCTCACCCCACACCCCATGACCCCCCACCCCATAACTGCACACCCTACAACCCCCCACCCCACAACCCCCCACCCCATAACCCCCCACCCCATCACCCCCACCCCATAACCCCATAACCCCATCACCCCCACCCCATAACCCCACAACCCCCACCCCACACCCCCCACCCCATAACCCCATAACCCCCCACCCCACAACCCCCACCCCATAACCCCATCACCCCCCACCCCATAACCCCATAACGCCCACCCCATAACCCCATCACCCCCCACCCCATAACCCCATAACCCCCCACCCCATAACCCTATAACCCCATAACCCCCACCCCATAACCCCATAACCCCCCACCCCATAACCCTATAACCCCATAACCCCCACCCCATAACCCCATAACCCCCCACCCCATAACCCCATAACCCCCCACCCCATAACCCTATAACCCCATAACCCCCCACCCCATAACCCTATAACCCCATAACCCCCACCCCATAACCCCATAACCCCCCACCCCACACCCCCCACCCCATAACCCCATCCCCCCACAACCCCGCAGGCTGCAGCTGCTCCCCGACGCCCGCTCGGCGATGCAGGCCCTACAGTTCGCCCCCGATCCGTTCTTTGGGGTCATGGCCGTGGGGCTGCCCAGCCCCGCTCAGCTCATGCAGGTCTCACCCCATTGCCACCCCATAGCGACCCCATTGCTGCCCCACTGCGACCCCACAGCCAGCCCGTGATCCACCGCGGTGACCCCATATCCCGCCTCCCACCCCATAGTGACCCCATAACCCCCATAGTGACCCCATAATGATCCCATAACCCCCATAACGACCCCATAACCCTCATAGTGACCCCATAATGACCCCATAACCCCCATAACGACCCCATAACCCCCCATAGTGACCCCATAACCCCCATAGTGACCCCATAATCCCCCATAGTGACCCCATAACCCCCCGTAACGACCCCATAACCCTCATAGTGACCCCCTAGTGACCCCATAACCCCACATAACGACCCCATAACCACCATAGTGACCCCATAACCCCCCAGTGACCCCATAATGACCCCATAACCCCCCAAAATGACCCCATAACCCCCACAGTGGCCCCATAACCCCCATAGTGACCCCATAATGACCCCATAACCCCCCACAGTGGCCCCATAACCCCCCAGTGACCCCATAATGACCCCATAACCCCCCATAACGACCCCATAACCCCCATTGTGACCCCATAACCCCCCATAACAACCCCATAACCCCCCCATGATGCCCATAACCGCCCCATAGTGACCCCGTAACTCCTATAATGACCCCATAAATCCCATCTCCATCCCATAACCACCCCATAATGACCCCATAACCCCTATAATGACCCCATATCCCCCATCCCCGCCCCATAACCACCCCGTATTCCTCCTCCCACCCCATAATCCCTATACTGACCCTATAACTCCCATCCCCACCCCATTACCCCTATACTGAGCCCATTACCCCCATCCCCGCCCCATAACCCCGATAATAACCCCATATCCCCCCTCCCACCCCATAACCTTCCCTGCCCCACAGATCCTGGAGGAGCCGCTGTTTCTCGGTGAGTTTCACCCCACACTTATGGGGCTGGGGGGGGGGGCGCTGCCCTATAGCTGCCCCATAGAGACCCCATAGGGATCCCATTCGGACCCGGACCCCATAGGGACGCCGACCCCATAGCTGCCCCATAGCGTTGCCCCAGAGGGGCCCCATAGATAATCTATATCCCCCATAGCACCCTATAGCACCCCCTATGACCCCATATCCCCCCACACGACCCCATAGTGACCCCATAGCCCCCAATACGACCCCATAACGCTCTCATCTCTCCCGTGTCACCCCATAGCGCCCCATATGATCCCACAGTGACCCCATATCACCCCGTAGTGCCCCATAGAGACCCCGTGTGACCCCACAGCCCCCCATATGCCCCGCGTGACGCTGTAGTGACCCCATATCCCCCCGAATGACCCCATAATGACCCCATATCCCCCCTATGGCCCCCCTTTGATCCCCCCATGACCCCGTCATGACCCCATACCTCCCATATCCCCCATACGACCCCACAGTGACCCCATATCCCCCGTGTGACCCCATATGACCTCATGCGACCCCATAACGACCCCGTATCCCCCCTTACGATCCCATACGACCCCTCACGGCCCCACAGTCACCCCATATCCCCCCCCGTGACCCCGTATGACCTCACGTGACCCCGTAGCGATCCCATATCCCCCCGTATTCCCCCACATCCGTCCGTCTGACCCCATAGAGACCCCACATCCCCCCCGTGACCCCACAACCCCCCCGTGACCCCATAACCCCCCCGTGACCCCACAGCGCCCAGCCCGGAGAGCATCACCATGCGGGAGGCCGAGCGCCTCGCTGTGACCCCATTGCTGGAGGTGGGGCGGCCCCATAGCGGGGCTGGGGGCTGTTATGGGGTCGTTATGGGGGGTATGGGGTCGTTATGGGGGGATGTGGGGTCGTTATGGGGGGATATGAGGTGGTTATGGGGGGTATGGGGTGGTTATGGGGGATATGGGTGAATGTGGGGTTGTTATGGGGCGGTTATGGGGCCTTTATAGGGTTGTTACGGGCCAGTTATGGGGCGGTTATGGGGCAGTTATGGGGTTGTTATGGGGCCGTTACGGGGCAGTTATGGGGCAGTTATGGGGTTGTTACGGGCCAGTTATGGGGCAGTTATGGGGTTGTTACGGGCCAGTTATGGGGCGGTTATGGGGCAGTTATGGGGTTGTTATGGGGTGGTTATGGGGCCGTTATGGGGCCGTTTGGGGCCTGCAGGAGGCGGAGCTCCCCGAGCCGACCCCGGAGGAGCTGCAGTTCCTGAGCGAGGCGGAGTCGGAGCTGCTGCCCCACTGTGAGCTGTGGGGCAATGGGGCCAGTGGGGTCAATGGGGTCAATGGGGCCATTGTGGGGTCAATGGGGTCATTGTGGGGTCGTTGGGGTCATTGTGGGGTCAATGGGGTCGCCCCGGGGTCATGTAGGGTCGTTACAGATTCAGACGGGGTCATTTTGGGGTCGTTATGGGGTCAGCCGGGGTCGTTATGGTGCCATTATGGGGTCCTATGGGGGTCAGTGGGGTCACTGAGGGGTCGCTGTGGGGTCATACGGTGTGTTAAGGGGTCCTATGGGGTCACTGTGGGGTCCTATGGGGTGGAATAGGGTTGTGTGAGGGGTTATGGGGTGTAATGGGGCCATGTGGGGTCCTGTGGGGCCATATGGGGTGCCTATGGGGCGTAATGGGGTCCCGTGGGGTCATATGGGGGGATATTGGGGGCGTGTGGGGTCTCTATGGGGTGTTATGGAGTGTTATGGGGCGCTGTAGGGTCTCTATGGGACGTTATGGGGTGTTATGGGGCGCTGTGGGGTCTCTGTGAGGTGTTATGGGGTCTCTATGGGGTCTGTGGGGCGCCGTGGGGCCGGTTGTGGGGCTGACCCCATAGCGCCGCTGGGCCCCACAGTGGAGGAGATCCCAGAAGAGGAGGAGGAGGAGCCGGGTGAGCACTTATGGGGCCGCCCTATAAGGGGGGTGGGAACCCCATAAGTGTGGGGCTGACCCCATAAGTGTGGGGCTGACCCCATAAGTGCCGCTTCTGCCCTATAGAGCTGGAAGTGCCCGAGGAGCCCCAGCTGCCCCCCGAGGTGCGTGTGGGGCATTTATGGGGTCTCTATGGGGTCTTTAAGGGGCGCTGCGTGTTTCTGTGGGGCTCTATGGGGTTTGTGGGGTTTCTATGGGGTTTGTGGGGCTCTATGGGGTTTGTGGGGTTTCTATGGGGTTTCTGTGGGGCCCGTATGGGGGCGCTGTGGGGCATTTATGGGGTCGCTATGGGTTTGGTTGGGTTCCTATGGGGTCTTTACGGGGCTCCGTGGGGCACTGTGGGGTCCCTGTGGCTCCCTATGGGGTCCTTACGGGGTTTCTATGGGGCCGCCCCACAGGCCGCCCCCCCTCCGCCCCCCAGGCGCCGCCCCCCCCCCCCGGCCCCACATCGACCCCCAGCTTCAGATCCCGGCCGAGGAGATCCGGGCTCAGCTGCACCCCACGGCGCACTGCGGCCCCATGGTGAGACCCACACGTCTATGGGGCGCCCCACAAGCGGCCCCTCGGCCCCATAAGTGCCCATTGGGTTCCATCTCATCCCCGTAAGTGCCTTCTCTGCCCCGTAAGTGCCCATTGGGAGCGATCTCAGCCCCATAAGTGCCCCTTGGGACCCAACTCAGCCCCATAAGAGCCTCACACGTCTATGGGGTCGCCCTACACAGCTGTAGGGCCGCCCCACGCGTCTATGGGGCGCTGACCCACGTCTATGGGGCCGCCCCACAGATCGTCCCGGAGCTGCACCCCGAATGGCGTCGGACCCCAGCGGAGCTCTTCAGGACCCCCGCAGTGGGTGAGCGCTATGGGGCGCCCCATAAGTGCCCCCCCTGCCCCATAAGTGCCCCCCCCTGCCCCATAAGTGCCCCCCCTGCCCCATGAGTGCCCACTGGGACCTCCACCTCAGTCCTATAAGAGCCGCCCAATCTGTGGGGCAGCCCCATAAGTGCCCCCCCCCCCGCCCCATAGGATGGCTGCCCCCCCCTTTATGGGATCTGTGGGTCAGAGCCACCCGCCCCACAGCGCCGGAGCCCAGCGAGGTGGAGGTGAGTTGTGGGGTCTGACCCACAGCTGTGGGGTTGTTCTATGGGGCGCTGTGGGGTCTCTATGGGGCGCTGTGGGTCTTTATGGGATTGCTGTGGGTCCGTATGGGTCCGTGTGGGGCGCTGTGGGTCTGTATGGGATCTCTGTGGGACACTGTGGGTTCCTATGGGGCACTGTGGGTCTTTACGGGGACGCTATGGGGTCTCTATGGGGCGCTATGGGGTCTCTGTGGGGCACTATGGGGTCTCTATGGGGCGCTATGGGGTCTCTGTGGGGCACTATGGGGTCTCTGTGGGGCGCTATGGGGTCTCTATGGGGCACTGGGTCTTTATGGGATCCCTATGGGGTCCTGTGGGTCTCCGTGGGTCTCTGTGGGTCTTTACGGCGCGTCTGCGTGTCCCTGTGGGGTCTCTGTGGGTCCCTATGGGGCGCTGTGGGGTCTCTATGGGGTGAGACCCACAACTTGACCCCATACAGGAGCCCAGGGAGGTGCTGGAGCCGAGTGTGGGGCTGCTGCCGTCCTCGGGTACCGTGGGGGGCAATGGGGTCACATAATGGGGTCACATGGGGGGCAGTGGGGTCAGATGGGGGGTTATGGGGTCACATGGGGGGCTGTGGGGTCACATGGGGGTAATGGGGCGCTATGGGGCACGGGGGGTCTCTATGAGGCTTCTATGGGGTCCCAGTGGGTCCCTATGGGTCCCTGTGGGTCTCTGTATGTTCCTATGGGTCTCTATGGGTCCCAAGGGGTTTCTGTGGGTCCTTATGGGTCTTTGTGGGGCTCTATGGGTCTTTATGGGGTCCCTATGGGGCTCTATGGGTCCCTATGGGTCCCGATGTGTCCCTATGGGTCCCTATGGGGCTCTATGGGTCCCTATGGGTCCCGATGTGTTCCTGTGGGTCCCTATCGGGCTCTATGGGTCCCTATGGGTCCCGATGTGTCCCTGTGGGTCCCTATGGGTCCCTATGGGGCTCTATGGGTCCCTATGGGTCCTGATGTGTCCCTATGGGTCCCTATGGGTCCCTATGGGGCTCTATGGGTCCCGATGTGTCCCTGTGGGGCAGAGCTGACCCTGGAGGTGACCCCGGAAGAGCTCCGCCCCGTGGTGACCCCGGCGGAGGAGTGGAGGTGTGAGGGGGGCGTGGCCTGAAGGGGAGGGGGTGTGGCTACGAGCAGCCAACCAATCATGTTTAACCCCGACTCGCAGAGCCCCGCCCCCTCTGCCAGAACTTCCGGAAGAGGCGGAGCTTCCGCCCGTGGGCGTGGCCTCGTTGCAGAGGTGGGTGGGCGTGGTCAAAAGGGAAGGGGGCGGGGCTACATCCAACTTGACCCCGCCTCCCTTTGCTCCTATAGGCTCGCGCTGAAGGGGGCGGGGCGACCAGAAGGGGCGGAGCTGCAGGGGCTCCTCCCAAGCTCCGCCCCCCGGAAGTTGTGGGCGCGGCTCTTCTGGGTTTGCTTGGGTAAGGGGGCGGGGCTTCGCAAGCAGTGGCCAATGGGATGCGGGAGGGGTGTGGTCTGCCTTAAGCCCCGCCTTCTCCGTAGATCTCTGTGCTGCTGGTTGGCTGCAGCTGGAGCAGTCCCGCCCCTTCGGACCAATCAGCATCAGGCTCGGCACGCGAGGCCCCGCCCAACCCTCCCCAAGCCCCGCCCACGCGGATTAAAGACAGGGGGCGTGGCGTCGTCTGGCGCTCTTTTATTGGCTGTTGGTAGGTGTCACGGCCGCCGCATCGTCCAATCCCTGCAAAGGGGGCGGGGTCATACGGGTGGGGGGCGCCGATGGGGTTCAGTGGGGCTGGGGGGGTCGTAGTTGTGGGGCTGCGGGGGTTCCATGGGGCGCTGTGGGTCTCTATGGGTCGCTGTGGGGTACTTATGGGGCACTGTGGGTCTCCGTGGGGTAGTTTGGGGTCTGTGGGGCACTGTGGGGCACTGGGTGTGCATTGCATGGGGCAGTTATGGGTCTCTGTGGGGCGCTTGTGGGGCACTGTGGGGCACTGTGGGTCTCTGTGGGGCACTGTGGGTCTCTATGGGGCACTGTGGGTCTCTGTGGGGCAGTTACGGGGCAATGTGGGGCTCTACAGGGCAGTTATGGGTCGCTATTGAGTAGTTATGGGGCGCTGTGGGTCTCTATGGAGCCTTCATGGGGCAGTTATGGGGCAGTTATGGGGCTGTGGGTCTCTGTGGGGCACTTGCGGGGTTTGGGGTCTCACCATGGCCCTCCTCAGTCTCTCTCGGTCGCTGTGGGGCAGCCGCTCCATTCCCCGCCCCACATCTATGGGGCAGCTCCTCCACAGCTCCCGCAGCAGCCCCACAACTGCAGCCTCCAGATCTGTGGGGCAGATGAAGGGGGGGGGGGTGCAGCGTGCTTTCGTGCCCCATTGATACCCCCAGCCCCATAGATCCTCCCCAGCCCCATAGAGACCCCCATAGACCCCCCATAAACCCCCCATATTGACTCCCCAACCCCATAAAGACCCCCTTAGGACCCCACAGCCCCCCCACTTGGACACCACAGCCACACAGGACCCCCATAGAGACCCCATAGACGCTCCCCAGCCCCATAGCCCCCCCAGACCATCCCCCAGCCCCATAGGACTCCCATAGCTCCCCATAGCTCCCCCATATGGACCCCACAGCCCCATAGACACCCATAGATCCCCCCCATAGATCCCCCCCATAGCCCCCCCATATGCCCCCCCCAGCCCCATAGCCCCCTCATACGCCCCCCCATATGCCCCCCCAAGCCCATAGCCCCCCATAGACCCCCATAGCCCCCTCATATGCCCTCCCATATGCCCCCCCAGCCCCATAGCCTCCCCATAGACCCCCCTATATGGACCCCCCAGCCCCGTAGACCCCCCATATGCCCCCTCCAACCCCATAGCCCTCCATAGACCACCCATATGCCGCCCCCAGCCCCATAGCCTCCCCTTAGACCCCCCATATGCCGCCCCCAGCCCCATAGACCCCCATAGCCCCCCCATATGGACCCCCCAGCCCCATAGCCTCCCCATAGACCCCCCATATGCCCCTCCCAACTTCACAGCCCCCCCATATGGACCCCCCAGCCTCGTAGACCCCCCATATGCCCCCCCCAACCCCATAGACCCCCATAGCCCCCCCATATGGACCCCACAGCCCCATAGCCCCCCATAGCCCCCCCATATGGACCCTCCAGCCCCATAGCTCCCCCATAGCCCCCCCATATTCCCCCCCCCAGCCCCACATCCCCCCCAGCCCCACCTGTCTCCATGCTCCCGGTCCCGACGGCGCTGCACACCCGCGGCATTTCCTCGGCGTGGGGGAGGAGCTACGGGGGGAAAGGGGGCGTGGTCAAAAGAAGCCCCGCCCCCACACAGGGATCCCCATAGGGACAAAGAGAGACCCCACAAAGCCCCATAACCACCCCACAGTGCCCCATAGAACCCCAAAGAGACCCCATAGAGACCCACAGCGCCACAAAGAGACCCAGAGACCCCTCAGCTCCCCATAGAGACCCCACAGAGCCCCATAACCACCCCACAGTGCCCCATAGGACCCCAAAGAGACCCCATAGAGCCCCATAGGAACCCACAGGACCCCATAATTACCCCATAGAGACCCCACAGCCCCCCATGGAGCCCCTGAGCCCCACGGCGCCCCCTGGCGCCCACCTGGAGGGGCGGCAGCTGCAGCAGATACCCAAAAACGGCCGAATTCTCCTCAAAATCCTCCACCAATGGCAGCGCGGGGAGCAGCAGAGCCAGCAGCTGGGGGGGGGAGGAAGGAGGGGCCAACGTGAGGCCACGCCCCCTTGTGAACCATTGGTTGCAACCCGTATCCCCGCCCCTTTAAGCCACTCCCAAAGTCCCATTGGTTGAAGCCCACGGCCCCGCCCCCTTTGGACCCCGCCCATCAGTCCTTATTGGTCACAACTTCAGCCTCTCAAGCCGCACCCACATCGCTGCCCAGCGTTTGGCCACGCCCCCTTCATTAGCATAACTCCATTCAAAACCCGATTTGGCCACGCCCCCTTCCCCCAACCACACCCCTGCTCATTACCATGGATAGCCACGCCCCCTTCATGCATACCCACCACCAGCCAATCGGCTCCCCCAACCCCTACCGGAAGTCCCGCCCCTTACATCCGCATCCGGCAGCGCCCCCTTGTGGCGGACCAGAGCCCCGCAGGCGTTGTCCCGCGCGCGGCCACGCCCCTCCTCCCGCAGCGCTCGGCCAATGGCGGCCAGCCCCGGCCACGCCCTGGGGGCGGGGTCAAGGAAAAAGGGGGCGGGATCAAGGTTGGGGGCGGGGCTTGTGAGGGAAGCGATGGGAAAAGGGGGCGGAGCTTTGATACGACGGATGCGATGCGGTAAAGGGGGCGGGGCTGTATAAAATGGGCGGGGCATGCGGGGTGGGGCTGAATTAGGGGTATTTCGGGGACTTAGGGCCATTTGGGGGCAGCACGGCTATAATTAGGGTGATTCTAGGCTAATTAGGGCCATTAAGGATCGATTCGGTGCTCTGACTGGGTTGCACGGGGCGGGGGCGGGGCTTGTCGCCATGGATACGCTCCCAAAGCGACGCCATTGGCTGCCAGCCGTCCAATGCTGCAGAGGGCGTTGCTCCGCACTTCCGGGTCCGGGTCGTGGGCGGAGCTTCGAGCGAGGGCGGGGCCAATGAGTGGGAGGAGCTCGGCGGCCACGCCCCTGTCCAGGTGCACGCCCACCTCGCCCAACATGGCCGCCGCCCACGAGCGCTGCGCCTCGTCGCCGCTCTGTGACGTCATCGGGGGGGCGGGGTCAGAGATGAGAGGGGTCCAAGGGGACCCACGGAGACCCCATAAACACCCATTGATCCCTGCACGCCCCATAGGGACCCACAGGGACCTACAGAGACCCATAGGGGGACCCATAGAAATACCCCACAGTGACATGGAGACGCCACAGAAACCCCATAGCACCCATAGAGACCCCATAGTGCCCCATAGAGACCCCATAGTGCCCTATAGGGAGCCCATAGTGCCCCATAGTGCCCCATAGAGACCCCGTAGTACCCTATAGAGAGCCCATAGTGCCCCATAGAGACCCCGTAGTGCCCCATAGAGACCCCATAGTGCCCTATAGGGAGCCCATAGTGCCCCATGGAGACCCCATAGTGCCCCATAGAGACCCATAGAGACCCATAGAGACCCCATAGTGCCCTATAGGGAGCCCATAGTGCCCCGTAGTGCCCCATAGAGACCCCGTAGTGCTCCATAGAGACCCCGTAGTGCCCTATAGAGAGCCCATAGTGCCCCATAGAGACCACATAGTGGCCTATACAGACCCACAGAGCCCATAGAAACCCCATAAAGCCCCAAAGAGACACTGAGAGCCCATAGAGATACACAGAGACTCCATAGGATTCTATAGGGGCCCCCAGAGACCCTATAGGGAACCCCCCCCCACCCCCTATAGGGTAGCCCGTCCCCTTTAACCCCGCCCCCTTAAGCCCCGCCCCCCTCACCAGACAGCCCAATAGGGTGGGGAGGGCGCAGCGGAAGGCGTCGCTCAAAGCCACGCCCCCCGGCGAAGCCACGCCCACCGCCGCCAGCCCCTCCCCTGCCAGCTCCCGCAGCTCTGCCGCCGCCTCCACCTGATTGGACGAGAGCAGTGCGGTGGGGGGCGGGGCTAAGGATCCGGCTCCGCCCCCCCCTCCCCACTCAAGCTCCGCCCACCTCCTCCTCATCGCCGCTCTCCTCCTCCTGCAGGCAGCGGATCTGCGGGAAAACGGCCCCAAAACCCGCTGAAATCGCCCCAAAATCCATCAAGATGGCCACCGCGCCATGGCCCCGCCCCCTCCCCGTCAGCCCCGCCTCCTCCCCATCCGCCCCGCCCCCTCCGCGTCAGCCCCGCCCCCTCCGTGTCCGCCCCACCCCTCCCCATCCGCCCCGCCTCCTCCCCGTCAGCCCCGCCCCCTTACCTTGCCGTTGATGACGTCGGCCATCAGGCAGCCAATGGCGTGCAGCAGTTGCGGGTCGGGGGCGGGGCTTAAGGCCCTGCTGAGCGCCGTCAGCCCCGCCCTCGCCGGCCCCGCCCCCTTTTCAGCCCTCACCGCCCCCAGCAGCGCCGCCAGCGCCCGGCCTGGCCCCATAAGGACAGCCTTCACCCCACTGCCGCCCCACAGGCAGCCCTGCCCCACAGGCGGCCCCCCATAACCTTCACCCCGCCCCCAGGTCCCCCCGTGCAACACAATGAGCCCCCCCAAATCCCCCCATAGACCCCAATGAGCCCCAAATCCCCCCACAGATCCCTATGAACCCCCCCCCAATCCCCCCATAGATCCCAATTAAGCTCCCCTATTCCCCCACACATCCTAATTAAGCCCCCCAGCCCCCCCCATAGACCCCAATGAGCCCCAAATCCCCCCATAGATCCCAATGAGCCCCAAATCCCCCCACAGATCCCAATGAGTCCCCCCCCAATCCCCCCATAGATCCCAATTAAGACCCCAAATCCCCCCCATAGACCCCAATGATCCCTAAACCCCCCCATAGACCCCAATGAGCCCCCCCAGCCCCCCCATAGACCCCAATGAGCCCCCCCAATCCCCCCCATTCCCCTCCTTTTGCCCCCTCTTTCCCCCCCCCCCAACCCCCCCATCTCACCCCTCAGCTCCTGCTGCCCTGCGCCGCTCCCGGCCCCACAGCTCAGCCCCCCCAGCGCCCCATAGGCGGCCGAACGGACGTCCGGGTGTGGGAACTGCGGGGCATTGTGACGTCACAACAGGGCATTGTGATGTCACAACGGGGCTGCTGTGACGTCACAACGGGGGTGCTGTGACGCCACAACAGGGGGTCTCTATGGGTCCCCATAGGGCACTTACGGGACTCTGTGGGGCACTATGAGGTCCCTATGGGTTCTCGTGGGTCCCCATGGGTTTCTATAGGTTTCTGTAGATCCCTATGAGATCTGTGGGGCTGGGAGACGGTCTATGGGGCGGGGGGGGGGATCTATGGGGCAGGGGGGGGATCTATGGGCCTGGGGGGGATCTATGGGGCTGGGGGGTATCTATGGGCCTGGAGGGGATCTATGGGGCTGGGGGGGGGATCTATGGGGCAGGGGGGGGATCTATGGGGCAGGGGGCTCCTTACCTCCAGCAGAGGGAGCAGCGCCTCCAGCGTAGGGCAGAGATAGGGCTGGAAAGCTGCACTTATGGGGAGAGGAAAAGAGGGAGAATCGCCCCCAAAACGCCCCAAACGGGACCCCAAGGGGCACCAAGGGACCCCAATGACCCCTAATGGACCCCAAATGGACCCCAAATGACCCCAAATGGACCCCAATGACCCCTAATGGACCCCAAATGACCCCAAATGACCCCAAATGGACCCCAATGACCCCTAATGGACCCCAAATGACCCCAAATGGACCCCAAATGGACCCCAAGGACCCCTAATGGACCCCAAATGACCCCAGTGACCCCTAATGGACCCTAAATGACCCCCAGAATGGCCCCCGATGACCCCAGATGACCCCTCCCCGCTTACCCACAATGCTCAGCCAGAAGCCCCGCCCCCTCGCAGGCCGCCTCCAGTTCTGCCACGAAGTCTCCGCCCACCTCCACCCTGTGGGCGGGGCCAAAGGCTCGGAGGGGGGGGCGTGGCCAATGCCAATCCCGCCCTCCCAGCCTTGGCCCCGCCCCTACGGCTCGAGCTCCTCCTCCTCGCCGTCCATTGGCTCCGCCCCCTCCTCGTCCTCAGCGGCGTCGAAGAGAAGGAACGAATCAGAGCCAGCCGGGGCAGCCTGGGGGGCGGGGCCTGCGTCAGGACACGCCCTTTTGCCCATATATGGTGCTCACACACAGCCAATCCCCTCCCTTCTCCATAGGTGTGTGCCACCCCCCAAGGCCACGCCCCTTTTAGCCATAAATGGAGTCTCACAGAGCAAGCCCACACCCCCTCGCCCGAGCCACGCCCCTTTTGCCCATATATGGAGCGACTCACCGCAGGAGGCGGGGCTTGCAGGCTGTGTAGGAGGAGGGGGAGGAGCTTGGGCAGCATTGGCCCCGCCCCCTCCCGCAGGGCTTCGGCCGCAGCCCCGCAGAGCCCGAATCTGGGGGGAAAAAGGGCGATTTTGGGGCAGAAATGGCCCTAATTGGGGGGGGGGGGGGGTGGAAATTGGGGTCATTCGGGGCCATTTTGGGGCCGTTTGGGGTCACTCACAGCACGCGCCGCTCCTCTCCGTCCCCATTGGCCGCCATTTCCAGCGCCGGCCCCAATGCCGCCACGCCGCCGCCCAGCGCCCCCAGAACCTCTGCGGGACCCCAGCATGGGGCACAAAGCCCCACATGGACCCCAAAGCCCCCCAGACTGACCCCCAGAACCCCAAATCCCCCCAATTCGCCCCAAAACACCCCTGGAAACCCCATAGATTTACCCCAAACCCCCCAAATTTCCCCTCAAACCACCCCCAAAATCCCCCAAACTCACCCCAAAGTCTCCAACTGGCCCCAAATCCCCCCAATTCCCCCCATCTCCCCCCCCAAATCGCCCCCCAAAACCCCAAATCGCCCCCCAAAACCCCAAATTCACCCCAAAAGCCCCTGAATTTCCCCCCCAAGCCCCCAAATTTGCCCCAAATCCCCCAAATTCAGCCCCATCCGCCCCTTCCCACCCCTCCATTTACCCCAAACCCCCCCGATTTGCCCCCAGGCCCCCCCAAAACCCCCCCGGAGCCCCCAAATGCCCCCCAGCCCGCCCCCAAAGCCGCCATGTTGCCCCCCAAGTCGCCCCTTCTGGCCCCATAGCTGCCCTCACCCAGCGCCTGCAGCCGCACCGAGTGGTGGGGGGGGTCGGGGAGCCGGAGGACGCCCAGCAGCGCTGCCTCCACGGCGCCCCCTGGTGGGCAGAGCGGGAAGTCCTCCACAGCGCCCCCTGGTGGACAAATAAAGCAGGATTGACTCAGCAGCGCCGCCTGGTGGACAAAGAGGGAATTGCTCTACATCGCCCCCTGGTGGACAAATAGAGCGGGATTGACTCCGCAGCGCCGCCTGGTGGACAAAGAAAGCAATGCTCCACATCGCCCCCTAGTGGGCAAAAAAAAAGCGAAATTGACTCAGCAGCGCCGCCTGGTGGACTAAGAGGGAATTGCTCTACAGCGCCCCCTGCTGGTTAAATAAAACAGGATTGACTTAGCTGCGCCGCCTGGTGGACAAAGATGGCACTGATTGACAGCGCCCCCTTGTGGTCATATAAAGAGGGATTGGTTGAACAGCGCCCTCTGGTAGGCTAAAAGAAGGCGAGTAAAAAAAAAGACAGCGCCACCTGGTGGACAAATATTAAATAAAAGAATAAATAAATCTACAGCGCCACCTGGTGGTTGTTGCGGGAATTGCCTTAAAGCGTCTCATGACAGGCAAAGTGATAATGTTATACAACAGCGTCCCCTGCTGGACACTATGGGAATTGCTCACAAATCCCTTAGTGAGAAAATAATGTAAAAATGATTCAACAGCGCCCCCTGGTGGACAAAAAGGGAATGACAGCATAACCGAGTGGAAATGAGGGAAAAGCACAATTCCGCCCCCTGCTGGATAAAGGGGGTCTATGCCACAGCAGAGCCCCCAAGACGAAAAAGGGGATGTTAAGAAAAAAGAGGGTCACGCCGGCAGATAGCATTAAATCAATCCACAGCGCCCCCTGCTGGACAAAGTCCACCACAACACCCCACATAGAGTAAGTTATATAAATTATTCACTAAAGGAAAAAGGGAGAACTCCTTCACAGCGCCCCCTGGTGGACAAAAAGAGACTTTACACAACGTCTCCCCCTGGTGGACAACGAGGGTAATGCTGCACCGCAGCGCCACCTGGTGGGCAAATGTAAGCTTTCTCCATAGCACCCCCTGGTGGAGATAAACGGTATCGCACAACAGCGCCGCCTGCTGGACAGACAGGGTACATTTCATAACAGCGCCCCCTGGTGGACGATGTTGGCATAGCTCCACAGCGCCCCCTGTTGGACTAAAAGGGTATACAGCATAACAGCACCCCCTGGTGGACAAACAGGGAATTGCGCCCAAAGCGCCCCCTTGTGGAGAACACGGGAATGTCACAAAACTGCGCCCCCTATTGGATAAAATAGGAAGTCCTGCACAGCGCCACCTGGTGGACATGGAGGGGATGTCCTTAAACAGCGCCCTCTGGTGGAAAGGGCAAGAATTCCTCCACAGCGCCCCCTGCTGGACAAAGAGGGTATACAGCACAAGAGCGCCCCCTGGTGGACAAAGGGGGAGGCCCTCAACAGCGCCACCTTGTGGGCAAATAAAGTGGGACTTGGTGGCCAAGGCTGGAATGGCTCCACAGCGCCACCTCGTGGACAATGAGGGAACGTCACACATCATCGCCCCCTTGTGGACAACCAGGGAATGTCACAAAACAGCGCCCCCTAGTGGTTAAAATAGGAAATCCTCCACAGCGCCACCTTGTGGACAAGGGGGTAAAAACAGTAAGCAGCGCCATCTTGTGGACAAGGCTGGAATGGCTCCACAGCGCCCCCGGGTGGACAAAGAGGGAATATCACACAACAGCGCCTCCTGGTGGACAATGTGGGAATAGCTGCACGGCACCCCCTTGTGGACAAGGAAGGAATTGCTCCAAAGGGCCCTATTCTGGACAATAGAATATCCAACAACAGCGCCCCCTGGTGGATAAAAAACGAAGTCCTCCACAGCGCCTCCTAGTGGACGAAAAGCGAATGGTACGCAATAGCGCCCCCTGCTGGACAATGTGGGAATCCCTCCACTGCGCCTCCCAGGGGACAGAGGGAATGCCACAAAACAGCGCCACCTGGTGGACTATGTGGGAAGGGCATCACAGCGCCCCCTGCTGGACGAAGAGGGTACATTACACAAGAGCACCCCCTGGTGGACAATGGCGGAGGTCCTCCACAGCGCCCCCTTGCGGACAAATAAAGTGGGACTGACTCGACAGCTCCCTCTTCTGGAATGAGAGGGAATTGCTGCAAAGCGCCCTCTTGTGGACTACAAGGGAATGTCACAAAACAGCGCCCCCTGGTGGTTAAAATAGGAAATCATCCACAGCGCCACCTAGTGGACAAGGGGGTAAAAACAGTAAGTAGCGCCCTCTTGTGGACAAGGCTGGAATGGCTCCACAGCGCCCCCGGGTGGACAAAGAGGGTATATTGCACAAGAGCACCCCCTGGTGGACAATGGGGGAGGTCCTCCACAGCGCCCCCTTGTGGGCAAATAAAGTGGGACTGACTCAACAGCTCCCCCTGGGGGGCAGAGAGGGAATGACTCCACAGCGCCACCTACTGGACAATGAGGGAATGTGACACAACAGCGACCCCTGCTGGAAAACGTGGGAATCCCTCCACTGCGCCGCCTAGTGGACAAAGAGGGAATAACACAAAACAGCGCCCCCCGGTGGACAAAGAGGGAATTGATGCACAGCACGCGGGTGGGAAAACTGGCAAGTCCTCAACAGCGCCACCGAGTGGACGAGGAGGGAATGTCACTCAACAACGCCCTCTGGTGGACAACGTGGCAATTGCTCCACAGCGCCCCTGACTGGACAACGATGGGATATAGCATAATAGCACCCCCTGGTGGACAATCGGGGAGGTCCTCCAGAGCGCCCCCTGGTGGAGAAATAAAGTGGGACTGCCTATACAGCTCCCCCTGGTGGAATAAGGGGGGAGTTGCTCCAAAGCGCCACTAAACATCGCCCCCTGCTGGACAATGCGGGAATAGCTCCACAGCGCCCCCTGGTGGAGAAACAGGGAACGACGCAACAGCGCCCTCCTGTGGCTAAAGTGGGAATTCCACTACAGCGCCCCCTGGTGGACGCAGCGGCAATGATTCAACAGGGCTTTTTTGGGGGGTCATTTTGGGGTCGTTTGGGGACTCACCCAACTCGTGCAGGGCGCTGAGCGCCAGCTCCACCTCCTGGGGTCGCCCCCCCTCCAGGACCTTCAGCAGCACCCCCAGAACCGCCTCAATTTGGGGGGCCACCGCCGCTCCTGCAACACAGCAGCACCCCACTGGAAACCCCCCCCTTATTTTAGGGACCCCCCACCCAAATGGAGGCACCCCTCCCCCATTTCCGGCTCTCCATCCCCCCCCTACCGGCGACGGCCAGCAGCTCCCGCAGCACAAACCAATTCCGCGCCCCCGGAAGTACTTCCGGTGACCCCGGAAGTGGTTCCAGAGAAACAGGAAGTGCCTCCAACACGGCCGGAAGTGCCTCCAAAGCCAGCGCCGCCGCCTCAGGCTGCAACAGAACCCCCCCAGTATAAACCAGTACAGACCAGTACACACCAATATAGTCTGCAATGGACCCCAAGTACCCCCAGTGACCCCCTGTATGGACCAGCGCCCCCCCACTGCCTCCACAGCACCTCCCAGTGTGCACCGCACCCTCCCAGTCCATCCCAGTACAAACCAGTATAAACCAGTACGACCCAACCTGGACCCCAAGCCCCCCCATGTCCCCAGCTGCCCCCCTATACCCCACCGGTGACGCCCAAATCCCCCCCAAAAACCCCATTACGTCCCCATTAACCCCCAGAGCCCCCAATTCCCCCCCGTAACCCCCCAACAACCCCCATATCCCCCCCTCCCCCCATATCCCCATACTCCCTTCTTTATCCTCCATATCCCCCCCATATCCCCCCCATGCACCCCATACGCCCCATAGCCCCCCGTTTTGCTTCCCACAGTCCTTCACACCCCCCATATCCCCATACTCCGCCTTTTACCCCCCATACCCCCCCATATTACCCCATACCCCCCATAATCCCCCATACCCCCCCATAATCCCCCATACCCCCCCATAATCCCCTATACCCCGTCGTATTCCCCCAATACCCCCCACATCCCCCCACCCCCCCATACCTCCATGTGCTCCCCGATGCTCCTCAATGCGGAGGCGGCCGCCCCCCTCACCGCCCCTTCGGGGTCCCTCAGCCCCCCACGCAGCGCCCCTAAAACCGCCCCCAAATACCTGAAAGACCCCCCCCAAAAAAAGCAATTAACCCCAATTCACCAAAATCTTTCCTTATCCACCCAACAATCCGCCCAGAAACCCCCAAAACCGACCCCAAACCGACCCCCAAACCGACCCCATGCGGACCCCAAAACTGACCCAAATCGACCCCAAAACCGATCCTAAAATACACCCCAAATTTAACCCAAATTCAGCCTGAAATCCTTCGAATTCACCCCAAAAAAGCACCCCAAATTCATCCCAAAATGCCCCAACTTCAAGCCAACGATCCCTTAAATATACCCCAAAACCCCAAATTGCCCCAAATCCCCCAAATTTACCCCAAATACCCCCCAAAATCTGCCCGAAACTCAACCCCAACCCACCATTAACCCCGTAACCATTAACCCCCCCAATCTGCCCCAAAATCCCCCCGGAAGCTCCCAAGCTGCCCCCCCAAATCCCCCCTCAAACCCCAAATTGCCCAAAATCGCCCTTTTTCGCCCCAAAAAGCACCGTTTCCTCAGCAGCCCCCCGCATCCATCGGCCGCGGCCCCCAAAGCCAGCAGGGCTCCTTTCCTCCCCCACGGCTCCGCTCCGCACAGCAGCGCCTCCAACCGCGGCACCTCGGACCCAAAATCCACATTTTTCACCCCAAAATCTACCCCAGCCGACACCGACCCCAAATCCCCCCATTTTGCCCCCCAAAATTCCCATTTTTAGCCCCCAAATCCCCCCATTTTGCCCCCCAAATTCCCATTTTTAGCCCCCAAATCCCCCCATTTTGCCCCCCAAATTCCCATTTTTAGCCCCCAAATCCCCCCATTTTGCCCCCCAAATTCCCATTTTTAGCCCCAAAATCCCCAATTCCTGCCCCCCAAGTCCCCATTTTTAGCCCCCCAACGGCCCCAAATCCGCCCTTTTTGGCCCCAAAATCACCAATTCCCGCAGCAGTTTCTCAGCAGGGACGCCCAGCGCCAACGCGTTCAGCACCTGCAGACCCAAAAAGGGAGAAATTCAGCCCGAAATGGGGGAAGGAAATGAGCCAAAAATGGGGAAATTTCACCCAAAACGGGAGGGGAGAAAATGAGCCCAAAATGGAAGAATTCAGCCCAAAATGAGAAGGGGGAAATGACCCAAAACTGGGGAAATCCGACCCAGAAAGATGAAAAATGCCCCATAAATAATGAAAATGTTCTGAAATCAAGGATTCTGTTAACAAAAAACGTCATTTTTGCCCTAAATTTTGGGGCAAAACGGCAAAAAGAGGTGAAGTTGCTGTAAAGCCAACGGCGAAGTTACCAAAAATGCCCATTTTTGCTTTAAATTTGGGGCCAAACCAGCAGAAATTGGCACAAATCCCCCTCAGGAAGGAAAGGAGACCCCCGAAGGTGGGAAAAAACGACCCAGAATTGGGGCGAAAAACCTCAAAATTGGTAAAAACGGGATCAAAGAGAGGACGCAGCGTGGGGGGAGAGCGCCAAAATGGGGTGAAAAAACCCACAGAATGGTAAAAAAAACCCCGCAGAAAATGGCGTTTTTCTCCCCCCGTGGGCACCTGATGGGGGGGGAGGCGATTTTTGGGGCGAATGGAGGCGATTTTGGCTCACCTGGGCTGCGCAATGGCGGAGGCTGCGCCCCTCCCCCCCCCCCCCCCCACAGCTCCGCATCTTCGGGGTCCGGGTGGTCCCGGGGGGGGGGGGAGCAGAGCAGGGCCAGCAGGGAGCCCACCAGGACGGGCAGGAAGGGCTGCAGGGCCTGGGGGGGGCAGGAGAGAGATATCCCATAATAATCCCACCGAATCCCAGCGTCAACCCCGTTAACCCCATCGTAATCCCATCTTAATCCCCATTAATGCATTGTAATCCCATCATAATCCCAATTAATCCGCCGTAATCCCATCATTATCCCAATTAATCCATCGTAATCAAATCATAAACCCAATTAATGCATAGTAACCCTATTATAATCCCAATTAATGCATCATAATCCCACTATAATCCCAGGTAATCCACGGTAATCCCATCATAAACCCAATTAATGCATCCTAATGCCATGCAATCTCACTGTAATCCCAATTAATACCATACTCTTACAATTGTTTCCCCATAATCCCAATTAACCCAAACATAATCCCAAATACCCCATCATAACACCAATTAATCCCCTGTAATCCCCAATAATCCCTCATAAACCCCATAATCCCACCCAATCCCCTATAATACCCCATAACCCCCCATAATCCCACCCCAAACCCCTATAATCCCCCATAACCCCACCCCAATCCCCTATAATCCCACATAACCCCCCATAATCCCACCCCAATCCCCTATAATCCCACATAACCCCCCGTAATCCCACCCCAATCCCCTATAATCCCACATAACCCCCCATAATCCCAGCCCAATCCCCTATAATCCCACATAACCCCCCATAATCCCACCCCAATCCCCTATAATCCCACATAACCCCCCGTAATCCCACCCCAATCCCCTATAATCCCACATAACCCCCCGTAATCCCACCCCAATCCCCTATAATCCCACATAACCCCCCGTAATCCCAACCCAATCCCCCTATAATCCCACCCTAACCCCCCCCATCCCCAAATAATCCCCCCCAACCCCCCCCAAACCCACTTCAATCCCCCCTAATCCGGTCCAATCCGCCCCGATCCGGTTCCATCCCACTCACCCTGGGCCGTTCCTGGGCCAGGAATCCCAGCACCGCCAGCGCCCGCGCCCGCACCGCCTGGCCCCGCCCCTCGGCCCCGCCCACCTGCCAAAAAGGGGCGGGGCTTAGAGAAATGGCCACACCCCCTCCAACACACAGCCGTGCAGAGGGGCGGGGCATAAAATTCTAGCCCCGCCCCCTTTACACAGCCATAGACGGAGATGTAGCCACGCCCATATTCTAGCCACGCCCCCCGGAGGTCCTGTAGGGGCGTGGCTTTTCACTGAGCTCCGCCCCATTTCCCCATAAAAGGGCATAATTCAGAAGCCACGCCCCCACTGCCGTATATGGACAAAGGAGGTGGGGCCTCACGTGAACCCATCCCGATAAAAGGGCGTGGTTCTCATCCTGACTCCGCCCACATTCATAGCCCCGCCCTCGCCACCGTATATGGACAGAGGCGGGGCTTCACGTAGCCACACCCACTGCCATTGGCCCCGCCCTTACCTCCAGGCAGAGGTCGAGCAGAGGTCGGAGGTCAAAGGTCACGGCTTTGGGGTCAGCGGCCACAAACTCATCCAGCACCTCCAGAGCGTCGGCGCCCAGCTCCTGAACGGACCCAAAATCGCCCCAATTTCACCCAAAATGGCAGCGTGGGAGCGGAGGGAAAGGGGGGGGAGGGGGGGGGAAGGGGCCACATTTGGGCACAAATGGGCCAAAAACGGTCAAAAAATGGGGATAACAATGGATAAAAAAAACACCATCGGGAGAGTGAGGGAAACTGATCCAAAATCGCCCCAATTTGACCCAAATTTGAGTCAAAAACGGCCGTTACGGACACAGAACCCCTCAGAGGGCTCCGAGGGGGTTCAGTCTGCCCCAAAATCGGGCGGATTTGCCCCAAAATGAACCCCTTGAGCTCCAAAACCGACGTTCTCGGACCCGAAAACGGGAGGGTGGGACCCAAAACGGGGCTTTTTGGCCCCAAAATTCTCACCTCGTCGGCGTCCATCAGAGCCCGCAGCGCCCCCAGGATCTCCGGCAGCAGCGAGCGCAGCAGGGCCTGCCGGGATGCAGCCCACGGTGACCCCAAACCCGCACAGCCGCCCCCAAAGCGCCCCCCCAGCACAAAAACGCCCCTTTTCTGTCATCGAAACGGGGCTAAAAGCGGCCATTTTAGGCAATCCCAGCCCGCTCTTTCCAAAGGGGAACCCAACCCCCCCCCCCCCCCCCCCCCCCCAGCCCCCCATTTTGGGGCTGAAAACATCGAGTTTGGGCAACCCGAACTCCACTGCTCTTCTGGGGCCCCCCCTTCTACCCCAACCCCCCATTTTGGGGCTAAAAAAGGCCATTTTGGTCAACCCACCCCCCGCCCCCCTAAAGGCCACCCCCTGCCCCCTTTCTAATCCCCATTTTGGGGCCCAAACTGCCATCTGACCCCCCCCCAACCCCTTGTTTTTAAGTGGGGGGGGGGGGCGCTGCTCTATTCAACCCCCCACCCCCCCCACCACGATTTTTGGGGTGAAAAAAGGCCGTTTTGGGGTCACTCACCGTCTGCGTCCCCCCCAGAGCGGCCGCCAGCCCCCCGAGTGCCTTCAAGGCATACGCTGTGCTATGGGGGGGGGTCCCGGGTTGAAGCCCCCCCCGGCAAAGCTCCGCTATGGGGCGGTAATGGGGGGTCAGAGATGGGGGGGGGTCTTCAAGGGCTGCGCTCAGCACTTGTAGGGCGCGCTGTGGGGTCGGGGGGGGGAGGAAAGAGGGGTTAGGGAACCCCATAGGGGGAAGATGGGGTGTGTATGGGGGGTAGTGGGGGGACTAAAAGGGACATGGGGGGGAAATGGGGGTCCTGGGGGGGCTGGCAGCCCCATAAGGGGAATATGGGGTATATATGGGGGGTATTGGAATAACTAAAGGGAGATGGGGGGGGAAATGGGGGTCCTGAAGGGATATGGGGGGGAAATGGGAGACCCGGGGGGGTCCTGGAGGGATGGAAAAGGGAAATAAGGGGCCTGGAGGGGGGGTAATGGGGGGCCTGAAGGATTTGGGGGGGGATCTGGGACCCCCATCAGAGCAATATGGGGTGTGTATGGGGGGCTGGGGGGTATTGGGGTCCTAAAGGTAACGGGGGGCATTTGGGGGTCCTAAAAGGGGGACTTGGGGGAGGGGGGGGGGGGAGGGCAAATTAATGGGGAGGTGGGAGGGAAGGCCATAAAAAATGGGGGTCCCGTCGGGGGATGTAAAAAGGGGGGGGGTCTCATTGTGGGGGCTGGGGGTGCTGGAGATTATTATGGGATAGCAAGGCGTTGCTACGGCAACCACCATTAGGATGGAGGGGGGGGGAGGGGTTATGGTGTTGTGGGGTCACTATGGGTCAGGGGGGGGCACTGAGATTTATGAGGTCTACAGGGGGCAATGTGGTCTGTGGGGGGGTTATTATGGGATGGGGGTTGCCGTGGTAACGGGGCCGACTCACCTCCTGGAGCTGGGGATCCCGGGCTGCTTTCTGCACCCACTGCCCCATTGGGCCCCACTCTTCTGCCCCCCCCCGGCGCAGCAGCAGAGCCCCCAGGTGGGAGAGGGAGGGCAGCACCAACCGGCTGCAAATTGGGGTGAAAAAGAGGGAAATTGGGCAAAAGTAGGAAAGGGGGGGAAGTGGGGAATGGGGGGGGGGGGGAGGATGGGCAGGAAATGGGGGTAAACGGGCATAAAATGGGGACAAAAGAGCACAAAATGGGGGAACAGGGGGACAAAATGTGGAAATGGGGGGCGCAGCCCCTTTTTGGGGTGAAAAAGGGCAAAAGTGGAAGAGTTGGACTCACTCTGTCTCCTTCTCCAGAGCTTCGGCCAATAGGGAGGGCAGTCTAAAGAAGGGGGCGGGGCAACGATTAGCCTAAACCACGCCCACCGCAGGAAGCCCCGCCCCATTGGTTAGCCACACCCCTCACCCCCCATTCAGGAGGAGGCCACGCCCACATTGCATAACACCCAATCCCAGGGCTCCATAGAAACCCTATACCCTCCCTTAGCCCCGCCCCCATCGTTAGCAACGCCCACCACAAGGCCACGCCCACGGTACACAGTAGCCAATCCCACGGCTCCATGGAAGCCCCTCCCACCGGAACCCCGCCCACCTGAGCCGCAGTTCCGGGTCCAGGCGCCGCCATCTTCCCCCCGAGAGGCGGCGGCGCAGCAGAACGGCGGCCAGCTGGCGCAGCTGGGCATTATGGGATGGAGAGGGTTATTATGGGATGGAGAGGGTTATTATGGGATGGTCAGGGTTATTATGGGATGGCTGGGTCGCTGTGTGGGCCGTGGGGGGGGGGGGGGGGTTAACATGGGATGGGGGGGAGGGCCCATAGGACAGCTATGGTCGCTGTGGGGGTGCAGCTGTGCAGCTATGGAGGGTAATGGAGGTATTATGGGATGTCAGGTTTGGATGAGAGCTGCGAGGGGACGACGGCGGGGTTATTATGGGATGGAAGCACGGCTACGAGCCACATTACAGGCCCTGGAAAGGCAATTATATGGGGAATCACTACGGGGGGGGGCACTGTGCGCTGCGCGGGCCTCGCAAAGGGGGGGTGGGGGGCGACCACGTGGCTAAGGGGAGGTATTATGGGATGGCGGCTTCAGCACTGCGATCATTGTGGTGTATGGGGGGGGGTTCCCACGCCGTACTCGTGGGGCGGGGGCTTGGGGGTCACCTGCGGCCGCGCCGCGCCCACCACGATCTCGGCGAGGCGCTCCGGGGTCCGCGGGTCGGCGAAGGCCTCACGGAGACGAGCGGTGGCCTAAAGAAAAGATGAGGGTGAAGCGGGGAGCTCGGCTGGGCAGAGCGATCCAACGAGCCGCGGCCGGTGTCCGTTACCTGCTGAATAACGGCATTATTCGGTTCCAGGAGCTGCTCCAGCACCGCCTGCAGCTCGGGGGCCGCCATCTTGGAAAGAGGGCTCTTCCGGCGGAGGCGGAAATGACAGAACAGAATCCCCGGCAAAGCGGCGAATACTGAGGGCCAATACTGAGACATAATTGGCTGGCCTAACCGGAAGTCGCGATGAGGCGTTTCCTTCTTAAAAGGGCAATCAGATTTAAAAGGGCGACGCAACGCGCGGGTCCACCGAAGCTATTCGAATGAAAACAGCTCCGGGATTCTACATAAACGCCCTACGGTGGCCCAGATCGCTCACAGGAATTCTTGGGCCACCATCAGTGCTGAGGCTCAACCTCCCCAACGACGTCATGAACGACACCAGCCGTGACATCACACAGACGCTTTAATTTGTAGGGATACATGCAAACTTTAAGGGTGGGGAGGGGGGAGTCAATAAGGGCGGGGCCGTCGACGAGGGCGGAGGGCGGGGCCAGCCGTTAGCCCCGCCTTTCGCCCCGCCTGGCCCCGCCCCCTCGCAGGGCTAACACCAGGTGCAGCACGGAGCCGCCCTGGATCTTGTAGTCGGCCGCCGTCTTCTCGTCGTTCCTTTAAGAGGCGGAGCCAAAGGGTGAGGGCGAGGCCTCCCCAGCAAGCCACGCCCCCTTCCCTTTCCTTTGTTCAACGCCAATGGATATTAAAACAACCCAATGGGGACACTGCCCCTTTAAGACGGATTCCTGCGCCCCTTACACCCGACCCCAACCCCCTGCACACCCTCAGGCCCCGCCCACCGCGCATTTAAACCACGCCCACTTTTAAGCCAAGCCCCTCCCGCTTTTGCCACACACGCCCCGCCCACGGCCTTTAGCCCCGCCCACACGGACCCGCCTCTTCACCCCCCCACGCCCCGCCCACTTCCGCCCCAAGCCCCACCCCCCTACATCTGCTTCCCGCTGTAGATGAGCCGCTGCTGCTGGGGGGGGATCCCCTCCTTCTCTTCCACGCGCTCCTTGATGCGCTCCACCTGCACCGGGGGCACCGAGTATTATGGGATGGAGGGACCTACACCCCCCCTCCTCGTCCCCCCGAGGCCCCGCAGGGCGTACCTTGTCGGTGGGCTCGATGTCGATCTCGATCTCTTTCCCGGTCAGCGTCTGCAGGGCAGAACGGGGGGAAGCGGGGAAGGGGTTTACCGGGGCCACGCCCACCCTCCCGGCAAGCGCCTCCCCCGCCCCGCCATCCCATAATATCCCCCACAATGCCGCACCTTCACTTTGATCAGCATCGTGTCTCTGTGCCCGGCGCGCCGGAAGCGGAAGTGCACGGAAGCCACGCCCCCCTCCCCGCACAACACTTCCGGCTTTTCTTACGCCGCGGTGCACGCTGGGAGGAGGAGTCCTCGCGCGCTACTGGCCGACTCACAACCAATCAGAGCGCAGCCCCGCCCCCTTGGACCGTACCATTGCATTCGAGGAGCAGGAGGGGGTAAACGAGCTCAAAAAAGCGGATTTCAGACAAAAGTGAAGAGAAAAAAGCGGAACTCACCGGGAGGGGAGCGGCTGAGGGGGGCACGGCGGGTCTGGGGGGGACAGGAAGTAACTTAGCACTCATTAACAGCTGATTGACTTGTAATTAGCTGCCAGGACTAAACCCGGCCGAAAGGACGGCCATTATTTACCCCAGATCAAACCCCTCGTAATTAATGCTTAATTAACACCCCACCATGTTTTATTTTCCATTCCTGCACTAATTAACTCTGCATAAGCAGCAGTCCCCTAATTAACCCCTAAACTGCCCACTAATCACCCCACTCCCCTTAATTACCTTCTTCTGCAGACCCTTCCCCTCCTCAAAGTCGCTGACGAACTCTGGGGGGCGGGGCCACGTGTGGGCGGGGCTTCGTGACCTAGCCCCGCCCACATCACCAACAAGCCCCGCCCCCTCACCCAATCGCTGCACGCGGAGGGGGAGGAGCTGTCGGCCCGGTGGGCGGGGCTTAGTCGGGGCGGAGCTAAGGAGGGAAAGGGGAGGGACATACGGCAATGGGCGTGGCTTTGTTGCAATGGGGTGTGGCTTACTTTGGAATTGGGCGTGGCTTTGGATTAAGGGGGCGTGGCCACTCACCGCTCTGAATGGGACTTCCGGTGCTGGGCAGAGCTCAGTGGGCGGGGCACAATGCCTGTGGGCGGGACTTAGTACATGTAGGCGTGGTTTACGAGCGGGGCCCGCCCCCTTCCCGCATCGCCCCGCCTACCGGAAGGGGCGTGTCCCATGTCGGCCAAGTAGCGCTGCAGGATTGGCAGGGATGGGGGGCGGGGCCCGGAAGGGGCGTGGCTCCACACCACAGCGTACAGCTGGAAGGGGGGTGGAGCCAGCGTTAGGCCACGCCCCCTTCTCTAATTCCAACCATGAACCCAATTCATCCCTTTCGACCCCTTCAGGCCCCTCCCCTTCTGGCCACGCCCACTTCAGGCCCCGCCCACCTGGTGCAGGTCGGGGGGGGGCAGGGCGCTCTCCAGGCGCTGCAGGAACTCGAAGCAGAGCTGCTCCAAAGCACGGAGGAAAGCATCCCCGTAGTCATGGCGACCGGGACCCTGCAAAATGGGGGCACTGGGACGGACTGGGAGGGACTGGGAGAGGGGTGAGGGGCACTGGGAAGGTCTGGGAGGGACTGGGAGCGGATTGGGGGGCAGTGAGAGGGTATTGGGGGTGTCTGGGAGGGACTGGAAGAGACTGGGATGCACTGGGAATGGACTGGAGGGTAACTGGGAGGGTCTGAGAGGGACTGAGAAGGGATTGGGGGGCACTGGGAGGCACTGAAAGGGACTGGGAGGTGGTTTGGGGGGACTGGGAGGGAGGAGGATGGCAGTGGGGCTGCCTGTGGGGCCCCATACTGGTCCATACTGGTCCATACTGGTCCGTACCTGCAGGTAAGCACGGCGCTTCTTGCGGTCCCACAAAAGGGGCAAAATGGTGTCCCGGAAATCCTGTTGAGCCTCCAGAACCATCAGCTGCTCCTGGGGGGTCTGTGGGAAATGGGGGGGGGTGGAGGGGGGAAATGTGGGAAAAGGGGGAGGAGTGGGGGGGGAAATGGACATAAAATGGAGGAAATGGGGACAGAACCCCCAACCCCCCCCCCCAACACCCCCTAAGGACGCACCGTTCGCCCCTTCCCCCAGTTTTGGGGGGTTTCTTCAGGAAAGAAAAGGTCGATGCAGTCGAAGAGCTGCGGCTCCGAATGGGCCTCGTGGAGCAGGGAGTGCACAGCCTGGGGGGCAATGGGGGGAGATGGGGGGTGATCGGGGGGCATTGGGGGGGAATAGGGGACCAGGGGGTCACTGAGGGGTCTGGGGGGGGCAAAAAGGAGTCCGGGTCGGTCAAAAAGAGGCCTGGGGGGCAATAAGGGGTCTGAAGGAGTAATAGGGGGAGATGGGGGGCGATGGGGGGGCTGGGAGGACAATAAAGGGCCTTGGGGGGTAAATGGGGGGAGATGAGGAGGAATAGGGAGCAATGGGGGGCAATGGGGGGGGTCTGGGGATGCAAGGGGGGGGATTGGGTGTAGGGGGCTGCCATAGGAATGAGACGGAGGTGGTTGGACAAGGTGGCAGCCCTGGGTTTGGGGGGGGGAGACAAGATGGCGGCCGTGGGGAGAATAAGGGGTAGTGGGACAAGATGGCCACCGTGGGAACAGAGGGGAGAGTGGGACAAGATGGCAGCCAAGGGATAAGGAAGGGGAGGTGGGACAAGATGGCGGCCATGCGGTTTTATGGATGGGCGGTGGCCATCTTGTGAAGCCCAACGGGAGAAGGGAAGTGTGGCAGCCATCTTGTGAGACCCAATGGAGAAGGGAAGGGCGGCGGCCATCTTGCCGCCGCAGGGGCTGCTGGGATGGGCTCTCCACGTGGCAACTCACGGCGGCCTGCAGGCCCAGGCGGAGGCGGACGCCATGTTGGAAGCTCAGGGCTGTGGGGGCCGCCCTCCCCACGGCTTCCAGCAGCGCCAACACCCGCGGGAAGTGCCGCAGCCGCCGGCCCCGCACCACCTGCCAGGCGCCCGCCAGCGCCACCCGCAGGGCGGAGGGGGAACTGCAGGGCAAAAGGGAGGGGGGTCAGGGCACTATAGCCCAACACTACGGCCCTACAGCCCAACCCTATGGCCCTACAGCCAACGCAATGACCCTGCAGCCCAACCCTATGGCCCTACAGCCAACCCTACGGCTCTACAGCCCAACCCTATGGCCCTACAGCCAACCCTATGGCTCTACAGCCCAACACTATGGCCCTACAGACAGCCCTATAGCTCTACAGCCAACCGTATGGCTCTATAGCCCAACTCTACGGCCCTACAGCCAGCCCTATAGCTCTACAGGCAACCCAATGGCCCTACAGCCCAACACAAGGGCCCTACAGCCAACCCTACGGTCCTATAGCCCAACCCACAGCCCCTCCCATGCCCACATAGCCACCCCCACATCCCTACAGCCAACCCCCAGGCCCCATAGCCCCACCCACAGCCCCACAGCCCCACCCCACAGCCAATTCCCCAGGCCTTATAACCACTATGGCCCCGCCCCCCGCCCTATAGCCCAGCCCACCCCCCACCCCCTCCGTCATCCCCATCCCGCAGCCCATCCCCCACCCCTCCGCCCCTCCCCCGGCGCTCACCAGGTGTCCTTTTCGTTCATACTTCCGGCCTCTGACGTCACATCCGGCGGCGGCGCGCCGTCCCCGCGGACGTTTTCTTCCACGCTCCCTGCGCCGCGCCGCTCCCCCGCCGGAAGTGACGCACGCATTCCGACCGTGAACCCACCCCTTTTCCCACTTCCGCCCTTCCCATTGGCTCACGGAGCGCCCAATAGCCGCGCTATTTCCGGCGGCATTTTGACCAATGAGAGCGGGGTGGGGGGAGCGCGGAGCTTTTTGATGACGTCAACGCGAGCGCCGGAAGTGATATTCTTAGCCAGGAGTCTGCTCCCAGTATGCCCATATTATCCCACCAGTGCTCCCAGTATAACAAAAAAACACCGCCCCAGTGCTCCCAGTATGACAGAACGTTTAATCCCAGCGCTTCCGGCGCGGTACAGCATTGCTCCCAGTGCCCCCAGTATAACAAAACTCCCCGTCCGCCCACGGCCCCCCCACCCCGATTCCTCCCAGTGACCCCAATCCACTCCCAGTATGTTCCAGTTCCCCCCCCGAGTCCATCCCATCCCCCTTCCAGCACCCCCACGTTCATCCCATTGGCTCCAATCCCCTCCCCGACCACCCCAGTGACTCCAGCCTCCTCCCAGAAGACCCCAGCTCCCCCCAGTCCATCCCAGTGTCCTCCAAGTCCATCCCAGTATGTCCTTTCCCCCCCACAGCCTCCCCCCAGTCCTCCACCAGTCCATCCCATTGACCCCAATCCACTCCCATTCCATCCCAGTGACTGCAACCCCCCCCACCCTTTACCCCCCGGTGCTCCCCCCCGCCCGCTCCCCCCGGCGCCGCCCCCTCCTCCTCCTCCTGCCGCTGGGTTCCCCGCTTCCCTCCACGTTGTCCCCATCGGGTCCGGGCACGGCGTCGAACTGCAGCACTCCGTTCACCGGGCCCAGCTGGGCGCTCTCCATGGCCGCCACCAAACGGCGGCGCCCGGCGCGAAGCGGCACCACGGGCTGACGGAGCCGCAGGGTCTGCTCCGGGGCCACCGTGCTGAGGGGGGGGAGCGGGGTCAGCAACGGGGGTGGGCGAGGGGGACAAGACGGCCGCCACCAAGATGGCCGCCCAAACTCAAGATGGCCGCCCAAACTCAAGATGGCCGCCCCATCCAACATGGCCACCACTACCCACCATGGCTGCCACCATCCCTCATAGCTGACCCCATTCAACATGGCTGCCACCAAGATGTCCACCAACAAGATGGCCTCCCCCACTCTACATGGTCACCCCCACCCAACATGGCTGCCTCCAAAGTCCCCCCACAGTGCCACCAAAGATCCCCCCCAAATCCCCCCATTGGCCCCTCCATGCGAAGCCCCGCCCCTAACCCCCCCCCCATTGGTCCCCATAGGACCCCCACTGTCCCCCATTGGTCCCCACCCGATGCTGATGGATGATGGGCAGGAAAGCCCCGCCCCTTCCATGCGAAGCTCCGCCTCCGTCAGCTTATGGGGCAGCGGATTCCGGAACAGGACCTGAACCGAAACCTCCTGCCCTACAACTGGGGGGCCCAGCAGCTGTGGGGAGAGACAGCGGGGGGTGGGGGGGCGTGGGGGGTCGAGGGGGGTGGGTGGGCTCTGGGGTTGGGATTTGGGCTTGGGTTATGGGGACGTGGGGCTTCAGCTGACCCAAAGGGACCCAATGGGGCACCCAAGGGACCGAGGAGGGACCAGGAGGGGACCCAAGGGAGCCATGGGGTACCCGAAAGAGCAGAAGGGGACCCAAAAGACCCAGGGAGGAATCAAGAGGGGACCCAAAGGAAGGTGTGGGGGGCACCCAAGGGTGCAGCGGGGCACCCAAAGGACCCACAGGGCGCCCAAGGGACCGAGGAAAGACCAAGAGGGGACCCGGAAGACCCACGGAGGAAGCGAGGGGGGAACCAAAGGAAGGCGTGGGGCAGCCGAAGGGGCACCCGTGGGTGCTGCGGGTACCGTCATGCTGAGGTCGGGCGTGGTGAGGCGCACGCGGAGCTCTTTGGCCACCACCTCCCCCGTCTCCCCCACTGCCGCCGCCACCGTCAGCCGGAGCCCATCCTGAGCCCCCACGTGGGGGGAGTATTCGGTGTAGGGCACCGCCATGGTCAGCTGCTCCTCTGCGGGTAAGGGGGGGGGGGTCGAAAAGGGGGGCGGGGGGGAGGGATCCAGGGGGTCAGTAAGGGGCTCAGGGGGTCAAATGGGGGGAGATGGGGGGCAGAAATGGGCAATGGGGGGTCTAGGTGGACAATACGGGGAGATGGGGGGGCAGAAATGGTCCCAGGGGTCCAATTATACCCTTTGGGGGTCTCAGGGTGCCATTAAGGGGTCCCAGATCCCTTTCAGGTGCCATTCAGGGGTCCCAAAGGTCCCCATTTACCCTTGAGGTCCCTCATCCCCATGCCACTTAGGGGTCCCATGGGTCCCATATACCCTTTGGGGTCTCAGGGTGCCACTAAGGGGTCCATGGGGGTCTTGGGGTGCCTAGGGGTTCCACACACCCTTAAAGTGCCACTAAGGGGTCCCAAGTGTCACAAAGGGGTTCCCTATATCCTTGGGGTGCCACTAAGGGGTCCCCGGGGTCCCACATCCCCTTAAGGTGCCACTCAGGGGTCCCATTACACCCTTGGGGGTCTCAGGGTGCCACTAAAGGGTCCTAGGGGTCCATGGAGGTCTTGGGGTGCCATTAAGGGGTCCCAGGGGTTCCACACACCCTTAAAGTGCCACTAAGGAGTCCCAGGTGTCATTAAGGGGTTCCCTATACCCTTGGGGTGCCACTAAGGGGTCCCCGGGGTCCCACATCCCCTTAAGGTGCCACTCAGGGGTCCCATTACACCCTTGGGGGTTACAGGGTGCCACTCAGGGGTGCCACTCGGGGGTCCCACCTGCGCCCCCCCCCCCCCCCCCCCTTCCTCCTCACCTCCCCCAGGTGCCACCACCCTGCTGTGCTGCTCCTGCCGGAACGGTGGGCCCGCCACCCCGGTGTAGCGCAGGGCACAAAGGGACAACCGGAACCGGAGGCTCCTGGGTTCCACCCCGCTGTTTCGGACCTTCACCCATAGGTCCAATTCAGCCCCTGCTACGGCTGCTCCCGACCCCAAAGTCAGCGTCAGTTCCCCCATCGATGCGGGGCCGCGGGCTCGGGGTCGGGAACCGTGCGAGGTGGCGGTGGAGACGGCGCGGCGCTCCTCATCCGAGCCTGGAGGGGGGGTCGGGGTCCAGGTTATGGGGCTGAGGGGGGCGGGCTATGGGGTCTATGGGGTCAATGGGGTCACGGTATGGGGTCCTGGGGTCAATGGGTCCATGCTATGGGGACCTGGGGTCAGTGGAAATGCTCTACGGGGCATTGGGGTGAATGGGTTGAGGGTTGTGGGATTTGGGGTCAATGGGGTCGTGATACGGGATCTACGGGTCAATGGGTCCATGCTATGGGGCCTTGGGGTCAATGGGTTGAAGGTTGTGGGGTTTGAGGTCAATGGGGGTGTCATGGGGCACGGTGGGCTTCGTGGGGGTCCCATAGGGGTGCAGTGGGGTTCTATGGGGTGCAGTGGGGCGGCTCGGACCCTCGGGGTGCTTGTAGAGGTGGGTGATGTCGATGCGGGCGGCCGAGCGCGGCCCCACGGTGCTGATGCGGCGCCCGATGGCTCCTTCCTCCACGTGCACGATGGCGAAGGCCCCGTTGCCCTTCCTCTGCCAGTAGACCTTGTCGCTGTTCACCTTAATGAGGAGGCCTCGTTAGCGGCGGGACTCGTTAACCCGACCTCCCCCCCCCTTCAGCTAAGGCGCTGCCCCTTTAAAAGTAGCCCCGCCCACTTGGTGTTTACCCACGCCCCCTTGGTGAAGCGTGGCCCCTTTAAGAAAAGCCCCGCCCTTTTATTAAGCCCCGCCTCCTTTTTTAAACCCCGTTCCTCCCTTTAGCCCCACCCACTCCCATTAGCCCCGCCCCCTTTGAACCACACCTCCATTTCTTTAGCCACGCCCCGTTAAGCCCCGCCCTCCCCCCTTTACGCCACACCCCTGCCTTTAGCTCTGCCCCTTTTGCACTCAGCTCAACTCCTTTAGCCCCGCCCCCTTGTAACTCCCGCCCTTAGACATCCTAATGCCTCTAAGCCCCGCCCTTCACGTTTGCCCCGCCCTCTTTAAGCCACGCCCCCATCCCTTTTACCCCGCCCCCTTTGAAGCCCCACCCTCTCATTCACCCCATTCCATTTATGCCCCGCCCCTTCCCTTTAGCCTCGCCCCTCTATAAGCCCCACCCCCGCATAAGCCCCGCCCCTTTTCTAAAGCCCCGCCCCCTTTCTAAGCCCCGCCCACCTCGGCGAACACGAACGGGGTGTCGTATTTGAGGAACACCTCCCCGTTCTTCACCGCTGTCACCGAGCACGGCCCGCAGCAGAACAGCCCTGCGTGCACCAGTACGGACCAGTATAAACCAGCGCGGACCATTATAGACCGGTACAGACCGGTATCAATCAGTAAAAACCCGTACAAACCAATATAGATCAATACAAACCAGTATGGGGCTGTATGGACCATTATAGACCAGTACGGAGCTGTATGGAGCAGTCTGGACCAGTATAAACCAGTATGGACCAGTACGAGCCAGTATAGTTTGGTACAGACCAATATGGGGCAGTATAAAGCAGTATAAACCAGTCCCAACCCATCCCAACCAGTTCACACCAGTCCAACCCAGTATAAACCAGTCCCAACCCATCCCAACCAGTTCACACCAGTCCAACCCAGTATAAACCAGTCCGAACCGGTCTGAAACCACTCCCACCCCATCCCAACCGGTCCCAACCCATCTGAACCGACGCGACCCAACCCCAACCAGTCCGCACCAGTCCAAACCAGTCCGAAACTGGTCCCAACCCACCCCAACCAGTCCAAAGCGGCATAAACCAGCCCAAAGCGTTACAAACCAGTCTAAACCAGTCCCAACCCACCCCAACCGGCCCCAACCGGCCCCAACCGGCCCCGTACCGCTGCTGGTCTCCTGCGGGGTGGCGTCCACCACCTGCCAGCCGTCGTAGCCAGCAGGGAGGTCGGGGCGGCGCATCCAGCAGTCGTTCCACACATGGAAGTTCCTGGGGGCACAGCGTGGGGGGAGGGGGGGGGGGGATATGGGGTCTGTGGGGTGTCTATGGGGTGGCTATGGGGCTCCATGGGGTGGCTATGGGCTCTATGGGGCTCTTTAGAGCTGTATGGGGTGTCTATGGGGCACTATGGGGTGTCTATGGAGCGCTATGTGGTGCCTATGGGACTCTATGGGGTTCTACGGGGTGTCTGCGGGGCTCTGTGGGGCACTATGGGGTGTCTACAGGGTGTCTATGGGGCTTTATAGGGTACTATTGGGTGTTATGGGGCTCTGTGGGGTGCTATGGCGTGTCTATGGGCTCCATGGGGTGTCTATGGGGCTCTATGGACCTCTACAGTGTGTCTACGGGGTGCTATGGGTCTCTATGGGGTGTCTGTGGGGTCCCTATGGCCCCCAATGGCCCCCAATGGCTCCCCATGTCTCCCTATAGCTCCCCATGGCTCCCTATGGCCCCCAATGGTCCCCAAAGGCCTCCAATGGCTCCCCACAGCTCCCCATGCCTCCCTATGGCCCCCAGTGGCTCCCAATGGCTTCCCATGGCCCCCAATGGCCCCCAATGGCTCCCTATAGCTCCCCATGGCTCCCTACGGCCCCCAATGGTCCCCAAAGGCCTCCAATGGCTCCCCACGGCTCCCCATCTCTCCCAATGGCCCCCAGTGGCTCCCAATGGCTTCCCATGGCCCCCAATGGCCCCCAATGGCTCCCTATAGCTCCCCATGGCTCCCTACGGCCCCCAATGGTCCCCAAAGGCCTCCAATGGCTCCCCACGGCTCCCCATCTCTCCCAATGGCCCCCAGTGGCTCCCAATGGCTTCCCATGGCCCCCAATGGCTCCCAATGGCTCCCTATGGCCCCCAACGGCTCCCCATGGCCCCCAATGTCTCCCCGTGGGTCCGAACGGGCCGGTACCAGACGGAGTCGGTGTTGAGGCGCTCGAGGGGCTTCATGTTCTCGTCGAAGTAGATGTCGGTGGTGAGCGACACGTCCGTGTCGTGCGCCGAGTTGTAGTTGGTCACCGTCCGCGTCGGGATCCCCAGGCAGCGCAGCACTGCCGGCGCAACGAGAGTCAGCCGCCGCCAGGGGGCGCCCGCGGAAACGCCGCGGGAGGAAGGTGGTGGTACCATAGAGAGAGACCATAGAGGGACCGCAGAGAGACCATAGACAGCCATAGGGATGCTATAGAGACCCATAGGAACCCCACAGAGCCCCATAGAGACCCATAGAAAAGCACAGAGACCCATAGAGGCCCCATAGGGACCCATAGAGACCCCACAGAGAACCATAGTGATCCCATAGAGAAACACAGAGACCCATAAAGGCCCCATAGGGACCCGTAGAGAACGATAGAGACCCCATAGAGACCCCATAGGGACCCATATGAACACCACAGAACGTAGAGACCCCATACACAGCCACAGGGACCCCATAGAGACCCATAAGGACCCATAGAGAGGCACAGAGACCCAACAGAACCCCACAGACCCCACACAGACCTAACATAACCCCTACAGACGCAACAGAACCCAACTGAACCCCATGTAGACTCAATGGTACCCCAACAGAACCCCACGTAGACCCAATAGGACCCCATAGGCCCCATGTAGACCCAACAGAACCCCATAGGCCCCATGAAGGCCCCAACAGAACCCCATAGGCCCCACGTAGGCCCAACAGAACCCCATAGGCCCCACGTAGGCCCAACAGAACCCCATAGGCCCCACGTAGGCCCAACAGAACCCCATAGGCCCCACGTAGGCCCAACAGAACCCCATAGGCCCCATGTAGGCCCAACAGAACCCCATAGGCCCCACAGAACCCCATAGGCCCCATGTAGGCCCAACAGAACCCCATAGGCCCCACGTAGACCCAACAGAACCCTCCAGTACCGGTGGTGACGACGCCGGCAAACACCCAGCACTGCCCGTAGCGCACCGGGGCGCCGCCGCGGTGGTACGAGCGGAGGATCTCCACGGAACCGGCCCACGCCGACGGGTTGGTACCCTGCGTGTAATCCCCGGTCCAGTTCCCAACCAGAACCCCGTTGTCGTCCAGGGAGTTCACCTACAGGGGGGTGGAAATGAGGTGAAAAGAGCCCGAATTGGGGTTGCTGGGACCCAAATCTCCAAGAAATAGCCCCAAAAATGCACCCGAATCTTGGCCCAGTTCCCAACCAGGAGCCATCCAGGGGTCACCCATGTGGGGGGAAATGGGGTGAAAAGAGCCTGAATTGGGGGCGCTGGGGGAGAAGTGGAGACAAAGTCCCGCTAAAGTACCCCAAAATTGCCCCAAAATCCCCCTGGAATACACAGAAATCACCCCAAAAATGCCCCCAAATCCCAAAAAGGTCACCAGAAAAATCCCAAAGAAACCACAAAAGAATCCCCCCCAAATGACCCCAAAAACACCCCCGAAATCCCCCCCAACTCCCCCCAAACCCCCTCCGCCCCTCCCACCCCCCACCCCGCAATCCCAAACTTGCCCCAAATCACCCTTTCTGGCCCCAAATCCTCACCATGGCGGACACCACTCTGGCCACCATCACGGGGTCCCCGCGGGCGCTGTGGGGCATCCGGCGCCGGTCCAAGATGGCCAAGCAGGCGTCCAGAACCCCTGCGTCAAACTGACCCCAAATCCCCCAAATTCACCCCAAAATTCAAACCCCAAATCCCACCCAAAGAACCCCAAATTTCTGACCCAAAAAAAACCCGCCAAATTCATCCCCAGACCTTCCCATTTTGGGGTTAAATCTCCCCACTTTGGGGTCAAACCTTCAAATTTGGGGCCAAACCTTCACATTTTGGGGCCAAACCTTCCCATTTTAGGGTCAAATCTCCCCATTTTGGGGCCAAACCTTCATATTTTGGGGTCAAATCTCCCCATTTTGGGGTCAAACCTTCAAATTTGGGGCCAAACCTTCACCCTTTGGGGTCCAATCTCCCCATTTTGGGCCCCAACCCCCCCCTGCCCTTTGGGCCCAACCCTCCCTGTTTTCCCTCCCCACATTTTGGGCTGAATTCCGGGCTTTTTGGGTACCTGCCCGTAGTTCCAGGAGCGCTCCGCAATCTGCTCCTCCGTCCCGTAGAAGATGCGGCCCGTCTCGTTAAGGACGTACTCGTTAAGGTCGCTCATTTGCTCCATGTACACCCCGTCCTCTGCCCACCATTCGGGGGAGAAAACGCCAAAAAGACGCAGATTTGGGTCAGCCACAAAAAATAAACCCCCCAAAATGGCTATTTTCGCTCCAAAACGCCCCAAAATGGAAGAAATTCAGCCCAGAAAGTGACGATTTGGGGTCGGGGAGACCCAAAAATGTCCAGTTTGGGGTTGGGGAGACCCAAAATCACCGCTTTTCACCCCAAACTGCCCAAATTCCCCACCTTCGGTCCCAAACGGCCCCCATTTCCCCATTTTCCACCCCAAAGTTGCCCCAAATCCCCATTTTTCACCCCATATTCCCAATTTTTTGCCCCCAAACCCCCCATTTCCCCCCAAAACCCCAATTACCCCCAACCCCCACTTGCCCCCCCAAATTCCCCTTTTGTCCCCCCAAATCCCACACTTCCCCCCCCCAAATCCCTTTCCCCCCCCCCGGAAGCCCCCATATCCCCCCTATACCCCTCATATCTCCCCTAAAACCCCCCATATCTCCCCCCATATCCCCCCACGCCCCCCCTCACCGGGACACCAGGGGTTGAACAGCACGATGACGTCATTGGCGTCGCTGAACGGCGCCCCGAATTCCCCCGCGCCCGTCCTGGTTTTGACGCTCAGCCGGTACCGACCAATGGGAGCGTCCGGCGGGGCCGAGAGGCGGAGCCGGAGGGCGGGACTTCCGGGTGGATCCTCCCCTTCCGCTTCCTCTTCCTCCTCTTCCGCCGTCCAACCGGTGGCCGAGGATTCGCCCAATGGGATGAGGACGTGCGTGCCTTTGGCCACCTGGGGGGTGGGGCCTGGGGGGGGGGGGAAGGACACGCCCACTGTGACATCACACTGCCCCTCATATGACGTCACACCGCCCCCATGATGTCAGAACGCCCCCCACGATGTCATCACCACCACCCCCCTGACATCACCATCCCCCCGCCCTTGATTTCCCATCAGCCCTTCGTTAACCCCATCCCTTAATTAACCACTTAACAGCCCCCGACCCCACACAGCAGCACACCGCCCCCCCCACCCCACATCCCCTCCCCACCCCTTAATGAACGCTAATTAACCCAGCAGCAGCTCCATGCACAGGCTGTCGTCCTCGGGGTCGAAGGGCCTTGGCAGGAGGACCCTGACATGGAAGGGCTGCCCCCTGCGGACCACCAGGTGTGGGGAGCAGAAGTCGGCCGTGTGGTGGGCGACGCGGTCGGCCCTCGAACCCACAACCAACCCCCGCGGGACCAGCAGGCCTGGAGGGGGGAGAAAGGGTGGTGCTGAGCCCCAAAAAGGGAGGATTTCAGCCCAAAAATGGGGCTCGGAGGAGTGGGGGGGGTTTAAAGCCCTGAGTGTTCCCATCGGAAAGGGTTAAAAGCCCCAAAAATGGCGTCTGGGGGGGGCTTGAAACTGACATTTCTGACATCGCGGGACTGGAACGGGTGGGTTTCAAACCCAAACTTAGAAGGTTTGCCCCCAAAATGGCATTTTTTACCCCAAAACGGGGATGGGAGGGCTTCAATCCCTGGAATCGCCCCTCGGGAAGCGCCGAAATCCCTCAAAGTACCCTTTGGGACAGCCTCAAAACCGACATTTCTGTCGTCGTCAGACTGAAATCGGCGGATTTTGCCCCAAAATTGGTGGTTCCAACCCCAAAACTGCACTTTTTACCCCCAAAACAAGGCCAGGTGACACAACAGAGAGGGGGCAGAATGGAACCCCCCCCCCTTCAACCTTAAAAACGCCATTTTTAGCTGAGGGGGGGGGGGGGGTGCCCTGAAACCGCCATTTTTCCCCCCCTCCCAAACCCCATGTTTTGGGGGGGATTTTTTTTGGCCTTAAATCCCACTTTTTCGCCCCAAAAACTCACCGGGCCGGAGGGCTTGTGGGGGTCTCCGTCCTGGCACCTCTCCCGGGGGGGGGTCCCAATCCTCACGGCCGCGCCGGCAGCACCCGCAGCACCCGCAGCAGCCGCCCAGGCGGCGCCAAAAGGAGCCCCGGGGGCGGCGGGGGGGGTCGGCCGAGGGCGCCCCCCGCAGGCGGAAGCTGGCAGCGGCCCAACGGCCCGGATCCAGGCGGGGGTCGGCGTCCGGCATGGCCTGCGGGCCGGTTGGGACCAGTAGGGACCAGTATGGACTGGTAGGGACCAGTTGGGACCAGTATGGACCGGTAGGGACCAGTTGGGATCAGTATGGACCAGTTGGGACCAGTATGGACTGGTATGACTACACACCAGTATCAGTAGGAATCAGTAAAAACCAGTACAGGCCAGTATGGACCAGTAGGAATTGGTTAGAACCAGTATGGACCAGTATGCACCAGTTGCGACCAGTAGGAACCGTTAGGGACCAGTAGGTACCAGTTTGGGCCAGTACAGACCAGTACGGACCAGTAAGGGCTCTGAGACCTTCCCAATATAACCTATAAGGACGGTCTGAGAGCAACCAACAGGGACCAGCACACACCCATAGGGACCAGTTCACCCAGTATGGCCCAGTACCCCCCCAGTATAACCCAGTTACCCCCCAGCTCCTCCCAGTATAACCCTGTTACTCCCGTTATTCCCCAGTACAGCCCAGTATCCATCCAGTATAGCCCAGTCACCCCCAATAACCCCCAGTACCCCAAGTAACCCCCCAGTTCCCCCCAGTACAGCCCAGCGTAGCCTAGTTACCTCCCAGTTACTCCCGTTACCCCCCAGTATATCCCAGTATACCCCCAGTGTAGCCCAGTACAGCTACACTGTTACTCCTCCAGTACAGCCCAGTTACCCCACAGTTCCCTTTCAGTACCCCCCAGTTCCCCCCCAGTACAGCCCAGTAACCCCCCAGTTCCCACCAGTGTAACACCCCCCCTGCCCAGCACGGTCCCATGCAGCCCCGTAGCCCCTCCCAGTCCCTCCCAGTCCCTCCCAGTCCCTCCGGCACGCTGGTCCAGGCCTGCCTGAGCCGCTCCCCCCGCCAGACCAGTTCCCCCAGTCCGCCAGCCGCCCCCTCCCAGTGCTCCCAGTAAGGCTCCAGCGGCCCTCCCAGTGACCCCCAGTAACACTCCCAGCGTTCCCGGTACCTCCCAGTAATTCAAACTGATCCCCCTCCCAGTAACTCCCAGTAACCCCTCTGAATCCTCCCTGTTTGCCCAGTATCCACCACGAGGTCCTCCCAGTCACCCCCTCTGAGTCCACCCAGTCCTCCCAGTTCCCCCTTCTGATTCCTCCGGTCCTCCCAGTGCCCCCAGTGCCCACTCTGAGTCCTCCCAGTTCCCCCCTCTGAGTCCTCCCAGTGCCCCCAGTGACCCCTCCCATTCCTCCCAGTCCTCCCAGTTCCCCCTTCTGATTCCTCCGGTCCTCCCAGTGCCCCCAGTGCCCCAACTGAGTCCTCCCAGTGCCCCCAGTGATCCCTCCCAGTCCTCCCAGTTCCCCCTTCTGATTCCTCCAGTCCTCCCAGTGCCCCCAGTGACCCCCCCCGAGTCCTCCCAGTTCCCCCCTCTAAGTCCCCCCAGTGCACCCAGTGACCCCTCCCAGTCCTCCCAGTCCTCCCAGTTCCCCTTTCTGATTCATCCCAGTCCTCCCGCTTCCCCCCCAGAGTCCTCCCAATGCTTCCAGTAAATCCCAGTCCTCCCATTTTGCCCAGTATCCACTACGAGGTCTTCCCAGTAACTTCAGTTCTCCCCTCCCAGGACTCCCAATTTGATCAGTAACCACCTTTAAGTCCTCCCAGTACTCCCAGTTTGCCCATTAACTCCCTCTGGGTCCTCCCAGTAACCCCATTAACCCCTCCCAGAGCTCCCAATGCCCTCCAGTTCCCCCAGTTCCCCCCTCCCAGTGCTCCCAGTAACCACACTGACCCCTCCCAGCGCTCCCAGTGCCCCCCAGTTCCCCCTCTCAGTGCCCCCATTACCTCTCCCAGTGCTCCCAGTGCTCTGCTCTCACTGGTGCCGGTGGCTTTAGGGAAGGGGGCGTGGTTTGGGAGAGGAAGGGGGCGTGGCCTTCCCTTTAGCCCCGCCCCAATTGGCCCACACTTCGTTGTAGCTCACTATGTTGCAAGAGGAAGCCTGTGGGGCGGGGCAGCAGCTCACTATGTGGCAACCGTGAATGGGATGGCTCAGTTTGTGGCAGCAGGGACTCACTGGGGCAGAGCAGTGGCTCTGTATGTGGCAAGAGCACCTGCTAAGGGTGGGGAGAAGCCTCACAATGCGGCAAGGACTTATGGCCCATTATAGGGCAAGGGATTATTATGGGATGGAGCCGACCTGGGGATCACTATGTGGCAAAAGGAATTCTACGGAGTGAGGCAATGGCTCTCTATGTGGCACTAGACCAGGGAGGTGGAGCAATGGCTCATTATCTGGCAAGGCATCTCTGTGGATGCCCTGTTACATTAAGGCTCGCTATCTGACAAAGCAACCTACACAGCTCTGACCCACAGATCGCTTTCTGGCAAGAGAACCAATGGGGCAGGGCAGTAACTCACCATGTGGCAAAGGAGCCCCAAGGGTGGGGACCAAGCAGTGGCTCACGATGTGGCAGTGGGTCACTATGGGAGGGCAGAATGGCTCTCTTTATGGCTGGGGGGGGGGGGGTGGCAACTCACTATGTGGCAGAGAGATCTGACAGAGCAAGGCAATGGCTCACTTTCTGGCAGGGTGACTTCTCGGTCACTCTTTCGCAACCTTCTTCTCCAGGGTGGGGCTATGGCTCACTATTAGGCAAAGGCGTGGCTGCAGGGAAGGGCCAGGAGCTCACTAATTGGCAAGGAGGGGAGCGGCTCACTTTTTGGCAGAACCGGTCGGTCGGCGATGGCGCAAGGAGGGGGCGGAGCCAAAGGGCCACATGACAGCTCTTTATTGAGGCTCCGCCCCCCCAGGGGCGGGAACAAACGGCACCATCCAGTCAGGAGAGGACAACGGTGACCCCGGGAAGGAGCTCAGCCAATCGGGCGGCGGCATCGGGGGCGGCGGCCAATGGCGTCTCGGCCAATCCCAGGACAGAGAGGCGGGGGCAGGCGGCCAATGGGGCCAGCGCGGAGGCGTGGCTTATGGCTGGGGGAGGGGCCAAATCAGTAGGGGCGTCATAGCCCCACCCACATAGCTCTAAGCCCCGCCTCTAACCCATAAGCTCCATCCCAACCGCTAAGCCCCGCCCCTTACCCCTTCCTAGTGCCCCAAAGCCACGCCCCCATCTTACGGTTCCCGTCCAATCGCAGCTCCCGCAGCCGTGGGAGGGGCGGGACTCCCTGCAGCGTCGCAATCTGATTGCACGACACGTCCAGCACCTGAAGAAAGGGGGCGGGGACTTGTATGGCCACGCCCACAAGCACGCCCAGAACTCCCAGTATCCACCACATCCCAGTTTGCCCATTAACCCCCTCTGGGTCCTACCAGTACCCCCATTAACCCCTCCCAATGCTCCCAGTGCCCCCATTATTCTCCTCCCAGCCCTCCCAATACCCCCATTAACTCCTCTAAGTGTTCTCCGTATTTTGCCAGTATCCCCCTCCCAGTCCTCCCAGTAACCCTACTAACGTTTCCCAGTGTTCCCAGTTCCTCTTCCCAGTGCTCCCAGTAACCCCATTAACCCCTCCCGGTGCTCCCAGTACCCCCCCCCCCAGTCACGTGACCCACCTGCAGCCTCCTCAGTGCCCCCAAGGTTTGGGGGAGCCCCCGCAGGGCGTTGCCCTTCAAATCCAGCAGGGTGAGGCAGCCCAGGCGCTCCAACAGCGGCAGGGATGTCAGGCCCTGGGGGCGGAGCTTGTCAAAAGGGGCGGGGCCTCTGCCAATGTCCCCAAAGTGTCCCCAATGGTCCCTGAGAGTCCCCCAGCATCACACTATAAATCCCACCACAGTGACCATATTGGGACCCTAAGATCCCCAAAGTGCACCCCACGGTCCCTATAAGCCCCCCAGTATCACCCCATAGACCCCATGGTGACCCCATTGGGATCCCATTTGCCCCTAAAGTCCCCCCCGGCCTCTCCGAGTCACCCCAAAATCTCACAGTTGGAGCTCACATGCAGCACCGCCCCTTTAAATCCCACCCTTTAGACCACGCCCACTTCCGGCCCCGCCCCCTTACCTTCTGAGGGAGGCGGAGCTCCTCAGGCTCCGCCCCCTCCCTCAGCAACCCCAGCGCAAGCTCCGCCCTCGACGCCATGTCAGCCACGAAGCCAATCCGCAGCGGGTCCGCCTCCTGGGGGGAGGGGCCACGTTAGGCCCCACCCCCATCTCCAATAGGCCCCACCCCCCGACAAAGCCCCGCCCACCTTCAGGGCCTGCAGGCAGCGCCTCATTTCCTCCTCGTGGCCCAAGGGGTCGATGGCGGCCAGAAGGAGCAGCAGGGTCAGCAGGCAGCCTGGTCACGTGACACGAGACCACGTGACCCGGATGCGACCCCAACGGGTCCTCACAGGGACCCCAACGTCCTCAGGGTGGGGGCGATCACGTGACGCGGAACTGACCCCGGCTGCGCGGCTCCAAGTCCAGCAGCTCCCTGCAGGCGCCCAGCAGCTCCTCCAGCACCCCCCGCTCGGCCACGCCCACTTCCGGCCTACGGGGGAAGGGGCGGGGCTTCATGGGGGCGGGAAGAGTCCGCCCCGCCGCCAGGGGGCAGCGTTTGGGGGAGAGTGGAGCCCGGAAGTGGGCGGTGTATAAAAGGGGGCGTGGTTTGAGCGCACGGCTTTTGCATAAGGGGCGTGCTGAAAGGGAAAGGGGCGTGGCTTAGAAAGGGGGCGTGACTTTGCAGATTGGGCGTGGCTGAAGGGGGCGTGGCCGAAGGTGTGGCTTTTACCGAAGGGGGCGTGGCTTGTAAAAACGGGGCGTGGCTTACCAGAAGAGCTCCTGCGGCACAACAGGCTCCGCCCACCACGCCTCCTTCTCCCCTACAAGAACACACTTAACGAGCCTCATGCAAATGAGGTGGGCGTGGCCGACAAAAAGGGGCGTGTCCCACCTTTAGGAGAGAGCGTCACCTCCCGGTGGGCGGAGCCTTGGCACCAAGCCGCTCTGATTGGCCCGTCGTCTGCAGGGGGTGTGGCCAGGTCCGTAGGCACTGGGCAGAGCTGTAGGCGGGGCTCTGTGAGGCCACGCCCACGATAGCCCCGCCCCTTCCGTTAGCCCCACCCCCCAGGCCGTACCCAGGTGCAGGAGGGGCGGCCGCGGCGCTCGGCGGAGCTCCATGGGGACACGGGGCGGCTCTGTAGGGTCAGCTGGGGGGGGGTCTGGGGGCAGGAAGCACCGTGGGTCACATGGGGCGCCCCGCTGCCCCACAAGTGACCCCCCCGTGTCCCCACAGGGGGTGCACGGATCCTCATTGGCAACCCAGTGTCCTCCAAGTGCCCCCCACAGACCCCGTAATGACCCCACTGGGCTCCCAATAACCACAGTGTGCCCCCATGGCCCCTCAGAGTCTCCCCACAGACCCCATAGAGCCCCCATTGGGTTCCCAATGCCCCCAAGGTGCCCCCATGGCCCCTCAGAGTCTCCCCATAGACCCCATAGAGCCCCCATTGGGTTCCCAACACCCCCAAGGTGCACCCATGGCCTCTCAGAGTCTCCCCATAGACCCCATAGAGCCCCCATTGGGTTCCCAGTACCCCCAATATGCCCCCCATTGTCCCTAAGAGCCCCCCAACACCTCCCCATATACCCCATGATGACCCTATTGGGCTCCCAATGCCCCCAGTGTTTCCCCAACAGCCCCAAAGAACTCCCCAGTATCCCCCCATAGAACCCATATTGACCCCACTGGTTTCCCAACGCCCCCAACCTCCCCACAGCCCCCACTTTGGGGCACCCAAAGGCGCCCGTCCCATCCCCACGCTGACCCCACATCGCCCCCCATCTCACCCCCACGGCCCTCGAGAAGGTGACGCTCACAGCCCCGTCCTCCACATCGAGGTGCACCCTGACGACGCGTGGAGGGGGGGACGCTGGGGGGCAACGGGGACATCAGCACCCCATAGGGACAATGGGACCCCCACAGGGGCTATGGGGCATTAATAGGGACACCAGAACCCCATAGGAATGTTACAGGAAAAAAGGGACCAATTACAGAAACCAGGACCCCAGAGTGATTGCAGGACCCCACACGAACCCCGTGGGTGCAATGGGATTCCATAGGAAGACCAGGATTCCATAGAAACAATAAAACCCCACAGGCCGACCCATAGAAACAATAAGAACACAATAAAGACACCATGACCCCCATATGGACAAGGGGATGCCCCATAGGGACTCTCCCCTCTCCCAGTAGCCCCACACCATAAGGCCACCCCACAGGGATCCCCCCCCCCCAAACAGGACCACCCCATAGGATCTCCCCATTGGGACCCCACCCCATGGGGCCACCCTATAGGGCCGGGGCTCACCTCTGGCCAGCAGGCAGCGCAGGTAAACCCACGGGCTGTGATCCTGAGGGTCGGTGAACACCGCGCTCTGCACCAAATCCAGCTCTGTTTTGGGGGCAAAAAAGGGGATTTAGAGCAAAACGGGGACACGGGGCCCATTTGTGGGGGGGGTCTGGGGGAGTTTCGGGGGGTTTTAAGGTTTTTTTGGGGGGTCTTGGGGGATTCTGGAGGGTTTGTGGAGCCGTTTGGGAAGGTTTGAGGGGGGATTTGGGGGGAAAGGTGGGGAATTTGGGGTTTTTTGTGGGGTTTGTGGGGCATCCATGGGGTGGTCTGAGGTGGTTTGGGAGCATTTGGGGACGTTTCTGGGCCAATCTGGGGCATTTTTAGGGCATCTATGGGGTTTTGGGGGGTCACTTTTAGGGCTCTTTCGGGTCCACCTCCCCCCATCGCGACTCCATCCCCCCCACCTCAGCCCCCCTTCCTCCCCATTCTGGGGCTCCCCCACCCACCTCCCCGCAGCCGTTCAGGTGGGACCCCCCCCCCGGCCGAGCTCAGCAGCCGCCCCCTGTGGTGCCAGGCGGAGAAGTTGGAGAAGTCCCGGCTCAGCAGCGCGGCGGCGAAGCTCAGCTCAGCCTCGGGGGGTCCCACGGCCCCCAGCGCCCGGCGGTGCTCCCAGGCGTGGACTGAAAATAAGGGGGGGGGGGATACACGACACAGCTGGGACCCCGCCGGCACCAAGGCTGAGGGTCTCAGGGGGGAGAACGGACCCCAAATGGGTCCCGGTGGGGGGAAGAGGGGGGGAGAAATGACCCCAAAGCCTCCCCAGGTACGTCCCAGTACGGCCCGGTATGGCCCAGCCCGCCCTTAAGACCCCCCAGCACCCCATAAACCCCCCCAAATCCCCCTAGGACCCCCACATAACCCCCCCCAACCATCTTCCCATTCCCCCCAACACCAACAAAGCCCCCCCAGGAACCCCAAAACCCAGCCAGGACCCGCAAACCCCCTCATATCCTCTCCAAACCCTCAGGACCCACTGATATGCCATCCAGCCACCCCCCAAACCCCCTTCACGACCCCCACATAACCCCCCCACCTCATAACCTCCCCACAAACCCCCCCAGGTCCCCCCATGTCCCCTCCAGTCCCCCCCACCCCCCCCCATCTCACAGTTCCTGGGGTCGGCCTCCAGGAGGCGCTCGCAGACCCCACGCTCCGTGCTGGGGTCGGGATGGGATCGCAGCACCCAGCTGCGGTGGTGCCACGCGCCGTAGGATTTGGGGTTCACCCCCAGACAGCGCCCCACAAAGCCCAGCTCCTCGCCGACCCTACACCAGTACAAACCAGTATAAATACGGATAACGCCCATAGCCCACCTCAATGCCCCACCCAGACCATCCCAGCGCTCCCATACCCCACTCTAGCACCCCCACACCCCTACACCCCATCCCAATCCTTCCCAGTGCCTCCGTATCCCACCCCAGGGATCCCAAATCCAATCCTATTGCCCTGCCAGTCCCCCCCTAACCCCCATATCCCATCCTAATGTCCCCAGACCCCATCCCAGTACCCTCCCAGTCCCCCTTATCCCACCCTATTGGCCTCCCAGTCCCCCCAGGCCCCCTTATCCCATCCCAGTGCCCCCACATCCCACCCTATTGCCCTCCCGGCCCCCCCCAGCCCCCATCCCAATGCCCCCCCAGTCCTCCTCACCAATCGCCGCCCCTTCGCAGCAGCGCCGCCCTGCGGACGTTCCAGGCCGTGCCCACATCCGGGTTCGCCTCCAGCACCGCCCCCGTCAGCGTCAACAGCTCCGCGTCATCCTGGCCCCGCCCCGCCTTCGCCGGAAGTACGAAAAGAGCGGGCGGAAACGGCATCAGAGAATAGGAAGTGGGAGCAAGAGAGGGCACCGGAAACGGCGTCAAAAGAGGGCGGAAGTGGAGTCACCGGAAATGGCGAACAGCAAGGGCGGAAGTGGGGTCAAAGGAAGGGCGGAACTGAAGTCAGCCAAAATGGCGCTAGAGAAGGGCGGAAGTGGAGCCAGCGGAAATAGCGCCAAAGAAGGGCGGAAGTGGAGTCAGCGAAAATGGCGCCAAAGGAAGGTGGAAGCGGGGCAAGGAAGGGCGGAAGTGAGAGCAAGGGGCAGCGACACTAGCGTCAAGGAAGGGCGGAAGCGGGTTCGCGGTACCTTATCCAGGAGGGCGGCCATGTTGGCCCGAAAAAGGCGGAGTTTCTCCTCCCGTTGGCGGCGGCGGGCGGCGTCCGGAGGACGGACCTTCAGGCGGCCGTGCTGGGAGGGACGATGGGGGATGGATGGGAGGGCATAGGGAGCCTCCAGGCCGTACTGGGAGGCGCAGGGACGTAATGGAGGAGGACTGGAAGGGCAGAGGGACACACTGGGATGTGATGAGAGGGGACATGAGGGCACTGGGGTGAACTGGGAGGCGGTTTGGGGCACCGGGATGAATTACAGACGACTGAAAAAGGCGGAGACGGCACTGGGACGCAGCGGGAGGGAAATGGGAGGGAATTGAGGAGGGCAGTCCGTACTGGGAGACGCTGGGAGGGACTGGGAGAAAAGGAGAGGGGGTTGGGGGCACTGGGAGGGGAAATGGGGGCACTGGGAGTTGGGGGGGGGGGGATAAACGGGATGTACTGAGAGAAAATGGGGGCCGTCGGGCCGTAATGAGGGCAGAGAGAGGGGAAATGGCGGCACTGGGGGCTGCGGACTCACCATGGCGACGGTAGCGGAGAGAGCTGAGAGCGGCCGGCACCGAATGGCGCCGCGGGGCACGACGGGAATCGGGCGGGGAGCGGCTGCGGGGCATTGTGGGATGCAGCGCCCCGGGCGGAAGCAGCCATTTTCTAGCGGGGTCGGGCCGAGCGTGATTGGATGAGGATGGGCGCCTCTTTGGGCATGCGCAGCGGCACCTTCCGCGAGGTGACATGGGATATAGCGAGGCACGTGCAGGTCGCCATTTTGGTCATGCGCACTGGCGTATTTCGTGGTGGTTTGTGGGATATACCGTGGCAATCTAAGGTCGCCATTTTGAGCATGCGCAGTGGACACGCTCGAGGGGTGTTATGGGTTATAGCGTGGCATATGGAGGACGCCATTTTGCTCATGCGCAATGGTGTCGCTTCCGGCGAGAAGAATTGTGGGATATAACGGTGCAAATGAAAGGCGCCATTTTGCTCATGCGCAATGGCGTCGCTTCCGGCGGGATGGATTGTGGGATATAACGGGTCTATTGAAGGACGCCATTTTATCTCGCGCAATGGCGTCGCTTCCGGCGGGATGGATTGTGGGATATAACGGGTCTATTGAAGGACGCCATTTTGATCTCGCGCAATGGCGTCGCTTCCGGCGGGATGGATTGTGGGATATAACGGGTCTAATGAAGGACGCCATTTTGATCTCGCGCAATGTCGTCGCTTCCGGCGAGATGGATTGTGGGATATAACGGCTCTAATGAAGGTCGCCATTTTGATCTCGGGCAATGGCGTCGCTTCCGGCGGGATGGATTGTGGGATATAACGGGTCTTATGAAGGACGCCATTTTGATCTCGCGCAATGGCGTCGCTTCCGGCGGGATGGGTTGTGGGATATAACGTGGCTATTGAAGGACGCCATTTTGACCTCGAGCAATGGCGTCTAATCCGGTAACGTGGGATTGTGGGCTATAACGAGGCACTAAGAGGCCGCCATCTTTTTTCCGGTGTGGAGGTAGCGTGGATTTCCCATCGCCGTCTCCGCTTTCCGCCATGGGGCTGCGGGGGGCACGGGGGTCCCGGGGGGGCCCTCCGAGGTTGGAGCCCGAAACGGCCGCGTATTTCCAGAGGGCTTTGGAGACCCTGCAGGAGGGGCTGAGCGCGGAGGAGATGGGTGAGGAGATGGGGGGGCTGAGGGCGATTTGAGGGCGAAATCCGGGACAATTGGGGGGAGGAGGGGCGTTTCGTGGTTGGATTTGGGGGTTTATGGGGTAATTTGGGGGGTTGGGGAGCAATGAGGGAAAGTGGAGCTTTGGAAGGAAAAGCATTTTAGGGCTTTTGCGGGGTTGGGGGGAATGACGGCCCCATTGGGGTCCGCTTTTAGGTCGCATTGGTGTCTCTTTGCGGTCCCTTTTTGGGTTCCATTGGTGTCGCCTTTGGGTCCCTTTGGGCCCCTTTTTCCCATTTGCTGCCGCTTTGCCCCAGTTCTTGTCCCCCCCCTCCACGTGGTTCCCACATTGGGGCAAGCCCAATCAGCACCGAACGCCCCCCCCACTCCTCTTTGACCCCAACGACCCCTTCCCCCCATTTTCTTCCTTTTTTTCCCCCCAAATCGACCATTTTCCCCCCTTTTTTTCAGCTCTCTTCGCTCCCAACGTCCTGGAGGAGGCAGCAGCCGCCTGCCCTGCTCTGCTGCTGCACCCGGGGGGGTCCCTCCTGCTGCAGTCCCTGCTGCCCCACGCCCCCCCCCCAACATTGGGCCGGGTTTTGGGGGCGATGGTGGGGGGTGGGCTAGGAGGGGGAGGGGCCAAAGCGTTGGAGGCGGGACTGGGGGCGGTGCTTCCGGCTTTGGGGGCGGGGCTTGAGGGGGGGGAGGAACTGGAGGGGGCCGTTGGGGGGGTGGTGGAGGCGGTGGTGGCTCAGCTGGGGGAGTGGGCAGGGCAGGCAGCTGGGAGCTTCGTGGTGAGGGCACTGCTGCGCGTGCTGGCAGGTGAGGGGGGGTGGGGGGGTCTGGGTGGGATGCTGAGGGGGGAAGGGGGGATTTAGGGGTCAAAGGGGGGGGGAAAGGGGGTGTGTGGGGGTTGGGGGAAGGGGGATCGGGGACAGTGGGGGTTGAAGAGAGAATGGGGGGGTCTGGGGGTCGGAAGGGGGGATGGGGGGGTCTGCGGTGAGGTTGGGGAATGGGGGGCTGTGAGGGTGTGGGGGGTTGAAGGAGGGATGGGAGCTGTTGGGGTGGCTTTGGGGGGTCTTTGGGAGGCTTTAGGGGGAGATGGGCGGTAAAGAGAGGATGGGGGGGTCAGGATTTGGTTATGGGGCAGTTTGGATTCAGAGATTTGGGTCATTTTGGGGGGGGGTTGGGGGCATTTAAGCAGGTGTGAGAGGTTCAGGTGGGGGTTGTAGGGCTCTGCTGGGAGCCTGTGGCGGAATTACACAGGTCGAGGGGTTAATTAGTGTGTTAATGAGGGGGTCAATGAGAGAATATATAATGACGATGAGTGTTTTTAGTAAACTATTGTGGTTTTTTTTTTTGGCTTAAAGGAATTCCAGAAGAGCCCAAAGCAAAGGGGGCGGGGCTTCAAACCAAGGGGGCGGGGCTTCAAGCCAAGGGGGCGGGGCTTCCCCCCTCCTTCCAGCTCCACCTTCAGCGATTGGCCGACGCCTTTGAGCAGCACCTGCCCTGTGAGTGCCCTACGATGGGGCGGAGACCCCAGCTTTGAGCTCCGACCCCACATTTTCTTTTTTCACCCCAATATTCCCATTTTTCACCCCAAATTTCCACCCCCCCTTAACCCCACCCATAGCGCTGCTCTCGCCGCCCTGTGCCAGCCTCTGCCTGCAGGGGGCGCTGCAGGCGCTGCATCACAGCCAATCACCAGCGTGTGCCCGACTCTGCGATGCTGTCATTGGTCTCCTCGCCCCACCTGGCCACGCCCCCGGGGAGAGGTGAGTGCTGATTGGTGGCAGGGCTGCTTGCAGCTGATTCGCTGCGCTTTAAGGGTTGGGGGGGGGGGGTGGCCATAATGCTGATTGGATGGGAATTTTGGGGGTGTTCATTGGCTGGTAGGTCTGTGGCTCTGTTTTCTGATTGGTTGCCGTTCTCAGCCCCCTGGTGGCTGCCTTGGAGGACCCGGAGCGGGGCCGCATCATGGAGGCGGTGCTGGGCGTGGCTCCGCCCCCAAGGCTGAGGGAGCTCTTCCAGGAGCAGCTGAAGGGCCGCCTGGTGGGCGTGGCCTGCCACCGTCTGGCCAATCACGGGCTGCAACGGCTGCTGGACCACGCCCCCTCGGATGTGGTAGGCGGAGCTTTTGGTGGGCGGGGCTAACGCAGGCGGAAGTGGCCGCCTGATGGGGTTTGGGGGTGAATGGGGTTGTGGGGGGGGGGGGGGGCATGTGAGGGGTTTTGGGGGGGCAAATGGGCTTTTGGCGGGGGAAAGATGAGTGTTTTGGGAGGGGGAAATGGGGTTTTATGTCCCATTGCTGCTCCCTTTGGGGTCCCTTCGATGGCCCCGTTTGGTTCCCATTGGTGGCCCCTGACGCTGTCCCGGCCCGCAGGTGGGGGCGGTGCTGCAGGAATTGGGCCCTTCCCTGGGGCAGCCCCTGGCCCGGGGTCACCACGGGGTCGCCGTGGCTTTAATGGGCTCCTGCGTGCAACATGCGGAGCTCCAGCAGGGGGCGCTGCGGTGCCTCTTCCAGGTAAACCCCGCCCCCTCCCTTAGCCACACCCTCTTAAAGGTACACACACCTCTTAAAGGCCACGCCCCCTCCCCATTTACCCCTTCTTCTCTCTCTCTGCAGGCATTCAACTGCTGGGAGCCCCCCCAGCGGCGCCGCTGCTGCGTGGGGGCCCTGTTGGCCCTGCAGCCCCTGGAGAGTGAGGAGCCGCAGGTGGGAATGTCCAGAAATGCTCGTTTTCCTCTTTAATTTCTCACTTAAGTCGCCCAATTTGCCCTCCAACCTTCGTCAAGGTTCCCCTTTTGCCCCAAAACCGCTTCCTTTCTATCTCCTATTCTTTTTTCCCCCCGTAAAACGTCTCCATTTCCCTCCAAATCACCCCCCACGCTGACCCAGCTGACTCCGTTCCCCAACAGATGCCCCCCTCTAACATCCTCGCCCCCCCTTTCCTCGCAGCCCGCCCTCGGTGCCGTCACGCCTTCTGGTTCCCAACTCCTTCAGCTCCTCCTGCGCTTCCGGGACCCCTCTGTGGTGCTGGGGGGGCTGCAGGCACTTTCTGACACCCACCTGCACACGTTGGCCCTCAGCCCCCCCGGCAGCCATGTTTGGGACGCCATTATGGGCAGCCCCTCGGTGCCCCCCCGTGCCCGGCGCCGCCTCATCCGTAGGCTGAAGGTAAGGCCCCATTTTGGGGCAAAATCTCCAATTTTTAGATCCTGTTGTAACACACACAGCCCCTCCTGGGGGGGGGGGGGGGCACAGTCTCTCAAGCCCCACCCACACGAACACACCCGGGGGGCGGAGCCTCATTGAAGCCCCACCCCCCCTCCCCCCCCCTTCCTTCACCCCCATGAGCTCCCCCTGGATGGGGCTGGGGCCTCGTTGAAGCCCCGCCCACTTTGTGACATCACAGGGCCACTTCCTCTCCCTCGCGTGTCACCGCAATGGCAGCCGCGTCCTCGACGCCATCTTGGCTTCCGTCTCTGCCCCCATGCGTGCTGCCATCGCCTCCGAGCTGGGTGAGGAACCCCAAAACGGCCCGAATTCCCCTCAGAGCCCCTTTTGCGGGTACAGAAAGGCCTTCAAAAGGCTGAGCTCTGCCCCACACCCGCAGCCCCCCAACGCCGGGCGCTGCTGAGGGACCCCCACGGACGCCATGTTGAGCATCGCCTCCACCTGGAGCTGTTCCTGCGCAGCCGCAGCCAATGGGAGCAGCTGTGGGCGGCGCCCCGGGGGATTCTGGGAACACTGCTGGAGGACTGAGGGCCATAGAGAGGAGAGAGAGCGTCTGAAGCACAGCCTGGGATTGATTGGAGAGCGTGGGAACCAGGAAATTGGAATTGGGTCCTTTCTTCTCCATGGTTTCTTGTTGAACTGTTGCTGTGATCATAGGAATTGGAGAGGAGCACAGAGATGGTGGAGGACTTGTGGTTATAGAGATGGTGGAGGACTTTCAACCATAGAGATCTCGCAGTGCTTATGATTGGTCGGAGGATATATGGCCATAGAGATGTTGGAGGACTGAGCTGAAGGATTGAATCCTGGAGCGTCGCCTCAGTGTGCGCTACGCTATTCTGTACCAGCCATAGAGCTGCTGAAGGGCTGATGATAGTCTTGTTTTTATACTTACACTTTAGCAAAATAAACTATTCAGGGCGCTTTTTTTTTTGCCCATTCGTGTAACAGAGGAGTGCTAATTTCTCTTATAAGGGCTCCGTGGCGCTGATTGGGGGCAAACAGTGGGAAACCTCTTTCCCTCTCCCATTGGTCGAGCCACCCGTCCATCACTCTCCGTCCCCTCTCATTGGCTTAACCGCCAGGCCCGCCTTTTCCGTTGTCCCTGCGACAAGATGGCGGCGCCCATGTGGGCCCGGCGGCCGCTGTGGAGCGTGCGGGGCGAATGGAGACAGAAGGCAGGACGGGGGTTCTTTTGGGTCCCGTCGGCCCTATAGGGGTCCTTTGGGGTCTGTGTGGGTTCCGGGGATCCCCACGGTGTCGTTGTTCCCATCCAGCATGAGGGGGTTCGGCACCCCAGGGTGCTGCAGCTGCCCCCAGCCCTGGCCCGGGCAGCGGAGAGCATTCTGCAGGAGGAAGGTATGGGATTATGGGGTGCTGCGGGTCTGTGGGGTGCTGCGGTGTATCTACGGAGTGCTGTAGGGCCAGTTGTGTCCCCCAGGCTGGAGCCGGGAGCAGGCAGAGGTGCTGGGAATGCATTTTTGGGGTCAGCGCCCCCCAGGTGAGTGATGTCATCAGTGGTGACGTCAAACGGCAGGTGGGGTGATGACGTCATCTAACCCTCCCACCCAAAACCCACAGAGCTTTGTGGTGCGAAGGCGCAGCAGAAGCCGGAACCCAAAATGAGGTACCTGTGGGGTCGTTGTGGGTCTCAGTGTGGTTGTTGCGGGTCCCTCTTGGGTCTCTGTGGGGCTGTTATGGGGCTCTGGGGTCGTTATGGGTCCCTGTGGGGTCTCTGTGGGATCGTGTGGGTCTCGATGTACCTTGCAGCCCCATAACTGTACCTATGGGTCACTATGGGGTCTCTGTGTGTCCTGGTACCTTGTGCACCCTATAACTGTTCCTATGGGGTCTCTGTGTGTCCCGGTACCCCTGACCCTATAACTTCTCCTATAGGTTCACAGCAGAGCTGGCCCGTGCCTACCTGGCTGTGAGGTTGAAACGGGACCACGCGGCTGTGGGGCGAGCACTGCGTGAGGTGGAGCCTTATAGGGTCCTTATGGGGTTCCTGTGGGTATTTATGGGGCTGACAGCTTCATGCCCCGCAGATCCAGCTCCGTGTGCCCACTTTTACCCCACAAACAGTGATGGATTTTGGCTCCGGGATCGGCACTGCATGTTGGTGAGGGAAGTGGGTCTGTGGTACCCCATAGACCCCCACAGACCCCTGTAGCACCCCATGGACCCCCACATCACCATGCAGGGTGCACCCCGGAGCCCGTGGTGTCTCTGGGAGTCCTATGGACACCGCATCTGTCCCTGTAGGGTGGCGCACGAGTTATGGGGTCACAGCCTGCGTCAGTACCTCTGTGTGGGGTCATCCAAGGCCATGAGGGAGATGGGGGAGCGACTGCGGCACGGTAATGGGGGCGGGGGGGGGCGAGGGGGGGTGATGGAGAAAAAGGGGGCGATGGGGTAATGGAGGACAACGGGAAGGGTGTGGCCTCACCTTGACCCCACCCACTGTAGGTGGAGCCAACTTCGGCCCCGCCCACTTCGGCCCCGTCTTTGCCCGCCCCTCCCTGCCAGCAGAGCACAAGGTACCGCATGGCCCCCCGTTGCCCTCCATTGCCCCCCATGTCCCCCATTACCCCAAACCCCCCCCCCTCATCCCCCCAGGTTCTCCCCCATACCCCCATATTCTCCCCATAACCCCCCATGTCCCCTCGTTGCCTTCACGTTCCCCCATTCTGGCTTGGCCCCGCCCCCTTCTCTCCTAAACACGCCCCCTTCCCAGGCCACGCCCTCTCTCACCTTCACCACGCCCCTTTGCCGTGGCCACACCCCCTCAATAACCACACCCGCGTTGTTAACCACGCCCCCTTCCATGGCCCCGCCCACCCTCTGACCCCCGTTTTCCCCCCCCAGGCTCAGTGGGATCTGGTGATCGGCTGCTACGGCCTGGGGGGGCTGCGGGGCCGAGAGGGGAGGGAGGGGATCGTGAGGGGGCTGTGGAGGAGGAGCGCAGCCTTCATGGTAAGGGGGTGTGGGGGGGACATGGGGGGGACATGGGGGGGAATTTGTGTATGGGTGGTAATGGGGGGATGTGGGGGACATGGGGAGGACATGGGGGTATGGGGGGGGACGTGGGGTGCAATGGGGCAAACAAGGAGGGCACTGGGGGGGCGTGGGGACGCCGTGGGGCACTGCGGGAGCAATGGGGCCAATGTGGGTCCCATGGAGGTGATTGTGGGGGTGTCGTGGGGTCAGTGGGGGCTGTTGGGGGGGTCCACAGGTGCTGGTGGAGCCCGGGACGCGCGCTGGGCACCGATTGCTGATGGAGGCCCGGGATGAGCTGCTGCAGGTGGGTGACATCACCGATGACGTCACCCCCCCCCCCCCACCGATGACATCAGCAGTGATGTTGTCAATGACATCACCAAGGCGATCTCCTTCCCCCGCAGGGCTCTGATAGGGACGCTGTGGAGATCTTTGCCCCCGTGAGTGCCCCCGCGCCCCGCTGCCCCCAGCAGCCCATCTGTGGCACTGATGCCCCCCCTTCCCCCCAGCAGTGCCCCCACCGCCAGCCCTGCCCCCGCCTGCAGCACAACAAAGGCTGCGCCTTCGCCCAGAGCTTCGGGGTGAGGAGCTGAGGGGTCCCCGACCCGGCAAGGACCCCCAAAGTTGAGGGGATGGGGCGGGTTGGGGTTCAGTGCAGCCTCACAGCTGCCCCCCCCCCCACTGTTCACCCCCAGCACCCACCCGGCCGTGAGCGTGAATTGGTTTCCTTCCTGATTGCCCGGCGGGTGGGAAACCCCGCGGCTATGACGTCACCGGAAGAGGCCGTGGTGACGTCACAGGGCGAGCTGATGATGTCAGCGCGGGTGACGGCTCCCGTCCACCCCCGCCCTCGGCACGTCCCGCTGTCGCTCTGCTGTCCCGACGGGGTCCTGCGGAGGGTGACGGTGACGGCGGGGCGGCACGGACGGTATGATGCTCTGATGTCATGCTGTGACGTCATCGCCGCCAGGTGACGTCATCAGTCGGGCTCACTGGCTGATCTCTGCAGGCCGCTGTACCGCCAGGCACGCACCAGCCGCTGGGGGGACCTCCTGCCGTTCCCCGGTGACGCGAGGGGTGACATCACGCCCACGAAAGCAATAAAAAGCAGTGAAAAGTAGCGCCGTGACGTCGTTATTGCGCGCCCCGTTGGACTACGATTCCCAGCAGCCCACGCGCCACTCATGCGCACTTCCCGAACCCCCGCATGCCCCCACGCGCGTGCGTAGAGACGCCGCCTTACTTCCGGTGCAGCCACCGCTTGCGTGCCTGTCCAGCCGGCGCGCTCCGTGGCCACGCCCACACGTAATTGCGTGGCGACGCCCCTTCACTTCCGGCGCAGCCGCCGCCGCCGCCGCCATGTTCCTGCAGTGCTACAGCGATGAGCGCGGGCAGCGCGTGTACACATTGAAAGTAATCCGGGGGGGTTTGGGGGAACTGGGGGGGATTTCGGGCAATTTTGGGGGGTGGAGGGGAGGCTCGAGGGATTTGAGAGCAGTTTGAAGGGGTTTGAGGAGCGTTTATGGGGAACGGGGGGAGGGTTTAAAGGATCTGAAGGGTTTGGAGGGGATTTGGGGGCGGGGAGGATTCTCGGGGGGCTTCAGCTGTGGGGGTGGGGATTGCAGGGGGCTTGAGGGGGACCTTGTATGATTTAAGGCGGCTTAGAGTTGATTTTGGGGGGAATTTAGAACGATTTGAGGCGGTTTGAGTGCGTTGTGGCGGGGTGAGGGGAATTATGGGGGGCTTTTGGGCGGGTTAAAGGCGTTGGGGGGGCTGTGAGAGGAATTATGGGGGGCTTTGGGATGATTTTGGGGGGGTGGCGAGGCTCGGAGGGATTTGCGGGGTGTGCTGATGGATCTAAAAGCATTTTGGAGGCATTTGGAGGCGAATTGAAGGGGTTTGTTGGGTTGGAGAACCCCGCGCTTACCGCCCCTCCCTCCCATACACGCAGAAGCTGAGCCCTGCCGGCCTCCCCACCAGCTCGGCCCACCCGGCCCGTTTCTCCCCCGACGACCGCTTTTCCCGGCACCGTTTGGCCCTCAAGCGCCGTTTTGGGGTCCTCCCAACTCAACGCCCGCGGCCGCTGCTTTGAGAACCGGCTCCCTGTGCCGGCCGCCATTTTAATAAATGCTTCTTTACTCTCAAACCACGTGGTGGGCAGGTGTGGGCGGGGCTTCGCCTTGACCACGCCCCCTGCGGCACTCCCTGCCGCATTGGGGGCGGGACTTCCGCCCCTTGGCCACCTCCCCTCGGCTGCGCCCCCCCCCCCCCCCCCCAAGCCTTATAAGGAGGCGGCGGTGGGAAAAGGGGGTGCCGAAATCGTCGGGTTTGGACACAAAAGTGAGGCTGTGGGGCTTTAAGGGGGGGGCTGGGATCCGGAGTGGGGTTCTGGATGCGGCGGTGCGGGGTTAAAGTCAAAGGGTGGGGAATGGGAGCTGATGTTGGTGGGTTTGGAACCCAAAATGAGGGGTAGGGGTGGCTCTGATGGCCGGTTGGGGTGTTTGGGTGTGTGGGCACTGGAGGGCTGGGGGGGATGGACCCAAATGTGCGGGCTGTTGCCCCAGAATGCTGCATGCTGAGGTGCTGTGAGCAAAAGCTGTGTTTTTCACCACAAGAAATGATGTTTGTTTACTCTTAGAAGGGCGTTTTCCCTCCACATGGGCCGTTTTCCCTCAGCCTTTTTGTTTGCCCTGAGAATTGGGTCCTTTTTCTTCAACTTTGTGGGTTTTTTTCCTTCGAAATTTCAAAAGACCTTTTTTGCCCTTACACTGCTGGGCTTCTCCCTTATACTTACCATTTTCTTCTTCAGAACTTGGGACTTTCCCTGAAAATTTGGTGTTTTTCCCTCAGAATTCAGTCCCTTTCCCCCTCACACTTTGGGACTTTTTTCGCGCCCCACTTGGGCCCGTTTCTTCCCTTAGATATTTGGGGACCTTTTTCGTGTTCCTTTTGGGCCCTTTTCCCCCTCACCCTTTGGGCCCTTTTCTCCCCAGTCCGTAACCCCCCTCCCCCCCCAACACACCCCATGGCGGCGGTGCGTTTCGTGGTCACTCCGAGCCGCGGGGCCGACCTGTCCGAGTCCAGCCCGGAGCCTCCGTCCGCCTCCAGTTCCCGCCCGCCGCCATCGGACAGCAGCCCGAGCGCCAGCGAGACGTCGGCGGCGGCGGCGCCTCGCGGTGAGCGCCCCCTTGGCGGCGGGAGGTCTCAGGCTGTGTTTATAATGAGGGGGGGGCGCGGTGGGCGTGGTTTCGCTCACCGCTCCCCTCAGGCCCCGCCCCTCCGCGCCCAAGCCCCGCCCCTCCAGCTGGCCCCGCTCCCTGCGACCGCAATTTGGCTCTTTTCGAGGTGCGACCCCCGGCCCCCCCGGCCCCGAATTGTCCCCACATGTCACCAACTGGCCTCAAAATGCGCCCCCCGCAGGACGAATTGGCCACCCGGCCCCGCGTGCCTGCCCTGCTGCGTCGCATTGCTGCATACAGCAGCCTCAGCCCTGGCAGTGAGGATGGGCAGCCCCCGGTGAGGGGGTTTGGGGGATGGTGGGGGGGCACAGGGGCTCCCCAGTCCTCCAGTGGGTCCCCAGGTGTGGTGGGGGGGTCTCCAGTGGGCTGTGGGGTCCCTGAAATGCTCCCTGGGGGTCTTCAGTTGTCCCCAGTGGGGTCCGGGGGGGTTTCTAAGGGGTCCTAAAGGGCTTTTTGGGGGGATCCCCAATGATCTCTATGTACTTACATTGGGGGTGGTCCCTAAGTGATTCTGGGGGTCCCCCGGGATCCAGAGGGGTTCCAAAGGACCTGGGGTGGTGTAGGGTGGAAGGTGGGGATGTCACCAGGTGTCCCAGTCCTCCAATGGGTCCAGTGGGTCCCCAGGAGTGTTGGGGAGGTCCCCAGGGGGCTGTGGGGAACCCTGAAGTGCTTTCTGGGGGTCCTCAGCTGTCCCCAGTGGGGTCCATAGTGGTCCAGGGGGTCCCTCAGGGGTCCCACAGGGCTTTAGGGGGGAAATTCCCCTATGGACCCCCTCCATCTGATGGGTTGCTGCCAGCCCCAGGCTCTGGGGACGCTGCGGGGGGTCGCAGCCCCCTCCCTGCAGACCCTGCTGGGGCTGCTGCTGGTGCTGAGGCTGCCATGGCTGGTGGGAGCCGGGGGGGTCCTGCAGGCCTGCATTGTTGGGGTGCTGATGGGAGCCTGCGTGAGTGAGGCTGGGGTTCGATTGGGGGGGGGGGGGGTAGGGGGGTCTGAGGGGGGTGTGGGGTTCTGGTGGGGTCTTGGGAATGGGTATGGGGTCATGGTGGAGGGGTTAGGGGTCATTGAGGGGGGTTGGGGGTCGTGGGGGGACATTAGGGGTTATGGTGGGGGGGGTTAGGGGTCAAAGGGGGGAACAAAGTGGAGGTCAGGGATCGGGGGGGGGGGTAGGGTGCAAAGGGGGGGGTGAGGGGGTCATAGGAGCAGGTTACGTGTCAAGGGGGGGGCCGAAGGGGGAAGTTGGAGGTCAGGCGGTCGAAGGGGGGGTCAGGGGTTAATGGGGGGGTCAAAGGGGGGGGTCTCTGTGCCCCACAGGCTGTGCTGACTGCGCTGTCCCTGAGTGCCGTGGCCTCCAATGATGTCGTCCCTGGTGAGAGCCCACGGGGGGGTTATGGGGTGCGGGGGGGGACCCATTTGGGGTCACCATGGGGCTGATGTGGGGTGGTGATGCCTCCCTACAGGGGGGGGACCCCTGGCGCTGCTGTGGGGCGCGCTGGGCCCCGAGGCAGGCGGAGCTGTGGGGCTGTGTGCCTTCCTGGGGGCTGCGTTCGCTGCTGCTGCTGCCGCCCTGGGGGCTGCCGAGCTGCTGACGGTGAGCGCTGTGCCTTTAAGGGGCGGGGCCGGGTGGCAGAGTGGGCGGGGCCAGGAGGACGTGAGCAAAGGAAGTGGGCGGGGTCTTAAGTGATGGGGCGTGGCCAAGTAGGAAAGGGGTGGGGCTTGGATGAATGGGCGTGGCCAGGTGAAGTTTGGGGCGGGGGTCGGGGAGTGGGCGGGGTCGTGTAGCAATTTGGGGCGTGGTCTTGCCTGGAGAGGCGGGGCCTCTCGAGGGGCGGTCCTGCGGATAGGGCTGTCCATGGGGAGGGCGGCCATCTTGGGGGCGTGGTCTCATGTGGCGGCCATTTTGGGGGGCGTGACCATCCCTTAGAGAATCCATATTGTGGGCGTGGTCTTTCGGGGTGGCCATCTTGTGGGCGTGGCCACAGCATGTCCCCCCCCCCCCCCCCCCCCCCCAGGTGTACGTCCTCCCCCCGGCCGCCATCTTGCCGCTCTCGCTGCTGAACAACGGCCGCAGTTACGGCTCAGCCCTGCTGGCCCTGCTGGGGTTGGGGGCTGCAGCCCCCCACGGGACCCACATTGCCTCCTTGGGACCCATAGGGATGGGGCTGGCGTTGCTGGCACTGCAGGCCGGGGTGCTGAGATCTGCGCTGCCCGGAGCTCGGCATGGGTAATGAGATGCTAATGAGATGGTAACGAGATGCACATAGGGACGGTTGGGGTGTCTGCTGTGGGGCTGTAATCATATGGGGCGAGGCGGGGGGAAAACGAAGCGCTCATGAGAGGGGGAGGAGGAAAATGGTGGGTGGTACCGGAGCAGAGTTTTAATGGTATGGTAATAGGATGCTAATTAGATGTGGAGACTATTGATACAGAGCTATGCTAATTAGCTGCTCTGGGAATGGGCCGTAGCACCCCATAGGCCCCCACTATCACCCCATAGGACCCCAAAATCACCCCATAGCCCCCAGTATCACCTCACAGGACCCCACTGGACCCAAATATCACCCCGTAGGACCCCCCAGGACCCCCCAGCCTCCCATAGGACCGCAGCATCGCCCTTATATCGTGCTGCTGGGGACAATGCACTCACCGCACCCTACTGTGCATTAATTACTGATCATTAATTAACGTTTCCTCCTCCCCCCCACAGGCTCTGCTTGCCCCCCCCCACCTCACCCCTCACCCCACTGCAGCCCTGCCCGCCCCACAGCAACAACAGCAGCTCCAGGGACCACCAACCCCCCCGGCTGGCCGTCCCAGGGCCCAGCACCCACCTGTTGGCACGTGAGTGATGGGGGGGACACCCCTCTGCCCCATAACCGCCCTGCCCCATAACCGCCCTGCCCCCCATAGGGAATTTATGGCCCCCAGAGCCTTCATGGGACACCGGGGAAGGCAGCGCCGGCTTCGGGCTGCTGCTGGGGCTGAGCCTCCCCACAGCCTGCGGTGAGCAGTGGGGGGGCTTGGGGGGCAATGGGGAGTGGGAGGGGGGCCGTGGGGGGCAGTGGGGGGCAATGGGGGGTAGGGGGGGGATTTGTGTGGTGGGGGGATGACGCTGTGAGCCCCCTTGCCCCGTAGGGGTGCTGTGGGGCTGCAGCCACGCGGCGGAGCTGCGGGACGCTGCGAATTCGGTGCCTGTGGGGAGCATCGGGGCTGCGCTGGGAAGTGCTGTGGGGTGCATCCGGGGGTCCCATAAACTGGGGGGGGGGCAGAAATGGGGGGGGACCCAGAAATGGGGGGGGGGGGGGGGGTGACACACGGGGGGCTTAAATGTGGGGAGACTTTAAATAGGGGGGACCTTAAATGCGGGGGGATTGTGAGGTGGAGGACCGTAAATGTGAGGGACCGGAAATGGAGTTTGAGGTGGGGGACCGGAAAAGGGATGGACCCGGAAGTAGGGGGGACCCAGAAATGAAGAACACAGACAGATGGGGGGGGGGGGGCGATGAATCATGGGGGAGAACCCAAAAATATGGGGGGAGGGATCCCAAATGATGGGAGAAACCCCAAAATATTGGGGTTTGGGGGGGGTCCCCAAAATGAGGGGGTCCCTAATTGGGGCCATGGGGGGGTTTGGGGGTTTTTGGGGGCGGGGGGGGTTGGGGTGTATCAGGGGTTTGGAGGTTTTGGGGGGGCTTTGGGGGGTTTTGGGGTGGTTTGGGGTTTTTTGGGGGGGCTCCTTTTCCTTAACAGCACAGATCTGAGCTCAGCGCTGCTGTTGGGGGCCTCTGTGGAGGGGCAGCTGCTGCGGGACAAGTGAGAAACCCCACAGAGACCCTATAATGACCCCATAGAGACCCCATAGAGACCCCATAGAGACCTCACGGTGACCTCATATTGCTCCAGTATCCCCCACAATGCCTCCTAACCTGCCCCATAACCGCACCCCCTACCTGATCCCATAACCCCCATAACCCCATGCCCCCTCCCAGCGCTGTAGCTCTGAGCCCCATGGAGCCCAATATCCACCCCATAACCACCGCATAGAGCCCCATACAGCCCCATAACCACCCCGTGAAGCCCCATAGAGCCCCTTAACCACCCCATGGACCCCCGTCCCCCCCATAGAGCCCCATAGACACCCCATAGAATCCCATAACCACCCCATGGAGCCCCGTAGAGCCCCATAAACACCCCGTAGAGCCCCAGAGAGCCCCATAACCACTGCATAGAGCCCCATAGAGCCCCTTAACCACCCCATGGACCCCCCCCCCCCCCATAGAGCCGCATAGACACCCCATAGAATCCCGTAACCACCACATAGAGCCCCATAGAGCCCCATAACCACCACATAGAGCCCCATAGAGCCCCATAACCACCCTATGGACCCCCCCTTCCCCCCATAGAGCCCCACAGACACCCCACGGAATCCCATAACCACCGCATAGAGCCCCATAGAGCCCCTTAACCACCCCGTAGAGCCCCATAGAGCCCCATAACCACCCCGTAGAGCCCCCTCCCCCCCCCCACAACCCCCCGTATCCCCCCAGGTTCGGCTCCTCGCTCCGGTCCCGCCCGGTTCTCTCTGCCCTCTGCTGGCCCCATTGGCTGCCGCTGCTGGGGGCGGGGCTGGCGGCGCTGGGGGCGGGGCTGACGGCGCTGCTGGGGGCGGCGCGGCTGCTGCGGGGCCTGGCCAGGATGCGGGCGCTGCCGCTGCCCCACGTGAGTGACGGTAACCATAGAGACCCCAGAGGGACCCCATAAGGACCCATGGGGACTCATAGGGACCCACAGAAACCCAGTGGAGATCCCTAGAGACTCATGCAGACCCCATGGAGAACCACAACGACCCATGGGAGGCCATAGAGACCTCATCGGGATTCATAGGGACCCCCATATTGCCCTATGGAGACCCCATAGATACCCCATAGCACCCCGTATTGACCCATAGCACCCCACACGACCCTATGTCACCCCGTAGCACCCCACAGACCCCCATAGAGCCCCCTAGGCACTCCGTAGAGCCCTGCAGACACCCCATAGACGCCACATCTCACCCCATAGCACCCCATGGACACCCCGCATCACCCCACCCACCCCATAACCCCCCTCCCCCGCAGGCCGTGGCTGCTGCTGACCGCTGGGCTCTGCTGCCCGCCCTGCTGGTGGCGGAGCTGGGGGTGCTGCTGGGCTCCATGGATCTGCTGGCACCCGTCCTGTCTGTGTGAGCGGTGATATCACGCCCCTCCCCCCCCCGATGATGTCACACTCCCCTGGATGATGTCACGATGACGTCACGCCCACCCCCGTCCCCCTTACAGGTTCTACCTGACCGGATATCTGGGCCTGAACCTCTCCTGTGCCCTGCAGGGGTTGCTGCCCTCCCCTGGGTGGAGCCCGCGGTGCCGCCTCTACCACTGGTGGGGGGGTCTGGGGGAGCCTGTGGGGCTCTTGTGGGGTCTGGGGGGGCCTATGGGGGTCCTATGGGGGTCTGGGGGGGCCTATGGGGGTTCTGTGGGGACTGTGGGGGTTTATGGGGGGCTGCGGAGTCCCTATGGAGGTCCTGTGGGGGGCTGGAGAGTCCTATAGGGGTCTGGGGGGGCCTATTGGGGGGCCTATTGGGGGCCCTATGGGGGTGCATGGGGTCCTATGGGGTGTGGAGGGGGCTATGGGTGTCTGGGGGGTCCCTGTTGGGTTCCCTATGGGGGTTCTTTAGGGGTCTGGGGGGGCCTATGGGGGTCCCAATGGGGTCTGGGGATCTCTATGGGGTCTCGGGGGGGCCTATGGGAGTCTGGGCAGTCCCGTGGAGGGCTGGGTGCTCCTACTGCGGGTCCTATGGGGGTCCCCAATGGGGGTCGCCACTGCCCCCGTACCCCCCGACCCCGTTTCCCTACAGGGCCCTGTCCCTGGCGGGTGCTGCCCTGTGCCTGGCCCTGCTGTTCCTCACCTGCTGGTTCTACGCCCTGCCTGCCCTCTGCATGGCCGCCATGCTGTACAAATACGTCGAGTACTGCGGGTCCGACCCCAAATCCCTCCCTTTTCACTCTAAATCCGGCCCCTTTGGGCCCCATTTCCCCTTACTCTGCCCCAACCCCACAGCGCTGCCTCAGAGTGGGGTGAGGGGCTGCGGGGGCTGCAGCTCAGTGCGGCCCGCTTTGCGTTGCTGAGCCTGGAGGAGGGGCCGGGACCCACAAACAGCTGGAGGTCAGTGCCCCATAGCCACCCTATAGCGACTCTGTAACACCCCGTGGAGCTCCATAGCCACCCGATAGTGATCCTGTAGCGCCCCATAGCCCCGTAGAGCCCTATAGCCACTCCCTAGTGCTCTATAGAGCCCCATAGTGATCCTATAGCCACCCCATAGCCCTGTAGCAACCCATAGACCCCCATAACAACCCATAGCACCACATAGCAATGCCCCATTGATGCCCCCAGTCCACCTAGCACCCCACCAATGTCCCCCTGATGCCCCTATTGCCCCATTGATGCCCCCAGTGCCCTATTGATGCCCCCCGATGCCCCCAGCACGCCACTTTTGCCCCGAATCCCCCCCACTGCCCCATTAATGCCCCCCTGATGCCCCCACTGATGCTCCCAGTGCCCCCATTGATGCCCCCATTGATGCCCCCAGGCCGCAGCTGCTGGTGCTGCTGAAGCTGGACTCGGAGCTCCGCCTGTCGCAGCCGCAGCTGCTGGCGCTGGCAGCTCAGCTGAAGGCCGGCCGGGGGCTGCTGGTGGCTGCGTCTGTGCTGCAGGGCAGCGCCGTGCTGGGCCAGGGGGAGGCCAGGGCGGCCGAGCAGGTGGGGGGTCCTGTGGGGGGAGATGGGGGGGGCTGGGGGTCCTGTGGGGTCCTATGGGGGTTACGGGGGTCTTATTGGGTGGTATAGGGATCCTATGGGGTGATACTGGGGGAGGTGGGAGGCTGTAGAAGGAGATGGGGGTCCTGTGGGGTCCTATGGGGTCCTATGGGGGGGGAGATAGGGACTATGGGGGGAGCTGGGGGTCCTGTGGGGTCCTATGTGGGTTATGGGGGTCCTATTGGGTGGTGTAGGGATCCTGTGGGGCGATACTGGGGGAGGTGGGAGGCTGTAGAAGGAGATGAGGGTCCTGTGGGGTCCTGTGGGGGCGGGAAATAGGGACTATGGGGGGAGCTGGGGGTCCTGTGGGGTCCTATGTGGGTTATGGGGGTCCTATTGGGTGGTGTAGGGATCCTGTGGGGTGATACTGGGGGAGATGGGGGTCTTGTGGGGTGCTATGGGGTGATACAGTGGTCCACTGGGGGGGTTCCTGTGGGGGTCCCACGTGGTGATTCTGGGGTCCCCGCAGGCTTTGCGCACGGCCCTGTCCGGCTTTGGCGCCCGCGGCTTCGTGCAGGTTCTGGTGGCGCCCCGGGAGCGCGAGGCGCTGGCGGTGCTGGTTCAGGGCTGCCGCCTGGGGGCGCTGCGGCCCAACTGCGTGCTGCTGGGCTGGCCGAGGGGGGCGGCGCTCAGGGAGGACCCGGCGGCGGCCACCGAGTTTGTGGGTACGGGGGGGGGATTGGGGGACATCGGGGTCCTATGGCTTGGTATGGAGTGCTGTGGAGTGGTATTGGGGTCCTGTGGGATGATGCTGGGGTCCTATGGGGGGTTGGGGGGTTTTATGGGGCTGGGGGGCTCCTGTGGGGGTCCTATGGGGTGACATTGGGGTTTTGTGGGGAGCCTGGGGGGTTCTATGGGGTCCTATGGGGAGATATTGGGGTCCACGGGGGTTCTATGGGGTCCGGGGAGGTTCTATGGGGTCCTGAGGGGTTCTGGGCAGTCCTGTGGGGTCCTATGGGGTGATATTGGGGGGGATATGGGAGGTTATGGGGTATGGGTTATGATGGGATGTTGGGCTATGGGATGTGGGGTTATCATGGGATGTTTTTCTCCCCCCAGAGCTGCTCAGGGCCGCGGGTTCCGGCGGGCGGGCGCTGCTGGTGGCCAAAGGGCTGATAATGGAGCCATCAATGGGGCCATCAGTGGGGCCATCACTGGGGTCGGGGCCGTCGGGGCCCCCCCTGGACGTGTGGTGGGTGGTGGGCGATGGGCGCCTGCTGACCTTGCTGCCCCTCCTGCTGCGCCAGCACCCGGTATGTGGGGTCTTACGGGGACCTGGGGGGTCCTGGCACGTATTGGGGGCATCCTATGGGGTCCTGGCCGGTCTTATGGGGTCCTGTGGGATCATATGGGGTCTTGGGAGGTCATACGGGGTCCTGGGGGCTCCAGGGGGTTCTGTGGGGGTCCTATGGGGTCCTGGGAGTGGGGGTTGTGGGGTGGGTGTTATGGGGTGGAGGTGGGTGCTACGGGGTGGGAAGGGGTCCCATCTATGGGGTGGTGGTTGTGGGGCCGTCTCCGTGGTCTCTGCTTTACGGGGTGTTTTGGGCTCACCCCGCAGGCCTGGCGCGGCTGCCCGGTGCGGCTCTTCACGGTGGCCCTGCTGGAGGACAACAGCGTGGCTTTGGGGCGCCTTTTGGACGCCTTTGCTCGGCGCCTTCGGCTCCCGGCCAGCACCGAAGTGGTGGAGTTGGTGAGCGTGACGTCACCACCCCCGCCATGGCGTCATCGCTGTCCCTGTGACGTCATCACCCCTCCCCCCTTTAGCACGACAGCGCCGTCTCCGCCTACACCTACGAGCGGACGCTGATGATGGAGCAGCGCTCGCAGATGCTGCGCCAGATGAGGCTCTCGGTGCGTGACGTCATCGCCGTTGCGTCATCAGCGAGGGCAGCGGGGGGCGTGGCTTCCGGCTGACACGGAGCGGTGACGTCATTGCAGGCGCGGCACGGAAGCTCCGCCCACTCGCAGACCCCTCAAAGCGCCGGGGAGGAGGAGGAGGGGGGGGGGAGCGGGGCCAAAGCGAAGGGACCGTGTCCGTGAGTGGGGGACACTGGGAGGGACTGGGAGGGATACTGGGCCGTACTGGGAGGGACTGGGAAGGCAATGGGGGAAACTGGGAGGGACGGGGAGAGGATATTGGGGCACTGGGCCATACGGGTTGATACTGGGAGGGACTGGGAAGGGTATGGGGGCCATGCCGGGATGCACTGGGATATTGGGCCATACTGGGAGGGTCTGGGAGAGATACTGGACCGAACTGGGAGGGATACTGGTCCGTACTGGGATATGCTGGGAGGAGAGATGGGGACACTGAAGCAGTGGGCCGGGACTGCGGGGTGCCGCTGGGATGCCGGCCTGTCCCGGTCCATAGCGGCCCATGTAGGGGTTCCGTACCGGTCCGGACTGGCGCAGGGCCAACGTGCGCCGCATGCACGCCGCGGAGCGGCTCAACGACGCCATCGTGCGGCGCTCGGCGGCATCGCGCCTCGTCCTGCTCGACCTGCCCGCCCCGCCCCCACCGCCGCGGCCACGCGACGACAACTGTATCCATGGCAACGGGGGGGAGAAGGGGAAGATGGAGAGGAGATTGGGCCAAAAAAGGGGATTTGGGTGCTCCTTAACGGTGCAGATGTGGAGTTCCTGGAGGTGCTGACCGAGGGGCTCGGCCCCGTCCTGCTGGTGCGGGGGGGGGACCAAACCAGTACGGCCCAGTAAGGACCAGTATGGAGTTCCGTGAGGCTGGATGGGGAGCACAGAGGGCTGCGGGGCTCCCAGTACAGATCCGAGTGCTCCCAGTAACCCCCCCCCAATAAACTCTTCCTCCCCCACCCCACCCGCTGCTGCCTCCTTTGTGCGTCGGAGCCCCAAATCCACCTCAATTCCCCCCCCAAATCCTCCATATCCACCCCCAACCCCCCAAATCCACCCCAATTCCCCCAGATCCATGCCGTGCTCTCTGGGATCCACGCTTTATTCCTGGGTGGGGGTCAGAGGATGAGGCCCCCCCCGGTCACCTCCATACGCTGTAGAGAAGGAGGGGGAAAGCAGCCATCATTGCACTGCATTTCTGGGGGGAATTCTCGGGGTTCTGGGGGTCATCGTACCTGGGGGGGGGTGATGAAGGCCAGCCAATCAGAGGCGTGGGTGGGCAGCAGCCCCATAGCCTGGCATTTATATAGGGCCAAGGCCAGGCCCAGCCCATTGCCCAGCAGGAAGACCAGGAACTGCAGCAGGCGGGCGCTGGAGGACTCCAGGAGCTTCAGGGCTGGGGAGAAAAGGGTTAATGGGGACACTGGGTTGTACTGGGAGGGACTGGGGGTCACTGGGAGGGGCTACGGGGGCATGGAGTTCTACCAGGAGGGCACTGGGATGTACTGGGAGGAGGTACGGGGGCACGGGGTCGTATTGGGAGGGCAGCGAGGGGGTAGCCGGGGCATGCCGGGAACTTGGAGGACTCACTGGAGGACAAGGAGAGCAGCGCCTGCAGGGGGCGCCACCCCATCATGCCGACCATCATGGCGGGGAAGATGGAGATGGTGTTTCCGGCCATGTACATAATGAAGAGGTTCATCGGGATCTGCTTCAGCGGCCCGAGCGCCACGTCCCAGCAGCGCTGCGAGGAAACGCGGCGGGATCGTCACCAAAAACAAAAGGGCCGGAAAATCAAAGTAAGCCGGGAAGGGGTGCGGAAAGGCCGAACCTTCTCCACCAGGATGCGGTCGCTCTCGTGAACGCCGCCCTCCCCCATCTGCCGCTCCGAAAATCCCACCGGCCCGCGGCTCTCGGGAGCTCCGCGGGGGCTGCAAGGGACAAAGCGGAGCTGTCAGCGAGCCCGGACCTACCGCGACCCTTCCGCGCCACCCCCCCGCCCCGGCGCTCACCGCCCGCCCGGCGCCGTCCCGAGCTCCAAGGCCCACTTAAAGCGCCGCGTCCGGACGGCGGCGGCCGCCATGTTGAGAGCGCTGTCAGGCGAGGTCACGTGGGCGGAAGTGGGCGGTTTCAAAAGAAGGGGAAGCGCCGCTCCATCGTCACGTGACGCCGAAAGGCGGAAGCAGGAAGTCGGGGCGTAGCGAGGCCGCGGCGTTCGCGAGGAAGGCGGGGAGCTTCCGTCCCACGGCCAGCGGGAGGGGTCCGCCGCTGCGCGTGACGCAGGCGCAAGGGGGAGGGACCGTAAGCTAAGGATGATGGGAAATACAAAGAATGTGCCTGTGAATACCGGGAAGTCGTGTTTCCACGTATTCCATAGGTTTCTGCAATGCGGATACAGATGCGTTACAGTGCATCACTCCCCAGCATCACCCCGGTGTCACCACAGCCCCATAAACAGGGAGCAGAGCCTCCCTAACAGCGCCCTGTTACCGTCTGACCCCGGAGAGACGGCAAAGCGCCGAGAGCCGAGAGAAGGAACATGGCGGCGGTGGATGCGATAGGCAGCGCCAGCAGGGCGTCCCCCGCTTCAAAGGGCACTTTGCCTTTCACCCCACCGCAGCCTCTCTCCTGCTTGGATTCTGCCCAGGGTCTGCAGGGTTTGTTCCATTGCACGCTGTACCGGCGTGGCCAGCGCGTGGTACAGAGCTCAAGTGGAAGAGAACCCCAACTACCACCCTCAGCCCCAACATCACTCCCTGATTTTGCCCACCCACTGATACCCCAACATCACCCCAATGTCACCCCAACAGTATCACCTCCTGCTGTCACTTCCAGCATCACCCCAGCATCCCCACCCCACATTACGCCAACAACAACCCCCCAGCATCGCTCCCCAATGTCACCCCAGCTTCACCCCACCGCTCCTCCCCAGCATCACCCCAACACTGTCCCCCCAACAATGTCACCTGGATGTAACCCCACAGCATCACCCCCCAGTGATACCCCAAAATCACCACCCACAGTCACTCCCCAACCTGAACCCAGCATCACCCCAGCAATGTCACCCCCCAGTGTTACCCCCAAATCATCTCCCAGAGTCATCCCCCAGCATCACCCCAATGTCTCCCCACAAAGTCACTCCACCACATCACTGCGGCATCACCCCAACCTCACCACAGTATCAACCCTCAGTGTCACTCCATCATCACTCCTTGATGTTAAACCTCAGTGATCCCCCAACGTCACTCCAGTGTCACCCCCAGCATCAGCCCAGTATCGCCCCTGTCGCCTCAACGATGTCACCCCAGCATCATTCCCCAATGTCTCCCCAGCTTCACCCCACCACTCCTCCCCAGCATCACCCCAATACAACCCCCAGCATCCCCCCAACAATATAATCCCAACATCACCCCCTACGTCACTCCCAACAATGTCACCCCCCAGCAATACCCCAACGTTACATCCCAATGTAACCCCAGTATCATCCCCTGGCATCTCTCCATCAACGTCACCGCCCAGCGTCACTCCCTGATGTCACCCCCTGTGATACCCCAACGTCACCCCAGTGTCACCCCAACCATGTCAGCCTCCATTGTCACTCCCATTGAAACCCCTGAACATCGCTCCCCCAACTTCTCTCCCTGTTACCATCCAAGCTCATCCCAACGACACCCCAGTGCCACCCCCAACATCACCACCCAGCGTCGCTCTCTCAGGTCACCCCCCATTGATGCTCCATCGCTCCCCAAAGTCACTCCCCAACATCACCCCGACGTCACCCCAACATCATCATCACCCCCTAACGATTGTCACTGCTTAACATCACCAGTCTGACCCCATCACCCCAACATCTCCCCAGCACCACCGTCACTCCAGTTTCTCCCCTCAAGCATCGCTCCTTGATGTTAAACCCCACTGATACCCCAGCATCACTCCCAGCATCATCACCCCTCAGCGTCAATGCCTGATGTCACCCCCAACATCCCTTTCCAGTGTCGCCTCTGCAACATCATCACCCCTTGATGTTAAGCCCAAGTGATCCCCCATCACCGCCCCGCATCACTCCCCAATATCACCCCGGTGTCACCACAGCCCCATAAACAGGGAGCAGAGCCTCCCTAACAGCGCCCTGTTACCGTCTGACCCCGGAGAGACGGCAAAGCGCCGAGAGCCGAGAGAAGGAACATGGCGGCGGTGGATGCGATAGGCAGCGCCAGCAGGGCGTCCCCCGCTTCAAAGGGCACTTTGCCTTTCACCCCACCGCAGCCTCTCTCCTGCTTGGATTCTGCCCAGGGTCTGCAGGGTTTGTTCCATTGCACGCTGTACCGGCGTGGCCAGCGCGTGGTACAGAGCTCAAGTGGAAGAGAACCCCAACTACCACCCTCAGCCCCAACATCACTCCCTGATTTTGCCCACCCACTGATACCCCAACATCACCCCAATGTCACCCCAACAGTATCACCTCCTGCTGTCACTTCCAGCATCACCCCAGCATCCCCACCCCACATTACGCCAACAACAACCCCCCAGCATCGCTCCCCAATGTCACCCCAGCTTCACCCCACCGCTCCTCCCCAGCATCACCCCAACACTGTCCCCCCAACAATGTCACCTGGATGTAACCCCACAGCATCACCCCCCAGTGATACCCCAAAATCACCACCCACAGTCACTCCCCAACCTGAACCCAGCATCACCCCAGCAATGTCACCCCCCAGTGTTACCCCCAAATCATCTCCCAGAGTCATCCCCCAGCATCACCCCAATGTCTCCCCACAAAGTCACTCCACCACATCACTGCGGCATCACCCCAACCTCACCACAGTATCAACCCTCAGTGTCACTCCATCATCACTCCTTGATGTTAAACCTCAGTGATCCCCCAACGTCACTCCAGTGTCACCCCCAGCATCAGCCCAGTATCGCCCCTGTCGCCTCAACGATGTCACCCCAGCATCACTCCCCAATGTCTCCCCAGCTTCACCCCACCACTCCTCCCCAGCATCACCCCAATACAACCCCCAGCATCCCCCCAACAATATAATCCCAACATCACCCCCTACGTCACTCCCAACAATGTCACCCCCCAGCAATACCCCAACGTTACATCCCAATGTAACCCCAGTATCATCCCCTGGCATCTCTCCATCAACGTCACCGCCCAGCGTCACTCCCTGATGTCACCCCCTGTGATACCCCAACGTCACCCCAGTGTCACCCCAACCATGTCAGCCTCCATTGTCACTCCCATTGAAACCCCTGAACATCGCTCCCCCAACTTCTCTCCCTGTTACCATCCAAGCTCATCCCAACGACACCCCAGTGCCACCCCCAACATCACCACCCAGCGTCGCTCTCTCAGGTCACCCCCCATTGATGCTCCATCGCTCCCCAAAGTCACTCCCCAACATCACCCCGACGTCACCCCAACATCATCATCACCCCCTAACGATTGTCACTGCTTAACATCACCAGTCTGACCCCATCACCCCAACATCTCCCCAGCACCACCGTCACTCCAGTTTCTCCCCTCAAGCATCGCTCCTTGATGTTAAACCCCACTGATACCCCAGCATCACTCCCAGCATCATCACCCCTCAGCGTCAATGCCTGATGTCACCCCCAACATCCCTTTCCAGTGTCGCCTCTGCAACATCATCACCCCTTGATGTTAAGCCCAAGTGATCCCCCATCACCGCCCCGCATCACTCCCCAATATCACCCCGGTGTCACCACAGCCCCATAAACAGGGAGCAGAGCCTCCCTAACAGCGCCCTGTTACCGTCTGACCCCGGAGAGACGGCAAAGCGCCGAGAGCCGAGAGAAGGAACATGGCGGCGGTGGATGCGATAGGCAGCGCCAGCAGGGCGTCCCCCGCTTCAAAGGGCACTTTGCCTTTCACCCCACCGCAGCCTCTCTCCTGCTTGGATTCTGCCCAGGGTCTGCAGGGTTTGTTCCATTGCACGCTGTACCGGCGTGGCCAGCGCGTGGTACAGAGCTCAAGTGGAAGAGAACCCCAACTACCACCCAGTAATGCCCCAACATTACTCCCTGATTTCGCCCACCCACTGATACCCCAACATCACCCTAACGTCATCACCTCCTGCTGTCACTTCCAGCATCACCCCAGCATCCCCACCCCACATTACGCCAACAACATCCCCCCAGCATCACTCCCCATTGTCACCCCAGCTTCACCCTGCTGCTCCTCCCCAGCATCACCCCAACACTGTCCCCCCAACAATGTCACCTGGATGTAACCCCACAGCATCACCCCCCAGTGATACCCCAAAATCACCACCCACAGTCACTCCCCAACCTGAACCCAGCATCACCCCAGCAACGTCACCCCCCAGTGTTACCCCCAAATCATCTCCCAGAGTCACCTCCCAGCATCACCCCAATGTCTCCCCACAAAGTCACTCCACCACATCACTGCGGCATCACCCCAACCTCACCACAGTATCAACCCTCAGCGTCACTCCTTGATGTTAAACCTCAGTGGTCCCCCAACGTCACTCCAGTGTCACCCCTGGCATCAGCCCAGTATCGCCCCTGTCGCCTCAACGATGTCACCCCAGCATCACTCCCCAATGTCTCCCCAGCTTCACCCCACCACTCCTCCCTGGCATCACCCCCGAACAGTGTCACCCCCAACAATGTCACCCCCCCAGTAACACCCGAAAATCACCACCCACAGTCACTTCCCAACCTGAACCCAGCATCACCCCAGTGTCACCCCCCAACACTGTCACCCCCCAACACTGTCACCCCCCAACATCACCACAGTGTCACTCTGTCAGCCCACAGTCACCCCCCAGCATCACCCTAAAGCACCCCCAATGTCTCTCCCCAACAATGTTCCCCCACACCACCAACCTTCGCCACCATCACCACCCCGTCACTCCTCTCCCCTCACCATCAGCACCATCATTGCCCCCCACCACCCACATCACTGCCCACCACCACCGTCACCCCCCGTCACCACCACTGTCACAACCATCACCTCCATCACCAACACCATTGTCCCCCCACACTCCCCTCACCGTTCACCCCCATCGTCACCTTCCCACCATTCACCACCACTGTCACCCCCATCACCTCCCCACCCCCATCACTGTCACCCCAGTGCCTCCCCTGAACGCCAACCCCTGATGTCATCCCCCACTGATACCCCAACATCACCCCCCAACATCCCTTCCCTGTGTCAGCCCAACATCAGCCAACAGCTTCACTCCTCACAGCAGTGTCACCCTCTGATGTCCCCCCCCCCCCCAACATCACCCCGGTGTCACCACAGCCCCATAAACAGGGAGCAGAGCCTCCCTAACAGCGCCCTGTTACCGTCTGACCCCGGAGAGACAGCAAAGCGCCGAGAGCCGAGAGAAGGAACATGGCGGCGGTGGATGCGATAGGCAGCGCCAGCAGGGCGTCCCCCGCTTCAAAGGGCACTTTGCCTTTCACCCCACCGCAGCCTCTCTCCTGCTTGGATTCTGCCCAGGGTCTGCAGGGTTTGTTCCATTGCACGCTGTACCGGCGTGGCCAGCGCGTGGTACAGAGCTCAAGTGGAAGAGAACCCCAACAACCTCACCTGCAACAACCAACCTCGCCCCCCAACCACCTCACCTTGTTGTCACTCCCCGATGTCCCCCTGATGTCTCCCTAACAATGTCTCACCCCAGCATCCTTCCCCCCATCACCATCAGCCCCCAGCATCATTCCCTGATGTCCCCCCAGTGACACCCCTCCATCACCTCAGTGCCACCCCCACAGTGTCACCCCCACACCGAGCTGGAAAGCACAGCAGCGATAGCAGATCAGCCAAGCCTTGGGTTGCAGCAAATGAAGGTCAGCTCCAGCGCAGCATCCATGAGCACACTCACAAAGGAAACCAAACTGCTCCACACTGGAAGGCCTCAGGCTGGCAGGAACCCACAGCAAAAGCCCCATCCTTCCACTGCCAGCCCTTATATGAGGGTGGGAAGGGGTGGGTCCTGGCTCCGCCCCTTCCTCACTCAGCACCATTGCATGCACCTGAGCTCCCCTGGATCGGCCCCGCCTTCCCACCAGGTGCTCCATCAGTGCTTCCAGCTGCGACTTAGCATTGCCACTGCACCCTCAGCATCACCCCAACAACGTTACCCCAACAGTCACCAGTTGTCTTTGAGGACAGGTCGGGATCAAAATACATGGGCTATCGTAGCTCATCCGCTGATGAACTTCCCCTTGCCGGACACGCAGACCCCGCTGCCTGCCAGCCATTGCCATGCCTATATGGGAGCCGTGAGCTCACAGCCTGAAGCACTGATGGAGCACCTGGGGAGGGGCGTGGCCCTGCGAGCACAGGTGGAAGCAATTCCCAGAACCAGCTGGGGCTGAGCCCGGCTCCACCCCTCCCTGGCTGCATTTAAGGGCTGTCAGGCACAGAGGCAGCATCTCTTCCTGGAGCCTGCCTGCTTGGGAGTGTGGGGTGAGCCCTTGGAGTGGGGTGAGTGATCCCTTCTTTATTTCAAGGCTGTGGTCTCCCCTTTTTTGTTGGATCCTGACCACCTTTAAGGGCTGGCAGCAGCTCCTGTACCTGGAGATCTCTTCCTTGAGAGTGTGGGGTGTTTCTCTTTGGAACGGGGTGAGTGATTCCTTCTTCATTTCAGGGCTGTGAGCTCTGCCTTTCTTAGGGGGTCATGACCAGATTTAAGGGGTGACACCCGCAAGGGCTGCATCTGTACCTGGAAATTGCTTCCTGCGGGGTGAGCACCGGTCCTTGGGGAGGGGTGAGAGATCCCTGCCTTATTGCAGGGCTGCGATCTACCCCTTTTTGGGGATCGTGGCTACATGGAAAGGCTGGTAGCCGTAAGGGCAGCATCTCTCCTTGGGGACTGCTTCCTTTGGAGCGTGGGCCGAGCGATCCTTTATTTCAGGGTTGCGATGCCCTCATTTTTGGGGTATCCTGACCACGTTTAAGGGTGGGCAGCTGTGAGGGCGGTGTCTCTCCCTGGACATTGCCTCCTGCAGAGTGTGGGTGGGAGTTTGTCTTTGGGATGGGGTGAATGGTTTCCTCTTTGTTTCAGGGCTGTGAGCTCTGCTGTTTTTGGATATCCTGACCACATTTAAGGGCTCAAAGCCATAAGGGCAGCATTTCTCCTTGGGGACCACTTCCTTTGGAGCGTGGGGTGAGTGTCTGTGGAAGGGGTTGTGCGATCCCTTCCTGGGAGCAGCCCTGTGGAGAAGGACTCGGGGGTCCTGGCGGACGAGAAGCCGGACACGAGCCGGCAGCGTGCGCTTGCAGCCTAGAAGGCCAACCGTATCCTGGGCTGCATTAAAAGAGGAGCGGCCAACAGGGAGAGGGAGGTGATCGTCCCCCTCTACTCGGCTCTCGTGAAGCCCCATCTGGAGTGCCGCATCCAGGCCTGGATTCCTTAGTGCAAAAAAAATGCAGAGCTCTAGGAACGAGTCCAGAGGAGGGCCACTAAGATGATCAGAGGGCTGAAGTACCTTCCCTATGAAGAAAGGCTGAGGGAAATGGTCTTCTTTAATTTGGGAAAGAGAAGGCTCTGGGGAGACCTCACTGTGGCCTTCCAATACTTGAAGGGAACGTATGAACAGGAGGGAGAAAGGTTGTTTGTGAGGGTGTATAGTGATAGGACAAGGGGAATAGTTTTAAACTGAGATAAGGGAGGTTTAGGTGGGATCTTAGGAGGAAGTTTTTCACCCAGAGGATGGCGACGCACTGGAACAGGTTGCCCGAGGAGGTTGCGGACGCCCCATCCCTGGAGGCATTCAAGGCCAGGCCGGATGTGGCTCTGGGCAGCCCGGTCTGGTGGTTGGCATCCCTGCCCGTAGCAGGGGGTTTGAAAGGAAATGATCGTTATGTTCCTTCTCAATGCAGGCTATCCTATGGTTCCATGATAAGATATTGAAGAGTATCAGCCCCAGCACCGACCCCTGTGGGACGCCACTCATCACTGCTCTCCATCTGGACACGGAGCCGTTTTCCACCGCTCTCTGGATTCGATCCTACAGCCAGTTCTTCATCCATCCAATAGTCCGCCCATGAAATCAGCCTCTTTCTCATTTGGAGATGAGGATGGTGTGGGGTACCGTGTCAGAGGCCTTGCTGAAGTCCAGAGAGATGATATCAGTGGCTCTTCCCCTGCCCATCAGTGCAGCGGCACCATCACGGAAGGCCTCCAGGTCAGTCAAGCAGGATTTGCCCTCGGCGAAGCCACGCCGGTTCTCCCGCATCACCTCCCGCCTTCCACGTGCCCTGGGGTCGCTTCTAGGAGGATCTGCTCTGCGATCGTTCCCAGCACAGAGTTGAGGCTGACAGACCAGTGGTTCCTGGGCTCATCCTTTCTACCCTTCCTAAAAAGGAGTGCGATGTTGACCGTTTTTCTGCTCACCAGGGACTTCACCTGCTTGCTGTCGCTTCTCCGACAGCATTGAGAGCGGCTCGGTGACCGCACCAGCGAATTCCCCCCTGACTCTGCGATGCGTCTCATCGGGACCCACAGACTCCTGGATTTCAGGTCCTCAGGTGATCCCGAACCTGGTTGTCACTCACAATGCGGGACAGGGAGGGAAGCAGTGAGGGTGCCGTTGCTTCCTCCATCCCTGCCTACCAGACCAAAGGTGAGGGCTGTGTGTGATGAGCGGCGATCAGAGAACACAGAGGCAAAAATGTTGTTGAGTGCCTCAGCCTTCTGTTGTCTGTTACCAGCTCTACTGCTGCAGGTAAGCAGCATCGTGCACAGAGCGCAGCCACGTTGCACTGAGAAAGGAGCTCTACAGTGCACGTTTGTGAAAAAGGTGCAACCCTCCATGTGTGGGGCAGTGCCTTCATTATTGTATCGTGCTCAACAGGTGCCAGCAGAGAACCGTGGCGCTCCCGAGTGGTGCAAAAACTGCATGGAGAGCTGTGCGGCTCTTCAGGAGGACAGCAAGGAACAGAAATCTGCATTTCCTGGAATGCCCCAGAACTCAGCTTTGCTGACCGGTAATTGCCTGCCCAGCAGGTAAGGGCAATGTACACCCACCAATGTTTACCCATTACTCGGTGTGGCGCAAGGTAGCATTTCCTGAGCTCTTGTTTGCACTCGATGGTGCCCCAAAGGCTGCCCGTCCTATTCTTCCTGCTTTTGTCTTGCCTCTGGCCTTTCACTGTGCTGTTCTCCTTCCCTTTGCCCTGGGCTTTCTCTGCCGTATTCTCTCGCCCTCCTGTTTTGGCGTTCCGTGCAGCGTTCTCTCGGCCTTTGCCCTTGGCCTTCTTTGACATGTTCCCTTTGGCCTTTGGTTTTGGCTTTCTGTGCCCCATTCTCTTTGGCCTTCCATTTTGGTGTTCCATGCGGCATTCTCTCAGCCATTCCCCTTGGCCTTCCGTGCCGCGTTCTCTTTGGCCTTCCGTTTTGGCGCTCCCTGCGGTGTTCTCTTGGCCATTCCCTTTGGCCTCCCGTGCCGCCTCGTCTTTCTTTGGCCTTCTTTGCTGTGTTCCCTACAGCATTTGCTTTGGCCTCAGGTTTTGGCCTTCTTTGCTGTGTTCTCTTGGCCATTCCTCTTGGCCTCCCGTGCCGCCTTGTCTTTTTGGCCTTCTTTGCTGTGTTCCCTACAGCATTTGCTTTGACCTCAGGTTTTGGCCTTATTTGCTGTGTTCCAGGCCATTCCCTTTGGCCTCCCGCGCCGCCTCATCTTTCTTTGGCCTTCTTCGCTGTGTTCCCTACAGCATTTGCTTTGGCCTTAGGTTTTGGCCTTCTTTGTTGTTTTCTCTTGGCCATTCCTCTTGGCCTCCCGTGCCGCCTCGTCTTTTTGGCCTCCCGTGCCACCTTGTCTTTGGCCTTTGCTCTTGGTCTTCTGTACCGCCCTCTCCTTGCCCTTGCTTTCCTTTGGGTTTTCATTTGGCTGTTCTCCTTGATTTGCCCTTGCCTTAGCCTTGGCTGCTTGCTTTGCTTTTCTTTAGCTGTGGCTTTCTGTGGGCGTTCTGCTTGCCTTTGCCTTTGGCTGTCTGGGATTTGCTGGGAAGCAGCGTTCATGTTAACCTTGACTGGCTGTCCAGCTTAATGGCAGCTCTAGTGATAATTACAGCAACCCGCAATTACTATTAAAATAATTACTCGTAACCGTTAACCCAATATTAAAAATGCCTCTTGCACTGAATGCAGCAATAAAAAGGATGCCCTGTGTTTTCTGTTAAGGTAACCTTAATCCTAATGATAGTGCAGAATACAATTGTTAAACTAACTGCAACTTTAAACTTATAAATGGCATTAATTATATCCCTAATGCACTTCTGCATCACTGTTAGCGTAATGTTCACAGGGTGCAGCCCCCGCAGATGCAGGGCAGTGCCTTCAATGTTGAATTGTGTTCAACAGGTGGCAGCAGAGAACCGCGGCGCTCCCGAGTGCCGTAACAACCGCATGGAGAGATCTTTGTGAGAACGGCGAGGAACGGAAATCTGCACTTCTTGGAATGCCCCGGAACCCAGCTTTGCTGACCGGTAACTGTCTGCGCAGCAGGTAAGGGCGGAACACACCCACCAGTTTTTACCCATTACTTACTGAGACCCAAGGTAGCGTTCCAGAGCTCATTTCTGCACTTCAGGGTGCCCTACGGGCTGTCTGTTCTCATCTGTCTGCTTTCTCCTTGCCTCTGCCCTTTGCCGTTGCCTGGCAATTTCCTGCAGCGTTCTCTTTGGTCTCTATTTTGGCGTTCCCTGTGGCGTTCTCTTGGGCCTTGCCCTCCATTTTGGCATTCCCTGCGGCGTTCTCTTGGGCCTTGCCCTCCATTTTGGCGTTCTCTTGGGCCTTGCCCGCCATTTTGGCATTCCCTGTGGCGTTCTCTTGGGCCTTGCCCTCCATTTTGGCGTTCCCTGTGGCGTTGTCTTGGGCCTTGCCCTCCATTTTGGCATTCCCTGTGGCGTTCTCTTGGGCCTGCCCTCCATTTTGACGTTCTCTTGGGCCTTGCCCTCTGTTTTGGCGTTCCCTGTGGCGTTCTCTTGGGCCTTGCCCTCCATTTTGGCATTCCCTGCGGCGTTCTCTTGGGCCTTGCCCTCCATTTTGGCGTTCTATTGGGCCTTGCCCTCCATTTTGGCATTCCCTGCGGCGTTCTCTTGGGCCTTGCCCTCCATTTTGGCGTTCTCTTGGGCCTTGCCCTCCATTTTGGCATTCCCTGTGGCGTTCTCTTGGGCCTTGCCCTCCGTTTTGGCGTTCTCTTGGGCCTTGCCCTCTGTTTTGGCGTTCCCTGTGGCGTTGTCTTGGGCCTTGCCCTCCATTTTGGCATTCCCTGTGGCGTTCTCTTGGGCCTGCCCTCCATTTTGACGTTCTCTTGGGCCTTGCCCTCTGTTTTGGCGTTCCCTGTGTTGTTCTCTTGGGCCTTGCCCTCCATTTTGGCATTCCCTGCGTTGTTCTTTTGGGCCTTACCCACCATTTTGGCATTCCCTGTGTTGTTCTCTTTTGCCTTGCTCCCTGTTTTACCTTTCCCTGTGGCATTCTCTTTGGTCTCTGTTTTGGTGTTCCTGCGGCCTTCTCTCAGGCCTGGCCTCTGCCGAGGCTTCCCCTTGGGTGTTCTCCATGCCTTTGCCTTTAATGTTTCCTTCCCTTGGGTTTTCCCCTTTCCTTTTGCTCTTGCCTTTGCCTTCTCTCACGTTCACTCTGAATGTGATCCTAGTAAATCTAACTGTAACAACTTTGTCCCAACCCTAATCTCTGGACTACCAATATGGTGCCAATTGTAACTGTAGCTGTACAGATAACTGTATTCACTGTCCCACTTAACTCTGAACCTACCCTCTAATGGGGCTCTAAACCCACATCTAACCTTAATGTAGTGCTAACAACAATCGCATGACTTTTGTGTTAAGTACCCCTAAACTTAATCTTCAGCCCTTTGGTGGGGTGCTGTTTTGCTTGCACTTTTTGTGGGGGTGGGCTTAGGGCGAATGCTATTTATGTCTTGGAATTCCTTGAATTACCCATATTTCTTTCTAAACTGGCTCTCTGTGTTACAGGTGAAGATATCTTCAACACTTCCAGGGTCGGCGACTCCCCTGCAGGCCGCCATCGGCTTTCCGGGCCTCCCACACTCACCGTCAGCTCGCTTCAGTCCAGGTTTTATCCGTATTCCCCGGTCCGTTCCTGTTTTGTAGCGTTCCCCTCTCTGTGCCACAAGCCCCTACCACCGCCCGAGGTTGTCGCAGGCATCGTGCGGGTCGCGGCACTCGGTCTCATCGTAGTTCATCCCATCGGCCTCAGCCTGGTGATCCAACCCGCCCACGTCCTTCCTTAGCGCCCTTCTATTCCCAGGCCGATGGACGCTTCCTTCCGACACAGCGCCCTTGGCAAACTTACCGAGGGTGCACTGCACGCTGCCATAGAGGTGTTTAATAAAGATTTTGGAGGGGACTGGGCTGAAGAGCAGTCACGACAGCACAGCAGCCGCACATCATGGGATTCAGCACCAGTCAGCAGGCCGGGCCGTTCAGCCGGTTCTTCACCTAGCAGACAGCCTACCTGTCCAAGTACGTGGCTGCCATCTTAGCGAGACTTTCATGGGAGACCACGTCAAAGGGTTTGCCTCGCTTGTGGGGTTGGGTCGCCTTTGCTTCAAGTTCGCTCGCAGGGATAACCCAAGCCCATAACCGACAGGCGGTAGCTGGAAGGAGACCATTTGCGCTCCTTCAACCAGTTTGAGACTCGCGCCCCCTTGTGGCCAGTCTGAGAATTGCGCCGATTTCAGCGTGCGCGGTCAATTGATCTCAACCACATTGGTTTTAGCTTTGGAGTCAATTTATCTCAGCCAAATTGGCTTTAGCTTTGCAGACAGTTTGTCTCATCCAAATTGGCTTTAGCTTTGCAGTGCATTTATCACTACTAAATTGGCTTTAGCCTTGGAGTCAATTAATCTCAGCCACATTGGCTTTAGCTTTGCCTTGCTTACGGGGTTGGGCTAGCTCACTTGTTTGTACCTTAGGGCTAACCCAACCCCGTAAGCAAGGCCCGAGGGCCGTCAGAGGCGATTGGCGTTTCCTCCCGGCCAGTCTGAGACTCGCGCCCCTTTGCGGCCATTCTGAGACTCGCGCTGGTTTCAGCGTTGTGCAGTCATCTTGAATCAGCCCAATTGGCTTTAGCCTTGGAGTCAATTAATCTCAACTAAATTGGATTTGGCTTTGGAGTGACTTAATCTCAACCAAATTGGCTTTAGCTTTGGAGTGACTTAATCTCAACCAAATTGGCTTTAGCCTTGGAGTCAATTAATCTCAACCAAATTGGTTTTAGCCTTGGAGTCAATTAATCTCAACCAAATTGGATTTGGCTTTGGAGTGACTTAATCTCAACCAAATTGGCTTTAGCCTTGGAGTCAATTAATCTCAACCAAATTGCCTTTAGCCTTGGAGTCAATTTATCTCAACCAAATTGGCTTTAGCTTTGGAGTCAATTTATCTCAGCCACCTTGGCTTTAGCTTTGCCTTGCTTACGGGGTTGGGCTAGCTCACTTGTTTGTACTGTAGGGCTAACCCAACCCCGTAAGCAAGGCCCGAGGGCCGTCGGAGGCGATTGGCGTTTCCTCCCGGCCAGTCTGAGACTCGTGCTGGTTTCACTGCGCGCAGTCATCTTGAATCAGCCATATTGGCTTTAGCATTGGAGTGACTTAATCTCAACCAAATTGGATTTGGCTTTGGAATCAATTAATCTCAAACAAATTGGCTTTAGCCTTGGAGTCAATTAATCTCAGCCACATTGGCTTTAGCTTTGCCTTGCTTACGGGGTTGGGCTAGCTCACTTGTTTGTACCTTAGGGCTAACCCAACCCCGTAAGCAAGGCCCGAGGGCCGTCGGAGGCGATTGGCGTTCCTTCCCGGCCAGTCTGAGACTCGCGCCCCTTTGCGGCCATTCTGAGACTCGCGCTGGTTTCAGCGTTGTGCAGTCATCTTGAATCAGCCCAATTGGCTTTAGCCTTGGAGTCAATTAATCTCAACTAAATTGGATTTGGCTTTGGAGTGACTTAATCTCAACCAAATTGGCTTTAGCCTTGGAGTCAATTAATCTCAGCCACCTTGGCTTTAGCTTTGCCTTGCTTACGGGGTTGGGCTAGCTCACTTGTTTGTACCTTAGGGCTAACCCAACCCCGTAAGCAAGGCCTGAGGGCCGTCGGAGGTGATTGGCGTTCCTTCTGGGCCAGTCTGAGACTTGCGCTGATTTCACTGCGCGCCGTTATTTTACATCAAGCAAATTGGCTTTGGCTTTGCCTTGCTTACAATTGTTTTGTGCGAAGTACTGAATGAGGGGATGCTGTACCTGTGAACTGCATTGTGCACTGTATTGAATATATGTATGCTGCGCCTGGAAACTGCGTTGTGGACTGTACTGCATGTGGGGATGCTGCGCCTGTGAGTTGCATTGTGCCATGTACTGCCTATGGGGATGCTGCGCCTGTAAACCACGTCTTGGTGTTGTACTGAAAATGTGTATTCATGCTCTGATTGCTATCATGCAGTTGTTGGTGTAGTGTGTCTGTATGCTCCCATGAGCCACATCGTGTGGAAAAAGAGCTGGAATAAACAAATTGTGCCATTATTTAACTCTGTGGTGTGTCTTGCATTGTCACCGTCGGGACTGGGACTGTACTCTCAGGTAGGTGTGCCAGGTAGGTGTGGGGGGTGGTAGACCTAGCGGGGCTGTAGGTGAAGCGGCATAGGATGCTGGTGTAGTTGGTCAGGTTGTTCGTAAAGTGAAGTTGTTGGTGTAGTTGGTCAGGTTGCGGGTTAGAACTACATAGGGTTAGAACTACATAGGGTTAGAACTACATAGGGTTAGAACTACATAGGGTTAGAACTACATAGGGTTAGAACTACATAGGGTTAGAACTACATAGGGTTAGAACTACATAGGGTTAGAACTACATAGGGTTAGAACTACATAGGGTTAGAACTACATAGGGTTAGAACTACATAGGGTTAGAACTACATAGGGTTAGAACTACATAGGGTTAGAACTACATAGGGTTAGAACTACATAGGGTTAGAACTACATAGGGTTAGAACTACATAGGGTTAGAACTACATAGGGTTAGAACTACATAGGGTTAGAACTACATAGGGTTAGAACTACATAGGGTTAGAACTACATAGGGTTAGAACTACATAGGGTTAGAACTACATAGGGTTAGAACTACATAGGGTTAGAACTACATAGGGTTAGAACTACATAGGGTTAGAACTACATAGGGTTAGAACTACATAGGGTTAGAACTACATAGGGTTAGAACTACATAGGGTTAGAACTACATAGGGTTAGAACTACATAGGGTTAGAACTACATAGGGTTAGAACTACATAGGGTTAGAACTACATAGGGTTAGAACTACATAGGGTTAGAACTACATAGGGTTAGAACTACATAGGGTTAGAACTACATAGGGTTAGAACTACATAGGGTTAGAACTACATAGGGTTAGAACTACATAGGGTTAGAACTACATAGGGTTAGAACTACATAGGGTTAGGGTTAGGGTTAGGGTTAGGGTTAGGGTTAGGGTTAGGGTTAGGGTTAGGGTTAGGGTTAGGGTTAGGGTTAGGGTTAGGGTTAGGGTTAGGGTTAGGGTTAGGGTTAGGGTTAGGGTTAGGGTTAGGGTTAGGGTTAGGGTTAGGGTTAGGGTTAGGGTTAGGGTTAGGGTTAGGGTTAGGGTTAGGGTTAGGGTTAGGGTTAGGGTTAGGGTTAGGGTTAGGGTTAGGGTTAGGGTTAGGGTTAGGGTTAGGGTTAGGGTTAGGGTTAGGGTTAGGGTTAGGGTTAGGGTTAGGGTTAGGGTTAGGGTTAGGGTTAGGGTTAGGGTTAGGGTTAGGGTTAGGGTTAGGGTTAGGGTTAGGGTTAGGGTTAGGGTTAGGGTTAGGGTTAGGGTTAGGGTTAGGGTTAGGGTTAGGGTTAGGGTTAGGGTTAGGGTTAGGGTTAGGGTTAGGGTTAGGGTTAGGGTTAGGGTTAGGGTTAGGGTTAGGGTTAGGGTTAGGGTTAGGGTTAGGGTTAGGGTTAGGGTTAGGGTTAGGGTTAGGGTTAGGGTTAGGGTTAGGGTTAGGGTTAGGGTTAGGGTTAGGGTTAGGGTTAGGGTTAGGGTTAGGGTTAGGGTTAGGGTTAGGGTTAGGGTTAGGGTTAGGGTTAGGGTTAGGGTTAGGGTTAGGGTTAGGGTTAGGGTTAGGGTTAGGGTTAGGGTTAGGGTTAGGGTTAGGGTTAGGGTTAGGGTTAGGGTTAGGGTTAGGGTTAGGGTTAGGGTTAGGGTTAGGGTTAGGGTTAGGGTTAGGGTTAGGGTTAGGGTTAGGGTTAGGGTTAGGGTTAGGGTTAGGGTTAGGGTTAGGGTTAGGGTTAGGGTTAGGGTTAGGGTTAGGGTTAGGGTTAGGGTTAGGGTTAGGGTTAGGGTTAGGGTTAGGGTTAGGGTTAGGGTTAGGGTTAGGGTTAGGGTTAGGGTTAGGGTTAGGGTTAGGGTTAGGGTTAGGGTTAGGGTTAGGGTTAGGGTTAGGGTTAGGGTTAGGGTTAGGGTTAGGGTTAGGGTTAGGGTTAGGGTTAGGGTTAGGGTTAGGGTTAGGGTTAGGGTTAGGGTTAGGGTTAGGGTTAGGGTTAGGGTTAGGGTTAGGGTTAGGGTTAGGGTTAGGGTTAGGGTTAGGGTTAGGGTTAGGGTTAGGGTTAGGGTTAGGGTTAGGGTTAGGGTTAGGGTTAGGGTTAGGGTTAGGGTTAGGGTTAGGGTTAGGGTTAGGGTTAGGGTTAGGGTTAGGGTTAGGGTTAGGGTTAGGGTTAGGGTTAGGGTTAGGGTTAGGGTTAGGGTTAGGGTTAGGGTTAGGGTTAGGGTTAGGGTTAGGGTTAGGGTTAGGGTTAGGGTTAGGGTTAGGGTTAGGGTTAGGGTTAGGGTTAGGGTTAGGGTTAGGGTTAGGGTTAGGGTTAGGGTTAGGGTTAGGGTTAGGGTTAGGGTTAGGGTTAGGGTTAGGGTTAGGGTTAGGGTTAGGGTTAGGGTTAGGGTTAGGGTTAGGGTTAGGGTTAGGGTTAGGGTTAGGGTTAGGGTTAGGGTTAGGGTTAGGGTTAGGGTTAGGGTTAGGGTTAGGGTTAGGGTTAGGGTTAGGGTTAGGGTTAGGGTTAGGGTTAGGGTTAGGGTTAGGGTTAGGGTTAGGGTTAGGGTTAGGGTTAGGGTTAGGGTTAGGGTTAGGGTTAGGGTTAGGGTTAGGGTTAGGGTTAGGGTTAGGGTTAGGGTTAGGGTTAGGGTTAGGGTTAGGGTTAGGGTTAGGGTTAGGGTTAGGGTTAGGGTTAGGGTTAGGGTTAGGGTTAGGGTTAGGGTTAGGGTTAGGGTTAGGGTTAGGGTTAGGGTTAGGGTTAGGGTTAGGGTTAGGGTTAGGGTTAGGGTTAGGGTTAGGGTTAGGGTTAGGGTTAGGGTTAGGGTTAGGGTTAGGGTTAGGGTTAGGGTTAGGGTTAGGGTTAGGGTTAGGGTTAGGGTTAGGGTTAGGGTTAGGGTTAGGGTTAGGGTTAGGGTTAGGGTTAGGGTTAGGGTTAGGGTTAGGGTTAGGGTTAGGGTTAGGGTTAGGGTTAGGGTTAGGGTTAGGGTTAGGGTTAGGGTTAGGGTTAGGGTTAGGGTTAGGGTTAGGGTTAGGGTTAGGGTTAGGGTTAGGGTTAGGGTTAGGGTTAGGGTTAGGGTTAGGGTTAGGGTTAGGGTTAGGGTTAGGGTTAGGGTTAGGGTTAGGGTTAGGGTTAGGGTTAGGGTTAGGGTTAGGGTTAGGGTTAGGGTTAGGGTTAGGGTTAGGGTTAGGGTTAGGGTTAGGGTTAGGGTTAGGGTTAGGGTTAGGGTTAGGGTTAGGGTTAGGGTTAGGGTTAGGGTTAGGGTTAGGGTTAGGGTTAGGGTTAGGGTTAGGGTTAGGGTTAGGGTTAGGGTTAGGGTTAGGGTTAGGGTTAGGGTTAGGGTTAGGGTTAGGGTTAGGGTTAGGGTTAGGGTTAGGGTTAGGGTTAGGGTTAGGGTTAGGGTTAGGGTTAGGGTTAGGGTTAGGGTTAGGGTTAGGGTTAGGGTTAGGGTTAGGGTTAGGGTTAGGGTTAGGGTTAGGGTTAGGGTTAGGGTTAGGGTTAGGGTTAGGGTTAGGGTTAGGGTTAGGGTTAGGGTTAGGGTTAGGGTTAGGGTTAGGGTTAGGGTTAGGGTTAGGGTTAGGGTTAGGGTTAGGGTTAGGGTTAGGGTTAGGGTTAGGGTTAGGGTTAGGGTTAGGGTTAGGGTTAGGGTTAGGGTTAGGGTTAGGGTTAGGGTTAGGGTTAGGGTTAGGGTTAGGGTTAGGGTTAGGGTTAGGGTTAGGGTTAGGGTTAGGGTTAGGGTTAGGGTTAGGGTTAGGGTTAGGGTTAGGGTTAGGGTTAGGGTTAGGGTTAGGGTTAGGGTTAGGGTTAGGGTTAGGGTTAGGGTTAGGGTTAGGGTTAGGGTTAGGGTTAGGGTTAGGGTTAGGGTTAGGGTTAGGGTTAGGGTTAGGGTTAGGGTTAGGGTTAGGGTTAGGGTTAGGGTTAGGGTTAGGGTTAGGGTTAGGGTTAGGGTTAGGGTTAGGGTTAGGGTTAGGGTTAGGGTTAGGGTTAGGGTTAGGGTTAGGGTTAGGGTTAGGGTTAGGGTTAGGGTTAGGGTTAGGGTTAGGGTTAGGGTTAGGGTTAGGGTTAGGGTTAGGGTTAGGGTTAGGGTTAGGGTTAGGGTTAGGGTTAGGGTTAGGGTTAGGGTTAGGGTTAGGGTTAGGGTTAGGGTTAGGGTTAGGGTTAGGGTTAGGGTTAGGGTTAGGGTTAGGGTTAGGGTTAGGGTTAGGGTTAGGGTTAGGGTTAGGGTTAGGGTTAGGGTTAGGGTTAGGGTTAGGGTTAGGGTTAGGGTTAGGGTTAGGGTTAGGGTTAGGGTTAGGGTTAGGGTTAGGGTTAGGGTTAGGGTTAGGGTTAGGGTTAGGGTTAGGGTTAGGGTTAGGGTTAGGGTTAGGGTTAGGGTTAGGGTTAGGGTTAGGGTTAGGGTTAGGGTTAGGGTTAGGGTTAGGGTTAGGGTTAGGGTTAGGGTTAGGGTTAGGGTTAGGGTTAGGGTTAGGGTTAGGGTTAGGGTTAGGGTTAGGGTTAGGGTTAGGGTTAGGGTTAGGGTTAGGGTTAGGGTTAGGGTTAGGGTTAGGGTTAGGGTTAGGGTTAGGGTTAGGGTTAGGGTTAGGGTTAGGGTTAGGGTTAGGGTTAGGGTTAGGGTTAGGGTTAGGGTTAGGGTTAGGGTTAGGGTTAGGGTTAGGGTTAGGGTTAGGGTTAGGGTTAGGGTTAGGGTTAGGGTTAGGGTTAGGGTTAGGGTTAGGGTTAGGGTTAGGGTTAGGGTTAGGGTTAGGGTTAGGGTTAGGGTTAGGGTTAGGGTTAGGGTTAGGGTTAGGGTTAGGGTTAGGGTTAGGGTTAGGGTTAGGGTTAGGGTTAGGGTTAGGGTTAGGGTTAGGGTTAGGGTTAGGGTTAGGGTTAGGGTTAGGGTTAGGGTTAGGGTTAGGGTTAGGGTTAGGGTTAGGGTTAGGGTTAGGGTTAGGGTTAGGGTTAGGGTTAGGGTTAGGGTTAGGGTTAGGGTTAGGGTTAGGGTTAGGGTTAGGGTTAGGGTTAGGGTTAGGGTTAGGGTTAGGGTTAGGGTTAGGGTTAGGGTTAGGGTTAGGGTTAGGGTTAGGGTTAGGGTTAGGGTTAGGGTTAGGGTTAGGGTTAGGGTTAGGGTTAGGGTTAGGGTTAGGGTTAGGGTTAGGGTTAGGGTTAGGGTTAGGGTTAGGGTTAGGGTTAGGGTTAGGGTTAGGGTTAGGGTTAGGGTTAGGGTTAGGGTTAGGGTTAGGGTTAGGGTTAGGGTTAGGGTTAGGGTTAGGGTTAGGGTTAGGGTTAGGGTTAGGGTTAGGGTTAGGGTTAGGGTTAGGGTTAGGGTTAGGGTTAGGGTTAGGGTTAGGGTTAGGGTTAGGGTTAGGGTTAGGGTTAGGGTTAGGGTTAGGGTTAGGGTTAGGGTTAGGGTTAGGGTTAGGGTTAGGGTTAGGGTTAGGGTTAGGGTTAGGGTTAGGGTTAGGGTTAGGGTTAGGGTTAGGGTTAGGGTTAGGGTTAGGGTTAGGGTTAGGGTTAGGGTTAGGGTTAGGGTTAGGGTTAGGGTTAGGGTTAGGGTTAGGGTTAGGGTTAGGGTTAGGGTTAGGGTTAGGGTTAGGGTTAGGGTTAGGGTTAGGGTTAGGGTTAGGGTTAGGGTTAGGGTTAGGGTTAGGGTTAGGGTTAGGGTTAGGGTTAGGGTTAGGGTTAGGGTTAGGGTTAGGGTTAGGGTTAGGGTTAGGGTTAGGGTTAGGGTTAGGGTTAGGGTTAGGGTTAGGGTTAGGGTTAGGGTTAGGGTTAGGGTTAGGGTTAGGGTTAGGGTTAGGGTTAGGGTTAGGGTTAGGGTTAGGGTTAGGGTTAGGGTTAGGGTTAGGGTTAGGGTTAGGGTTAGGGTTAGGGTTAGGGTTAGGGTTAGGGTTAGGGTTAGGGTTAGGGTTAGGGTTAGGGTTAGGGTTAGGGTTAGGGTTAGGGTTAGGGTTAGGGTTAGGGTTAGGGTTAGGGTTAGGGTTAGGGTTAGGGTTAGGGTTAGGGTTAGGGTTAGGGTTAGGGTTAGGGTTAGGGTTAGGGTTAGGGTTAGGGTTAGGGTTAGGGTTAGGGTTAGGGTTAGGGTTAGGGTTAGGGTTAGGGTTAGGGTTAGGGTTAGGGTTAGGGTTAGGGTTAGGGTTAGGGTTAGGGTTAGGGTTAGGGTTAGGGTTAGGGTTAGGGTTAGGGTTAGGGTTAGGGTTAGGGTTAGGGTTAGGGTTAGGGTTAGGGTTAGGGTTAGGGTTAGGGTTAGGGTTAGGGTTAGGGTTAGGGTTAGGGTTAGGGTTAGGGTTAGGGTTAGGGTTAGGGTTAGGGTTAGGGTTAGGGTTAGGGTTAGGGTTAGGGTTAGGGTTAGGGTTAGGGTTAGGGTTAGGGTTAGGGTTAGGGTTAGGGTTAGGGTTAGGGTTAGGGTTAGGGTTAGGGTTAGGGTTAGGGTTAGGGTTAGGGTTAGGGTTAGGGTTAGGGTTAGGGTTAGGGTTAGGGTTAGGGTTAGGGTTAGGGTTAGGGTTAGGGTTAGGGTTAGGGTTAGGGTTAGGGTTAGGGTTAGGGTTAGGGTTAGGGTTAGGGTTAGGGTTAGGGTTAGGGTTAGGGTTAGGGTTAGGGTTAGGGTTAGGGTTAGGGTTAGGGTTAGGGTTAGGGTTAGGGTTAGGGTTAGGGTTAGGGTTAGGGTTAGGGTTAGGGTTAGGGTTAGGGTTAGGGTTAGGGTTAGGGTTAGGGTTAGGGTTAGGGTTAGGGTTAGGGTTAGGGTTAGGGTTAGGGTTAGGGTTAGGGTTAGGGTTAGGGTTAGGGTTAGGGTTAGGGTTAGGGTTAGGGTTAGGGTTAGGGTTAGGGTTAGGGTTAGGGTTAGGGTTAGGGTTAGGGTTAGGGTTAGGGTTAGGGTTAGGGTTAGGGTTAGGGTTAGGGTTAGGGTTAGGGTTAGGGTTAGGGTTAGGGTTAGGGTTAGGGTTAGGGTTAGGGTTAGGGTTAGGGTTAGGGTTAGGGTTAGGGTTAGGGTTAGGGTTAGGGTTAGGGTTAGGGTTAGGGTTAGGGTTAGGGTTAGGGTTAGGGTTAGGGTTAGGGTTAGGGTTAGGGTTAGGGTTAGGGTTAGGGTTAGGGTTAGGGTTAGGGTTAGGGTTAGGGTTAGGGTTAGGGTTAGGGTTAGGGTTAGGGTTAGGGTTAGGGTTAGGGTTAGGGTTAGGGTTAGGGTTAGGGTTAGGGTTAGGGTTAGGGTTAGGGTTAGGGTTAGGGTTAGGGTTAGGGTTAGGGTTAGGGTTAGGGTTAGGGTTAGGGTTAGGGTTAGGGTTAGGGTTAGGGTTAGGGTTAGGGTTAGGGTTAGGGTTAGGGTTAGGGTTAGGGTTAGGGTTAGGGTTAGGGTTAGGGTTAGGGTTAGGGTTAGGGTTAGGGTTAGGGTTAGGGTTAGGGTTAGGGTTAGGGTTAGGGTTAGGGTTAGGGTTAGGGTTAGGGTTAGGGTTAGGGTTAGGGTTAGGGTTAGGGTTAGGGTTAGGGTTAGGGTTAGGGTTAGGGTTAGGGTTAGGGTTAGGGTTAGGGTTAGGGTTAGGGTTAGGGTTAGGGTTAGGGTTAGGGTTAGGGTTAGGGTTAGGGTTAGGGTTAGGGTTAGGGTTAGGGTTAGGGTTAGGGTTAGGGTTAGGGTTAGGGTTAGGGTTAGGGTTAGGGTTAGGGTTAGGGTTAGGGTTAGGGTTAGGGTTAGGGTTAGGGTTAGGGTTAGGGTTAGGGTTAGGGTTAGGGTTAGGGTTAGGGTTAGGGTTAGGGTTAGGGTTAGGGTTAGGGTTAGGGTTAGGGTTAGGGTTAGGGTTAGGGTTAGGGTTAGGGTTAGGGTTAGGGTTAGGGTTAGGGTTAGGGTTAGGGTTAGGGTTAGGGTTAGGGTTAGGGTTAGGGTTAGGGTTAGGGTTAGGGTTAGGGTTAGGGTTAGGGTTAGGGTTAGGGTTAGGGTTAGGGTTAGGGTTAGGGTTAGGGTTAGGGTTAGGGTTAGGGTTAGGGTTAGGGTTAGGGTTAGGGTTAGGGTTAGGGTTAGGGTTAGGGTTAGGGTTAGGGTTAGGGTTAGGGTTAGGGTTAGGGTTAGGGTTAGGGTTAGGGTTAGGGTTAGGGTTAGGGTTAGGGTTAGGGTTAGGGTTAGGGTTAGGGTTAGGGTTAGGGTTAGGGTTAGGGTTAGGGTTAGGGTTAGGGTTAGGGTTAGGGTTAGGGTTAGGGTTAGGGTTAGGGTTAGGGTTAGGGTTAGGGTTAGGGTTAGGGTTAGGGTTAGGGTTAGGGTTAGGGTTAGGGTTAGGGTTAGGGTTAGGGTTAGGGTTAGGGTTAGGGTTAGGGTTAGGGTTAGGGTTAGGGTTAGGGTTAGGGTTAGGGTTAGGGTTAGGGTTAGGGTTAGGGTTAGGGTTAGGGTTAGGGTTAGGGTTAGGGTTAGGGTTAGGGTTAGGGTTAGGGTTAGGGTTAGGGTTAGGGTTAGGGTTAGGGTTAGGGTTAGGGTTAGGGTTAGGGTTAGGGTTAGGGTTAGGGTTAGGGTTAGGGTTAGGGTTAGGGTTAGGGTTAGGGTTAGGGTTAGGGTTAGGGTTAGGGTTAGGGTTAGGGTTAGGGTTAGGGTTAGGGTTAGGGTTAGGGTTAGGGTTAGGGTTAGGGTTAGGGTTAGGGTTAGGGTTAGGGTTAGGGTTAGGGTTAGGGTTAGGGTTAGGGTTAGGGTTAGGGTTAGGGTTAGGGTTAGGGTTAGGGTTAGGGTTAGGGTTAGGGTTAGGGTTAGGGTTAGGGTTAGGGTTAGGGTTAGGGTTAGGGTTAGGGTTAGGGTTAGGGTTAGGGTTAGGGTTAGGGTTAGGGTTAGGGTTAGGGTTAGGGTTAGGGTTAGGGTTAGGGTTAGGGTTAGGGTTAGGGTTAGGGTTAGGGTTAGGGTTAGGGTTAGGGTTAGGGTTAGGGTTAGGGTTAGGGTTAGGGTTAGGGTTAGGGTTAGGGTTAGGGTTAGGGTTAGGGTTAGGGTTAGGGTTAGGGTTAGGGTTAGGGTTAGGGTTAGGGTTAGGGTTAGGGTTAGGGTTAGGGTTAGGGTTAGGGTTAGGGTTAGGGTTAGGGTTAGGGTTAGGGTTAGGGTTAGGGTTAGGGTTAGGGTTAGGGTTAGGGTTAGGGTTAGGGTTAGGGTTAGGGTTAGGGTTAGGGTTAGGGTTAGGGTTAGGGTTAGGGTTAGGGTTAGGGTTAGGGTTAGGGTTAGGGTTAGGGTTAGGGTTAGGGTTAGGGTTAGGGTTAGGGTTAGGGTTAGGGTTAGGGTTAGGGTTAGGGTTAGGGTTAGGGTTAGGGTTAGGGTTAGGGTTAGGGTTAGGGTTAGGGTTAGGGTTAGGGTTAGGGTTAGGGTTAGGGTTAGGGTTAGGGTTAGGGTTAGGGTTAGGGTTAGGGTTAGGGTTAGGGTTAGGGTTAGGGTTAGGGTTAGGGTTAGGGTTAGGGTTAGGGTTAGGGTTAGGGTTAGGGTTAGGGTTAGGGTTAGGGTTAGGGTTAGGGTTAGGGTTAGGGTTAGGGTTAGGGTTAGGGTTAGGGTTAGGGTTAGGGTTAGGGTTAGGGTTAGGGTTAGGGTTAGGGTTAGGGTTAGGGTTAGGGTTAGGGTTAGGGTTAGGGTTAGGGTTAGGGTTAGGGTTAGGGTTAGGGTTAGGGTTAGGGTTAGGGTTAGGGTTAGGGTTAGGGTTAGGGTTAGGGTTAGGGTTAGGGTTAGGGTTAGGGTTAGGGTTAGGGTTAGGGTTAGGGTTAGGGTTAGGGTTAGGGTTAGGGTTAGGGTTAGGGTTAGGGTTAGGGTTAGGGTTAGGGTTAGGGTTAGGGTTAGGGTTAGGGTTAGGGTTAGGGTTAGGGTTAGGGTTAGGGTTAGGGTTAGGGTTAGGGTTAGGGTTAGGGTTAGGGTTAGGGTTAGGGTTAGGGTTAGGGTTAGGGTTAGGGTTAGGGTTAGGGTTAGGGTTAGGGTTAGGGTTAGGGTTAGGGTTAGGGTTAGGGTTAGGGTTAGGGTTAGGGTTAGGGTTAGGGTTAGGGTTAGGGTTAGGGTTAGGGTTAGGGTTAGGGTTAGGGTTAGGGTTAGGGTTAGGGTTAGGGTTAGGGTTAGGGTTAGGGTTAGGGTTAGGGTTAGGGTTAGGGTTAGGGTTAGGGTTAGGGTTAGGGTTAGGGTTAGGGTTAGGGTTAGGGTTAGGGTTAGGGTTAGGGTTAGGGTTAGGGTTAGGGTTAGGGTTAGGGTTAGGGTTAGGGTTAGGGTTAGGGTTAGGGTTAGGGTTAGGGTTAGGGTTAGGGTTAGGGTTAGGGTTAGGGTTAGGGTTAGGGTTAGGGTTAGGGTTAGGGTTAGGGTTAGGGTTAGGGTTAGGGTTAGGGTTAGGGTTAGGGTTAGGGTTAGGGTTAGGGTTAGGGTTAGGGTTAGGGTTAGGGTTAGGGTTAGGGTTAGGGTTAGGGTTAGGGTTAGGGTTAGGGTTAGGGTTAGGGTTAGGGTTAGGGTTAGGGTTAGGGTTAGGGTTAGGGTTAGGGTTAGGGTTAGGGTTAGGGTTAGGGTTAGGGTTAGGGTTAGGGTTAGGGTTAGGGTTAGGGTTAGGGTTAGGGTTAGGGTTAGGGTTAGGGTTAGGGTTAGGGTTAGGGTTAGGGTTAGGGTTAGGGTTAGGGTTAGGGTTAGGGTTAGGGTTAGGGTTAGGGTTAGGGTTAGGGTTAGGGTTAGGGTTAGGGTTAGGGTTAGGGTTAGGGTTAGGGTTAGGGTTAGGGTTAGGGTTAGGGTTAGGGTTAGGGTTAGGGTTAGGGTTAGGGTTAGGGTTAGGGTTAGGGTTAGGGTTAGGGTTAGGGTTAGGGTTAGGGTTAGGGTTAGGGTTAGGGTTAGGGTTAGGGTTAGGGTTAGGGTTAGGGTTAGGGTTAGGGTTAGGGTTAGGGTTAGGGTTAGGGTTAGGGTTAGGGTTAGGGTTAGGGTTAGGGTTAGGGTTAGGGTTAGGGTTAGGGTTAGGGTTAGGGTTAGGGTTAGGGTTAGGGTTAGGGTTAGGGTTAGGGTTAGGGTTAGGGTTAGGGTTAGGGTTAGGGTTAGGGTTAGGGTTAGGGTTAGGGTTAGGGTTAGGGTTAGGGTTAGGGTTAGGGTTAGGGTTAGGGTTAGGGTCTAGGGTTAGGGTTAGGGTTAGGGTTAGGGTTAGGGTTAG
>CM060577.1:8841964-8915036 GCA_030625065.1 Alectoris magna | reverse complement strand
AAAAGGCCCTTTTCCCCCAAAATCCCTTAAAGCAAAACGAAACAAAAACCCCAAAAATTCCCATTTTTCTTCTCCTTTGGTCCAAAATCGTCCAAGCTGAGCCCAAAAGGCGGGCGGAGGAGCTGGGCCCGTTTACATTCCTGGGGGGCACCGAAAGCGGCCGCGTCTTGGGGCCTTTGGGGCCAAACCCCCATTCTTTTCTGGGGGGGGCTCTTCCCTTCCCCCACTTTTGGGGCCGAATCCCCGTTTCTGCGCAGTTCCCCACGGCGCCCCCCCGCGGCGGCGGGCAGTCGGGGCGCAGGGCGGCGATTCGGGCGCGTTGAGGTATCTGAGAGCCCGCGGGCTCCTGGCGGCCCCGGACGGCGGACGCGGGGCTTCGGGGCGCTGGGTTTCAGGCACTGCGAGATGCGAAGGTGGGGGGGGCGCTGCTTTTTGGGGCCGTTTTCCCCTTTTTCCGTCCGTTTGTTCGCTCTTTTCGTTTGTCTGCTCGTTTTGTTTTCCGTTTTTTTGTCGTTTTTCTTTTTTTTGGTTTTTTTTTTCCGCTGTTTTTCCCTTTTTCTCGTTTTTTTTTTTTTTGGCATTTTTCTTGTCCCGTTTTCGTCCTCCGAACGACGGTAGAAAAATAAGAAATAAATACGGGGGGGGGGAGGGGGGGACCCCCAAAAAGAGGTGAATTTTGGGGGTGAAAAATAAATAAAAAGGCCCCGCAAAGCCTACAAAATTCCATAGAAAGCCTTTGGGCTGAGCTGGGGGGCAGCCCCGATTTGGGCCGTTTGGGGGCTGTGGGAGGTTTTGGTGTGAGAAGAGGCGGATCTGGGTTCGCCCCCCCCCAAAATCCCGATGGGGAAAAAGGCCCTTTTTGCCCCAAAAATCGGTTTGGGGTTTTTTTTTTTGGGGGGGGGGGGGGGCGGTTTGGGGGGAAATTCCCCCGTTTTGGGGAAAATGTCCATTTTTGGAGGCTCTGTTTGGAGGACCCCAATTTTGGGGGGAAAAAAGAATAATTTTGGGGTGAAAACCCCAAATTGGGGGAGAAACCCCCGACTTTGGAGAAGGAACGGCACTTTGGGGGGGGGGGGGGAAATGCCAATTTTGGGGGGAAAAATGGCCCTTTTGGGGCAGGAAAAGCCATTTATGGGAGGAATCCCCGTTTCGGGGAGAAATCGCTCATTTTTGGGAACTTACTCCATTTTGGGGCGAAAGTCCCCAATTTTGGGGGCAAATGCTCCACTTTTGGGGTGAAATCCCTCGGTTTTGGGGCTTCACATTTGCTTTGGTCAAAAAATGCTCTTTTTTGAGGTGAGCCCCTCAAATTTGGGGGTGAAATCTGCCAGTTTTGGGGTTCCTGCCACATTTTGGGGCAAAATCCCCCATTTTGGGGGTGAAACCTTCCAATTTTGGGGAGAAATCCTCCACTTTTGGGGCTTCCCCTCCAGTCTTGGGGCACAAACTCCCCATTTTGGGGGTGAAATCCCTCATTTTTTGGGGTGAACTCCCCAAATTTTGGGGACCACCTCCAACTTTTGGGGCAAAACCCTCCATTTTTGGGGACCAGCCCCCATTGTTGGGGACCCCTCCCATTTTGGGGGCAGAATCCCCCCTTTTGGGGACAGCCCCTCCAATTTTGGGCAAACCCCCCCGGTTTTGAGGTGTCCCCCCTTTTATCTATTGGGGGGGTCCCCCCATATCTCGCTATGGGGGGGGCACAGTGACCCCGTGGGGGGGGGAGGGCAGATTTTTGGTTTGTAGCGCTTTCCATTGAGAACGGTGTTGGGGGGGGGGGATTTTGGGGAGGGGGGGCACTTTTTGTTGTTTTTTTCTTAAAGGGACCCCCCCCCCCGTTTCTCACTCATCACTGGGAGGGGGCTCCTCCTCCTCCCCCTCCCCTTCACTGCAGGAGGAGCACGAGGGGGAGGGGGAGGGGGAGGGGAGAGGGGGCTGGGGGGGCACTGGGACCAGGGGGGGCCCCCCCAAGTTGAGGAAGAGGGGGGGGGGCACTCCGCCAGACCCCCCGGGCTCAAGGCTGGCAATGGGCAGGCTTCCACCAGAGGCCAGGGCTGTGGGGACAAAAGCGGGGGGGGATGTCAGAAGAGGGGGGGGGCCGTACCCCGAAGTTTGGGGTCTGCCTCCCCCCCACCAGTTAATAAATATCTTTTTTGGGGTTGTTTTCCCCTCCGTTTCCCCATTTTGGGAGTGGGGTGGTGTTTCCCATTGGGACCCCTTATTTTGGGGTATTGCCCCCCACCCAAACCTCCCTAAAGGGGCACTCATTTTTGGGGATCCCCCCTCCCTATGGACCCCATAATGACCTCAAATTTTGGGGACCCCCCCAGAGAGACCCCCACCACACAGAGACCCCTATTTTTGGGGACCCCCCTCTCATTAAAACCCCCATTTTTGGGAGCCCCACCCCACAGAGACCCCCACCCCATTGGGGACCCCATGGAGACCTCCATTTTTGGGCCCCCACGTTGGGGACCACTGCCCCATAGAGACCCCATACAAGTGCCCATTTTTAGGATCCCCATTTTTTGGACCCCTACCCGTTGGGGACCCCACAGAGACCCCCATTTTTGGGGACCCCCACCCCACAGAGACCCTCATTTTAGGAGTCCCCGCCCCTTAAGGACCCCCCATCCTTGGGGCCCACCACCCCATGGAGACCCCATAGAAACCCCCACTTTTCGGACCACCCCCCCCCCCTCGGATGAGCGTGCGATGCGCGTGCAAATGAGCGTGCAAGGAGCGTGCAGCGGTGTGATGGGCGCGATGGGCGCGAGGGGGGGGCCCGGGGAGGATGGGGGCACCTGCCTGAAGGCCTCACGCAGCTGTGCACACTCACCCCATTGCCTTGCACACCCACACACACTCATTCTCCCAGAGGCCTTGCACACTTGTGCACACTGCGGTTTGCACACCTACATGCAGTGCTTTGCACTGACAGATGCGGGAGGGATTTGCACAATACCTTATTGCACACCCTTGCACACTCCCCTCCTTTGCACACTCACAGCACACCAGTGCTGTTCACACCCGTTTGCACATTGGTGTCACTCCTTGGACACCTCTTTGCACACGTGATGCACAGCATTGCCATTCCCACTCATTGCACACCAGTGCCATTCACACCCCTTTGCACACTGCTCTCACCCCTTGCACACCCACTGCTCACTTCTTGCACAACAACATCGCCCCTTACACGGCCCTCTGCACTCTCATTGCACATTAGTGCTCCTCCCACCCCTTGCACACCTTTCTCACCCCTTGCACACCCCTCTGCACACTCACTCCCCCCAGCGAAGCCCTCTGTGTGGGTGCCCCCCCCTCCCGGTGCTACGTTCCCCCCTTTTGCACACGCGTGTGCACTCAGCCCTCCCCCACCAACCTTGGATGGCGGCCATGGGGCGGGGGGCCATGAGGGCGGGGCTCAGCCCCCCCCAGCACTGCACCCCTACACAGACACAGCCCATAATATCCCATCACAGCCCACCTCACAGCACTCCATCCCATAATACCCCATCCCACAATGCTCCCACCCCATAATATCCCACCCTATAATCCCAACCCATAATCCCATAATACCTCATAATCCCACTGCATAATCCCAACCCATAATTGCACCCCATAACCCCATAATCCCTCCCCATAACCCCTTGATGCCACAACCCCCATAATCCCATAATCCCTCTCCATAACCCCCCATAATCCATTAATCCTCCCATAATACCATAATCCCATAAAACCCCATAATCCCATAAACCCCTGTAATCCCACCCCCAGTCTCACAATTCCATAATCCCCATAACACCCATAATCCCACCCCATAACCCCATAATCCTCCCATAATCCCCCCACCATCCCATCCCGTAATCCGCTCATAAAACCGCACAATCCCGCCCCTAATAACCCCATAATCCCAGCATCCCATAACCCCACAACCACCCCGCAGCCCCGCAGTCCCCCCCTCTCACCCCGCCATGCCGATGCTGTGGGTCCCCCCCCCTCCCTGTGTTGTGGGGGCGCTGCTGGTGCCGGTGGGGGGGGGCGGTGGCGGCGACGGCAGCGTGGGGGGGGTCACTGCGGGAGGGGGGGAAGGGTTTGTGTAGGGCCTATAACAACACCGGGGCCCCCCCCCATGGGACCTCCCCACATTGAGAGCCCCCCAATGGGACACCCCCCACTGGGACCCCCCGAAAGTGACCCCCATTATTGGGACACCCCAAAGTGACCCCCATTACTGAGACCCCCCCATTGGGAACTCCATTATTGGGACTCCCCCCACTGGGATCCCCCAATGGGACCCCCATTATTGGGATACCCCCCCCAGTAAGGATCTGAGTTTTGGGGTTCCTGTAGGCCCTACACAAACAATGGGGTTTCTGCATGTCCTACCTGTTGTGCTGAGCGCAGCGGTCGCCTGAGGGGGTGGCAGCGCGGGGCTGGGCACCTGCAGACAGCACAGCGTCACCCCACAGTGCTATGGGGTGGATGTGGGGCACTATGGGTCCCTATGGGGTGCTATGGGGTGGCTGTGGGTCTCTATGGGGTCCCTATGAGTCACTATAGGTCCTTATGTGTCTCTACAGGACCCTATGGGTCTCTGTGGGTCTCTATGGGGTCTTTATGGTTCCCTATGGGTCTCTATGGGTCCCTATGGGACCCTATGGGTCTCTGTGGGGTCTTAATGGTTCCCTATGGGTCTCAATGGTTCCCTATGGGTCTCCATGGGTCCCCCATGAGCTCCCTATGGCTCTCTATGGGTCCCTATGGGGTGCTGTGGGTCACTCCGTGTGGGGGCTGTAGGCCCCTTTTGGGGTTGCTCTGGGGCACATCTATGGGGCGCACCGTGTGGGGGCTGTACGCCCCTTTTGGGGTTGCTCTGGGGCACATCTATGGGGCGCACCGTGTGGGGGCTGTACGCCCCTTTTGGGGTTGCTCTGGGGCACATCTATGGGGCGCACCGTGTGGGGGCTGTAGGGCCCTTTTTGGGGCGCCCCGCAGGGGTTGATCCGCTTCTCCTTCTGGCGCCGGTTGCAGAACCAGACCCGGATCACCTCCTTCTCCATGTGCAGCTGCTCCGCGATCACCAGGATCTCCTCCGACGTCGGCTTCTGGTTCTGCAGCAGGGGTCATGGGGTCAAAGGTCACAGGATCAGAGGGCACGGGGTCATGGGGTTAGGGGTGGGAGGGTGAGCAGTTGGAGGTCAGGGGTCATGGGTTCACAGGGTTGGAAGGTGATGGGTCAGGGGGTCATGGCGTCTGGGAGCAGGATGTGTGGGGCAGGGATCTATGGGGTGGGATCTATGGGGCAGGCTCTGTAGGATCTATAGGGAAGGCTCTATAGGGCAGGCTATATAGGGCAGGGCTCTATAGGCTCCATACCCTCTACATGCTCCACAGGCTCTATAAGCCTTATTTGCTCAATGTGCTCCATAGGCCCTATAGGCCCTACGTGCTCTATAGGCCCTATAGGCCCTATGTGCTCAATGTGCTCTATAGGCCCTAGAGGCCTGACGTGCTCGATGTGATAGGCCCGATGTGCTCTGTAGGCCCTATAGGCCCGACATGCTCGATGTGCTCTATAGGCCCTGTAGGCCCGACGGGCTCGATGTGCTCTATAGGCCCTATAGGCCCGACGTGCTCGATGTGCTGCGCGGGTCTCACCGCCAGGAAGCTCCTCTCCAGGGCGAAGCGCACGTTGGTTTCGATGCTGGTTCTCTTCTTCCGGCGCCGGCCCGGCAGCCCCTCGAAGGCGCTGAGCGCGGCGCTGCCCAGAGCGTGCGGGGCGGGCAGGGCGGCGTCCGCAGACATCGCCTCTGTGGGGGAGCGGGGTTGGGATGAGTGGGGATGGGCCGCTATAGGATCCCTACGGCCGACTATGGGACAACCGTGAGGCGTCCATGGGGCAGCTATGGGGTCTCTATTGGGTGCTATGGGGTCTCCACTGGATCTCTACAGCTCTCTATGGGCTCCCAATGGCTCCCTGTGGGCTCTCTATGGCATCTGTACGGGTCCCTATGGCTCCCTATGGGGTCTCTATGGCATCTCTACGGGTCCCTATGGCTCCCTATGGGGTCTCCATGGCTCCCTATGGGGTCTCCATGGCTCCCTACGGCTCGCACCCACCGGCGTCGTTGAGCCACTTCTCCAGCAGCGGCTTCAGTTTGCACATGTTCTTAAAGCTGAGGTTGAGCGCCTCGAAGCGGGAGATGGTGGTCTGGCTGAAGTCGTTGCCGTACAGCTTCCCCATGGCCAGCCCCACATCGCCCTGTGGGGACAGGGGGGGTCAGAGGGGATCCTGGGGGGGGACTTATTTTGGGGGGGGGGGGGGGGGGTTGGGGGCTCTTTTATGGGGCTGTGGGGTCGTCTGGCTGCAGTCATTCCCATACAGCTTCCCCATCGCCAGCCCCGCATCGCCCTATGGGAACGGGGGGGGCAGGGGGGTCACGGGGGGGTCTGGGGGGGGGGGTCTTTGAAGGGGTCTCTTTGGGTGGTGCGGTCTGGCTGAAGTCGTTGCCATACAGCTTCCCCATGGCCAGCCCCATGTCGCCCTGTGGGGGGGGGGGTCATGGGGGGGTGTTTTTTGGGGGGGGGATTCCTGGGGGGTGAGGGGGGTGGGGGTCTTTATTTCGGCGGGGAGGTCTTTTGGGGAGGGGTCCTTATTTGGGGGGGATCACCTGTGTGAAGCCGAGTTTGATGCAAGGCAGGGCGGTCCTTCAGGAGAGGGGGGGTCCCTTTATTTGTGGGGGAGGTCTTTTTTGGGGAGCTTGGGCGGTGTTTCTCGGGAGGTGTCTCCAGGGGGGGTCCTTATTTTGGGGAGGGGGGTCCTTATTTTGGAGGGGGGGTCACCTGCGTGAAGCCGAGTTTGATGCGGCGCTGCTTGAAGGTGCGGGCGAACTGCTCGAGCTCCTCCAGATCGCTGGGCTCCTCCGGGGGGGGCGCGGGGGGGTCCCCCAATTTAGGGGGGGCAGATGGAGGGGGGGCGGATGGGGGGGGGCACTCGGGGTGGCCAGGCCGGGAGGAGGGCTGGGGGAGAGGGGGAGAAAGGGTTAATGGGGGAATTTGGGGGGGATTTGGGGGTCATTTGGAGGGTTGGGGGACACAAAGGGTTAATGGAATTTGGGAGGGTGGGGGGGATATAAAGGGTTAATGGGGGAATTTTAGGGGGGTGGGGGGATTTAGGGGATATAAGGGGTTAATGGGGAATTTGGGGGGGCTGGGGGTATTTTGGGGCAGTTTGGGGGGATTTGGGGGATACTGATGGAGTATTCGGGATATCTGGAGGTATTTGGGGGAGATATGGGACATTTGGGTGTATTTTGGGGTCATTTGGGGATCTATTGGGGGGTATCTGTGGTCTTTTGGGGGGATTTGGAGGGATTTGAGGCTATTTTGGGGACATTCTGGGGGGCACTGGGGGGGATTTGGGATATTTGGGGGTACTTGGAGGCCACTGGGGTATCTTGGGGGGATTTGGGGATATTGGGGGGGATTTGGGATATCTGTGGGTATTTTGGAGCCATGCAGGTGGGGGGGTTGGGGTATTTTGGGGGATCTGGGGGTGGATTTAGGGTTATTGGGAGGGGATTTGGGGGGATTTGGGACATTTGGGGGTATTTTGGGGCCATTTGGGGGGGGATTTGGGGCATTTGAGGGCAGTTGGGGGGGCATTTGGGGGTATTTGGGATATTGGGTGTATTTTTGAGCCATTTGGGGGGATTTGGGGCTATTTTGGGGCCATTTTGGGGGGGACTGGGGATATTTGGGGGTATTTGGGGGCCATTTAGGGTATTTTGGGGTCAGGGGGGTCGGGGTCCCTACCTGCTGGGGCAGCCCCGCGCGGGGGGGGCCAGGCAGCAGCCCCCCGGTCGGCTGAGGTAGCTGAAAGAGGTTGGGGGTGGGCAGCAGCCCTGCAAGACGCGGTGTCAGGGGGGGCCCCAAACACGGACCCTCAAAACCCAAAGCCCAGTGGGGGACCCCCAGACCTCCCCCATACCTCCAAGGCCACAAAGACCCCAAAGACCCCCCCCAAAAACCACAGAGACCCCAAATTACAGCCCCAAATAATGCCCCCAATAAAAACCACGGAGACACCAACGACCCCAAAGATCCCAAATAACGACCACACAGTCCCCCAATAAAGACCCCAATGACCCCAAAGACCCCAATCCCCCCCCGACCCCCTGACCCCCAACTCCCATGACCCACCGACCCCCTGACCTGCCTGGTGACCCCAGTGACCCCATGACCCAATGACCCCTGACCCCACCTTGCTGTCCCTGTGGGGTTGGGGGCAGCAGGAACGGAGCGGACGGCGGCAGCGCGTGGGGACCCGGAACCAAAACCAACTGTTGGAGCTGCAGGAGCTGCTGCAGGTCCTGGAAGGGGAAAGGGGGGCACTGGGGGGCACTGGGGGGACATTGGGGACATCGGGGGACATCGGGGGACATGGGGTCATTGGGGCACATTGGGGGTATTGGGGACATTATGGGGACATTGGGGCCACGTTGGGGACATCAGGGGATGTTGGGGACATCGGGGTCAGCGGGGTTTAATGGGAGCGCCGGGGGCACTATGGGGATAATGGGGGTACTGGGGACACTGTGGTTTCCATGGGGACACTGGGGGCTCTATGGGGACACTGGGGGCCACTGGGGTCTCTATGGGGCCACTGGGTTCTCCATGGAGTCTCTACGGGGACGCTGGGAGCTCTATGGGGGCACGGAGTTCTCTTTGGGGCCATCAGGGCTGTCGGGACCTCACCTGCGCCGTCAGCTGGATGGGGTGGGAGAGGGGCAGCGCCGTGGACCCCCCCTCGGTGGTGGTGGCGGCGGCGGCGGTGGTGGGGACGGCGTTGGGGACATTGGGGGCGTTGGGGGCGCTGGGGACATTTGGGGTGGTGGAGGAGTGGTGGTGGACGGCGGCCGCCAGGAGCTGCTGCTGCAACAGGAGCTGCTGTGGGGCCGGGAGCAGCGCTGCCAACTGTGGGGGGGCGTGGGGGGACACGGGGGGGTGCGGGGACATTAATGGGATGGGGGGGCATTAATGGGATGGGGGGCATTAATGGGATGGGGGGCATTAATGGGATGGGGAGACGTACGGAAATATGGGGCCATGGGGACATTGTGGGGACACATGGGGCCACGGGGCCATCAGGACAACGTGGGGATATGGAAACGTGGAGATATGGGGACATACGGGGACATGTGGGACACATGAGGACATATGGGGTCATGGGGACATGTGGAGACACGTGGGGTCATGGGGACAAGTGGGGTCATGGGGACATGGGGACATGTGGGCACACAGAGAGCAGTGGGTGAGCGCCAGCACCGCGGGTCCCCACCTCACCCCTTGACCCCAATGACCCTTAATGACCCCAATGACCCTTAATGACCCCAATGACCCTTAATGACCCCAATGACCTGTGTGAGCCCAATGACCCCATGACCCCCACCACCCCAATGACCCCTAATGATCCCACGACCCCAATGATCCAGACAGCGGGATCTGGACAATGACCCCACGACCCCAACAACCCCTAATGACCCGGACAACAGCATGACCCCAGTGACCCCAGATGACCCTGTGACCCCAGATGACCCCATGGCTCCCAATGATCCCTAATGACCCCATGACCCCTGGTGACCCCTGCTCACCCCCAGCTGGTTTCCCCCCAACATCAGTGGGGTGGGGGGGAGGTGGGGGGGCGGCTCCGGGGGGTCCTCAGCCTTCACCTGAGGGGAGAGAGGGGGGTCGGGGGTGGGGGGGGGGGGGGCCATGGGGGGGAGGGAGAGGTCCGTGGGGGTCCATGGGGAGGACTGTGGAAGGGGGGCGTCTATGGGGGGCTCTATGGGGTTATTTGGGGGGGGGCCCTTGATGGGGTCCTTTAGGGGGTGGGGTCTTTTTGGAATGCCCCTATGGGGGGGTCAATAGGATTGTTTTGGGGGGGGGAATTTTGGGGAATGGGGTCTGCGGGGGAGGTCCTTTTGGGATGGGGTCTATGGGTGGACTGGGATAAAGACATCCCTTTTGGGATGGGGGATCTTCTTGGGGGGGATCAGTGGGGAATTTGGGGGGCATCATTTTAGAGGGGCTTTGGGGGATTTGGGGCAATTTGGGGCATCTTTGGGGGTGGGTGGGAGGGGAGTATTGGGATTATTTTGGGGGGGGGATTTTGTGTGGGATTTGGGGCACTGCTATGGGGGGGGAACACCTTTGGGGTGTAGATTTGGGGGCCTTTTGGTTTTATTTTTGGGGGGGGGGGGTTGGGGTCGATATTGGGGCATTTTGGGGCAATTCGGGGTGGTTTGGGGGCTCCCCCCCCCCGGGGCTGTTTCCTGTTTTGCCGCCACCCCCGGGCTGGGATTTCCCCCCCCACCCCAAAATGAGTCATCAGCGCCCGCGCCCGAAACAGGAACCATTTGTGGGGCTGGGGCGGGGGAGAACTTATGGGGCTGGGGGGGGGCTTGTGGGGCTGGGGGCACCTGTGGGGCTGGGGGGGCTTACCTTGGCTCCAGGTGGGGTGAAGGGGGGGGCGTTGTGCTGCTGGGCCTGAGGGAGGAATGAGGGGTCAAGAGGTTGCCCCATAGCACCCCATAACCGCCCCACAGCACCCCATAGCTCACCTGGTGGTTCGTGTCGGGTCCATTTCTTTCTGTGTCTGCAACAAACGGTGCCACCCCATAGCGCCCCACGGCCCTGTGGGACCCCAACCCTATGGGGCGCTGTGGGTCTCTGTGGGGTTTCTATGGATCTCTATGAGTAGCTATGGGATCTCTATGGGGTCTCTATGGGTCTCTATGAGTTCCTATGGGATCTCTATGGGGTCTCTATGGGTCCCTGTGGGGTCTCTCAATGGGTTCCTATGGGGTCCCTATGGGTCTCTATGGGGTCAGAATGGGTCCCCCCCCCTCCCACCGCCCCACACATCCCCGCCATTACCTGTGCTCCCCCCGCGGCGCTCCCCCTCCTCGTGGGGTCGGGACATGCTCAGATCTGTGGGGCAGGAGGTGCAGCCGTGGGGCTCAGCCCCACACAGCCCAGGGCGCCCCACAGCTCGGCTCCCCCCCCCACTGCCCCCCCCCCTCCCCCCTCCATGACTGTGTGGGCAGAAATGGGGTGAAAATGGGCAAAAATGGGCAACGATTGGGTGAAAATGGGTAACAGCTGTGCAAAAGTGGCCACAATTGTGCAAAACGGGCAACAGTTGTGCAAAAAAAGGGCAGAAATTGGGCAGAATTGTGCAGCGATGGCAGCAAGGAGGGCAAAATTGGGTAAGGACTGCGCAAAAATGGGCTGAAATAGTGCAAAAACGGGCAATAATTGTGCAAAACTGGGCACCAGTTGGGCAGAATTGTGCAAAGATGGCAGCAATAATGCAAAATTGGGTAAGAATTGTGCAAAAAAGGGCAACAACTGTGCAAAAATGGACAAAATTGTGAAAAAAAGGCATCAATTGTGCAAATAATGGCATCTATTGCACTGAATTGTGCAAGAAAGGCACCAGTTGGGCAAAAATTGTGAAAAAAGGGCAGAATTTGGGCAGAATTGTGCAAAAAAGTGCAACAATCGTGCAAAAGTGGCTCAAAATGGTGCCCCAAAACGTGCAAGAAGGTGCAGGAAAGGGACACACTTGGGTAAAAGCCGTGCAAAACAGTGCTCAACGTGCAGAAATCAGTGGGGGTCAATGGCGCACAGTGGGGATCAATGGCGCACAATGGTGCACAGTGGGGATCAATGGTGCACAGTGGGGATCAATGGTGCACAATGGTGCACAGTGGCGCACAGTGGGGATCAATGGTGCACAGTGGTGATCAATGGTGCACAGTGGGGATCAATGGTGCACAGTGGGGATCAATGGTGCACAGTGGGGATCAATGGTGCACAGTGGGGATCAATGGTGCACAGTGGTGCACAGTGGGGATCAATGGTGCACAGTGGGGATCAATGGTGCACAGTGGTGCACAGTGGGGATCAATGGTGCACAGTGGGGATCAATGGTGCACAGTGGGGATCAATGGTGCACAGTGGTGCACAGTGCCCCCCCGCTCTTTGCACGCCCCTCCCCCCCGTTTCGGTTCCTGCTCCGTTTCCCCTTTTTGGGCTTTTTTTTTTTTTTTTTGCATTTTTCTTTTTATTTCGGGCCCAAATTTACCGAAATTCATCCCAAAAATGGGAACGGGGCCACACTGCGGGGACACCCCATGGGGACACCTCCGGCCCCACAGCGCCCCATAGAGCCCCATAGTGACCCCACAGTGCCCCATAGAAACCCCACAGGGCCACAGAGAGCCCCATCGATCCAGACTCTGCCCCATAGTGCCCCAAAGAACCCCATAGAGCCCCACAGTACCCCACAGCACCCCATAGCGACCCCATAGTGCCCCAAGATCAATGCTCTACAGCCCCGCAGATTCATACTCTGCCCATAGTGCCCCATGGAGCCCCATAGCACCCCATAATGGCCTATACTGCCCCATAGTGCCCCACAGAGTCCTGTAGCTACCCCACAGTGCCCCATAGCACAATTCCCAGCCCCACACTGCCTTATAGCACCCCACAGTGCTCCACAGAACCCCACAGTGCCCCATAGAACAATATCTGGCCCTGTAGAGCAGCATAGCACCCCACTGCCCCATAGAGCCATACTCCACCCCACAGAGGCCCATAGCACCCCATAGAACCATACCCCGCCCCATAGCGGCCCCATAGCGGCCCCATAGCGTCTCACAGCCCTACAGAGTACCACAACAGCTCCGCAGTGCCTCGCAGCCCCGGAGAGCCCCATAGCAGCCCCATCGAACCATACCTAGCCCCACAGTGGTCCCATGGAGACCCATAGCAGCCCTGCAGCCCTATAAAGCCCCATAGAATCACACTGTGCCCCACAAAGCCATACCCAGCCCCATAGCTCCAGCATAGCCCTATAGGGCCCCATAACCCCACATCAGCCCCATAGCACCCTACAGTGCCCCATAATAGGACCCCGTAATCCCACACCAGCCCCATAATGTCCCACATACCCACACCAGCCCCATAGGCTCAGCAGAACTCTATGGGGCCCCACAGCATCCCCCACAGACACACAGCACCCGTAGCATCCCCCATAGCACCCCACACCCAGCCCCATAGCTCCAGCACTGCCCTATAGGGTCCCATAACCCCACAGCAGCCCCATAGTGCCCCATAGGACCCCGCAATGTCCCATAGGACCCTCCCAGCATCCCATAGCAGCCCGTAACCCCACAGCAGCTCCATAGCGCCCCACGGGACCCCACAGTGTCCCATAGGACCCCCCCAGCACCCCATAGGCCCTACCTGTGCCCCACATGCCGCCCTCACCATGGCCGCCCTGTCAGCCCCACAGCACAGCGGGGAATGGGGGAACGTGTGGGGCAGAGCGGGGCTGTCCCGGGGGGGGCCCCAGGAAGCAGCTGGGAGGAAATGTGGGGCGGGAGAGCGGGGGCGGCGCAACAAGAGGGGGGGACAGCAGGCAGCCCCATAGCACAGCCCCATAGCACCCTATGGGATCAACACGGTCCTATGGGGTCACCACTGCCCCACACAGCCCTACAGGCCCCACCACAGCCCCACAGTGCCCCGCAGCACTGCCCCATAGCACCCATGGGTTCACCACAGCCCTGTGGCGTCACCACTGCCCCATAAGACTCCATGGAGTCACATTGGCCCCATAGCGCTCCGTGGGGTCTCACTATGACCCCCCCCTGCTCCATAGCGCCACACATCCCTATGGAGCACAGCGCCCCACATGCAGCCCCCCCACATCTCCCCATAGCCCCCCAGAGCTGCCCATCTCTAACACCCCCCCTCCCCACCCCCCCATATCCTCACACGACCCCCTCCCCTCCCCTCCCCCGCCCCATATCGACCCCCGGCGGCGCCGCTTCGATCGGGGAATGACGGCGGTCGATGGGGATCCCGGGGGGGCGAAGAGCTCGGCGCCGCTATGGGGGAACGGAGCCTATAGGGGGACAGCCAGCGTATAGGGGGACGGAGCCTATAGGGGGACAGCCAGCACATAGGGGGACGGCAACCCTATAGGGGGACAGCCAGCACATAGGGGGACGGAGCCTATAGGGGGACAGCCAGCACATAGGGGGACGGGGATGCTATAGGGAGACAGCCAGCATATAGGGGGACGGAGCCTATAGGGGGACAGAGCCTATAGGGGGACTTTGATCCATAGGGGGACACTGACCTACAGGGGAATGGTGATCCTATAGGGGGACACTGATCCTATAGGGAAACGCCGCTCCTATAGGGGGCACAGTGCTGCTCCAAGGGGACACTGATCCTACAAGGGGACACTGAGCCTATAGGGTGACACCAGTTCTACTTACTATGGGATTGCCATAGGGCAGCTATAGGGTCACTACAGGGTTACCATGGGGCTGCCATAGGGATGCTATGGGGTCGCTATAGGATTACTGTGATAGGGTGGCTATAGGGCTGCTATGGGGCTATCATAAGGATGCTATAGGGCTGCTATGGGCTTACTATGCAGTTACTAGGGGGCTGCTATAGGGATACTATAGGGTTACCATGCAGCTGCCATAGGGCCGCTATTGGGCCACCGTAGGGCTGCCACAGTTGCTATGGGACTGCTATAGGGTTTCCATGGGGCTGCCATAGGGATGCTGTAGGGTTACTATGGGGCTATCATACAGATGTTATGGGGCCACTATAAGGCTGCCATGGGATTACTATAAGCCTGCTACGGGGTTACCATGAGACCACTATAGGGCTGCCATAGGGATGCTATAAGGCTGCTATGGGGCCGCCATAGGGATGCTATAGGTTTGTTATAGGGTTAGTATGGGGCCACCACAGGGATGCTAAAGGGTTGCTACGGGGTTACTATGGGGGTACCATAGGGATGCTATAGGGCCACCATGGGATTGCCATAGGGCCACTAGGGGAAAGCCACAGGGATTCCATACAGCTCCTATAGGGTTATTATAGGGCTGCTATGGGGTTATCATAGAGCTGCCATTGGGATGCTATAGGGTTATTATAGGGCTACCATAGGGCTGCTATGGGAACGCCATACAGATGCTATACAGCTTCTATAGGGTTATTATAGGGCTGCTATGGGGTTACCATGGGGCTGCGATAGGGACGCTATAGGTTTATTATAGGGCTGCCGTAGGGCCACTATGGGAACGCCATAGGGACGCAGCGCCGGTTCCCTCCTCGCCCCACAGCGCGCCCCTCCCGCCCCACATCGCTGCCCCCCCCCCTCCCCCCCGGGGGTCGCGACGTCGCCGATATCCGCTCCCGGCGGCGCTTCCCCCCACCGTTCGATCGCGACATTCGCGCCGTTATTCCGTCCCGATATTTTCCCCACCTGATCCAACGCCGCTCCCGTTCCGTCGCCGCCATCTGAACGGCTGTTCCGGCGGCCGGGGGGGGGACACAAAGGGGGGGGGAGTCAAGGGGGGGGATGGGGGGGAGACGCAAAGGGGGGGATAAAGGGAGGGGGGACACAAAGGGGGGGAGACACGAAGGGGGGTCACAAAGGGGGGGGTGGGGGACTCAAGGGGGATAAAAGGGGGAGATGGAAGGGGGATAAAGGGGGGGGAGACAAAGGGGGGGGACACAAAGGGGAGGATAAGGGGGGGGTCACGGGAGGGGATGCAAATCAGCGCCCCCCCCCCCCCCCCCCCCAGCTATCGGGGCTGGTTTTGGGTGTAGACCCCCCCCCCACGGATTGGAAATAAATAGAGAAGTGGATCCCCTCCCCCTCCTCCCCCCCCCCCCACTGCAAACACCAGGACCCCCCCCGGCCCCCCCCACACCACCATTGTCCTCAAATTACAGATACTGGGGTCACCCCCCCCATTGCAAAGCCCCGTTGCAAATAAAATGACCCCCCCCCCCCCCCCCAAGACAAGTCCCCATTGTCCCCAAATGGCAAATATTAGGGACCCCCCCTCGAAAATTCCCATTGCAAATTCCCACTACACACACGGGGACCTCCCCATAGGGACCCCCCCCCCTCCCCCCACTGCAGACATAAAGACCCCCCCCCCCCCAATGAACCCCCCCTTTTACGGACCCCCCCATCCCCCCCTGTAGACATAAAGACCCCCCCCCCCCCAACTGCACACACACATACAAGGACCCCCCCGCAGGGACCCCTCCCCCCACTACAGACATAAGGACCCCCCCCCTCTCCTTAGGGACCACCCCCCCACCACTGCAGACACAGAGACCCCCCCCCGCCCCGCCCCTCCTCCCGTCCAGCAGCGACCCCGCGGCGGCCGTCGCGGACCCCCCCCCCGTTCCCCACCCCCCCGGGCTGCACCCAGACAAAAGCAATTATTGGGGGGGGGGGCGACCCCACAGAGCCCCCAACCCCCCCCCGGGAGGGGGAGGGGCAGCTGGGGGGGGTCCTGGTGAAGGGGGGGTCTTCAATAGGGGGCTTTGGGGGGAGTGTCAATGGGGGGATATGGGGACGGGGGGGGGCCCCAACGAGGGAAGATTGGGGGGTCCTTTTTGGGACCTTTTTGGGGGGTCTTTAATAGGGGGATATTGTGGGGCGGTCTCTATTGGGGGATAGCAGTGGGGTTTCCACGCGGACGGGTCTCTATTGGGGAGGTCCCAATGGGGGATATTGGAGGATGGGGGGGTCCTCAATAGGATATTTTGGGAAGGGATCCTCAATGGGGGGCGGGGGTCCTTAATATAGTGGATGTGAGAGGGGGGTCCCAAGAGGGAGGCACTGGGGGGGGAGTTCTCAATAGGGGGATATGGGGACATGGGGGGGTCCTCAATATAGGGATATACGGGGGACAACGGTGAGAATATGGGGGACACCACAGCGGTCCCCAACACCAGGACGGTGCCACCCTACAGACCCCAATGGGGACAGTGTCACCCCTACGGTCCCCAACACCGTGGCTGTCAGCGTCCCCATAGGCCCCACTGTCACCCCGAGTCACACTGACACCACTGCCCCAAATGCCCCATAGAGACCCCATTGTTGCCAATGCCCCCAATACCTCCACTGACCCCCAGCATCCTTAATGCCCCTTATGTCCCCCCCAATGTTCCCATAGAGACCCCAATGTCCCTAAAGAGACTCCAGTGTCCCAATATACCATTCAATGTCCCCCAAGGTCCCCACAGAGGACCCATAGAGACACCAAAGTCCCCAGAGGAAACCCAATGTCCCCAAAGAGGACCCAATGCCCACCGCTGTCCCCATAGAGACCCCAATGTCCCCCCATGTCCCCATAGAGGACCCACAGCGGCCCCAATGTCCTCCACTGTCCCTACAGAGACCCCAATGTCCCCCATCGTCCCCATAGAGAACCCAACGTCCCACATAAAGTCTCCAGTGCTCCCAATGTCCCCATAGAAACGCCGGTACCCACCCAAATGTCCCCATTCCCCCCAACATCCCCATAGAGACCCCAATGTCCCTCAATGCCCCCCCAGTACCCCCATAGAGACCCCAATGCTCCCCACTGTCCCCATAGAGACTCTAATGTCCCCCAATGCCCCCAACGTGGCCCCAATGTCCCCAAAGAGCATCCCCCAATGCCCCATAGAGACCCCAATGACCCGCACTGTTCCCCAGTGTCCCCCAATGCCCTCATAGAGATCCCATAGAGGCCCCAGTGTCCCACAGAGACCCCAATGTCCCCATTCCCAATGCCCTCATTCCCCCCAGTGTCCCTGTAGAGACCCCAATGTCCTCCACTGTCCCCATAGAGGCCCCAGTGTCCCACAGAGACCCCAATGTCCCCATTCCCAATGCCCTCATTCCCCCCAGTGTCCCTGTAGAGACCCCAATGTCTTCCACTGTCTCCATAGAGACCCCAGTGTCCCCCACTGTCCCCATAGAGGCCCCAGTGTCCCACAGAGACCCCAATGTCCGCATTCCCAAAGCCCCCATTCCCCCCAGTGTCCCCATAGGACCTGCAATGGGGGGAATCCCGATTTGGGGGGGGGTCCCAGGCCGTGGGGGGGCCGCAATCAGCGGCTGCCATCGTTCCAGCGCAGCCCTTTTGCTTAAAGAGATTTAGGGCAGAAATCAATGGGAAATTTAAAAATCAATGCGGCGCGCGCGGGAAAATCGATGGCTTTAATGGGGCCGTCGATGCGGTGCCACAACAATTAGAGGGGTGGGGGGGGGGGACGGGGGGGGATTCCCTCCGGGGGGGTCGTGGGGGGGGAGGGATTCCCCTGTATGGAGGGGGAGGGGAGGGGGAGAAGGGATTCCCCTGTATGGAAATGGGGCTGTGGGTGAGGGGAGGGGCGAGGGCTGGGGGGGGGTCGTGTGGGGTTGGAAGGATGGGGGGGGGGCCATGGGGTGGGGGGATCGTGGGGGGGGAGGGATTCCCCTGTCTGGAGGGGTTGGGAGGGGGAGAAGGGATTCCCCTGTACAGGTATGTGGGTGAGGGGAGAGGTGAGGGCTGGGGGGAGTATGGGGTGGGGGGCCATAGGATGGGGGGGCTATGGTGAGGGGGAACTATGGGGTGGGGGGTTGGAGCAGGGCTTGGGGTGTAGGAGTGGAGCGAGGGCTGTGGGGAGGGGGTGAGGAGCGATGGGGTGGGAGGAGCTATGAGGGGGTCGTAGGGGTTTGGGGGTTGAGGCTGTGGGGAGGGGGTGAGGGGCTGCGGGGTGAAAGGGGGGGATGTGGGGTGGGGGGGCTTGGGGTGTAGGGATGGGCTGAGGGGTCGGGCCTATGGGGTGCTGAGTGGTCTGGGGCACTTCTGCGGAGTAATTAGAAGGGGGTAATCAGTGGGAGGGGGGTCTTCTTGCCGGGATGGGGCAGCGTCCCCTCTACGGGTCCCTCTATGGGGCCCTCACCCCCACTACGGGGCAGCATCGCCGCCCCACACATCGCTGTCAGCCCCCCACCTACAGCCCCACTGCTCCCCAGATCACTGCAGCCCCACCACAGCCCCGGTACGGCCCACGCAGCGGAGGGGAAACCTCCACAAACGGGGCAAAGAGACAAATAAAACCTCCAACAAACCCCAAAATGGTGAAAAATACAACAAAAAAGGAGAGAAATACGACCCCAAAATGGTGGGAATTAAAAAACAAAGTGAAAAACAAGAAAAGGGGAAAAGCCACAAAAATGGGGGGAAACGGTGAGAAAAGCAGTGAAAAAACCTGAAATCGAAACCCCAAAATGGGGCAAAAACCCCAAAATGGTGAGGAAAAAATGGGGCAAAAAAACCCAAAGTGGAATTCACCCAAATGGGGCAAAAACCCCAAAGGGGGCCCAAAACAAAGAAACCCCAAATCACAAAAATGGGGAAATCCCCAAATTCGGAATTCGCCCAAACAGGGCAAAGGCCCCAAACGGGGTCAGAAAGCCCCAAAGTTTGAAACCCTGCCACCAAATGGGGCAACGGCCCCCATTAAGAGCGCGTCTCCATTAATTAATTACACGCAAACCCCAATTAATTGGCAGCTCCGATTAACTGCACACAGCCCCCCCATTAATCACAAGGCTCAAACAATTACAAACTGCAATTAATCACGCACCCCAATTAATTGGACACAAACCCCGATTAATTGCGGATCTCATGCAAACCCGTTAATTCCACACAAACCCCAATTAATTCCACACAAACCCCAATTAATTCCACACAAACCCCAATTAATTCCACACGCAGACCCCACCCCTTTGCAGGACCCCAATTAGCTGCAAACCCCAATCATTCACACAAACCCCTCCTAATCGCACACAAATCCCAATTAATTACACACATGCAAACCCCATCCGTTTTCAGGACCCCAATTAATCGGGCACCGACCCCAATTAATGACACACAAACCCCACCTCTCTGGAGGACTCCAATTAACTGCACGCAACCCCCAATTAATGGCAACCCCCAATTAATGGCACACTGACACCAAGTAATGGCATACAAACCCCAATTAATTGCAACCCCCCAATTAATCCCAAATCCCAATTAATCCCCAACCCCCATTAATCCCCAACCCCACTTCATTCCAAACGAATTAATTGCAAACCCCTAATTAATCCCAAACCCCATTACTCCCAACCTCCATTAATTGCTAACCCCCATTAATCCCAAACTCCCATTAATTGCAATCCTACAATTAATCCCAAATTGTCATTAATCCCAAACCCCACTTCATCCTCAACCCCCATTAATTACAAACCCCCAATTAATCCAACAGCCCCATTAATCACTAACTCCAACTAATCCCAAACCCCCAATTAATCCCAAAACGCCATTCATCGCCAACCTGCAATTAATCCCAAACCCCAATTAATTGCAAAGACCCCCCATTAACCCCAACCCCCAATTAATCCCAAAGCCCCATTAACTGCAAACCCCGTTAACCCCAAGCCCTAATTAATACCAAACCCCCGTTAAGTGCAATCCCCCAATTAATTAATCCCACACCCCCACTTCATCCCAAACCTCAATTAATTGCAGACCCCCATTAATCCCAAACCCTCATTAATTGCCAATACTCATTAATCGCAGCCCCCACTCCGTCCCAAACCCCCATTAATCGCCAACCCCAATTAATTGCCAGCCCTCACTAATTGCTAAAACCCACTCCATCCCAGACCCCCATTAATTGCTAACCCTCATTAATCGCAGACCCCACTCCATCCCGAGCCCCCATTAATCGCAACCTCCCAACCCCCCCCCCGTTCTAATGACCCCGCACTAATAATGACCCCTTGCTAATGACGTCCCCGCGCTAATCAGACTCCCTAATAGGCCGCCCCTTAACGAGCTCCCTTAATGAGCGGCCGTTAATTGCGCCGCGCCGTACCGCAGTGCCGCGCTCACCCACCGCTGCCGCCGCCGCCGCCCTCGCGGCCCCCCCCAACGCCCCCCGACCGGCCGGCCGACCCCGCCCCCCCACTGCCCCACAGCGGACCCATAGGGATCCTACAGTGACCCCATAACTGCCCCATAGTGGACCTATAGGGACCCTATAGTAACCCTAGAGAGGATCCACAGCTGTCCCATTGCGGACCCATAGGGATCCTATAGTGACCCCATAGCCTCCCCATAACCCCCCCGCACCCATAGCGGAACCAAAACGCCCCCGTCCCTATAGTGGCCCCATAGCTCCCCTTGACCCATATCTGCCCCATAACTCTCCCAGCCCCATTGCCCCCCCCCCCCTCCCCCCCCGGCCCCATAGCAAACCCGTAGCCTCTTAACCCTCCCTCCCATAGCTTCACTGACCATGTAGCTGCCCCTATAAACCCCTGCAAACCCATAGCTGCCCCATAGCCCTCCCGGCCACATGACATCCCTCCCGGCCACATGACATCCCTCCCGGCCCTATAACCACCCTTAGAACCCCCTTTTCCCTACTGCACCCACCCCCTATGCCCCCCCCCGGCCCCATAACCGTCCCTATAACCCCTCCATGCCCCCCCGGCCCCATAACCACCCCTACAAAGCCTTTTCCCCCTAACCCCCCCATCCCTCTGTCTCCACCCCCATTCCCATAAACTGCTATAATCCCCCCCAGTGGATCCCCCATGGGTCCTCTCCGCCCCTATAGCCCCCCCATATGGATCCACGTGTGGACCCCCTCCCATAGACCTCTGCCTACGTCCCCTATAGAACCCTCCCCCCCCCATGGACCAACCCCCAGAGACCCCCCACCCCTATACACCCCTATACACCCCCATGGATTCCCCAGTTTCCCTTTTTCCCTTTTTTAATTTTTTTCCTTCTTTTATCCGCCCCCTTTTCCATTCCCATAATCTGAGGGATTAATGGGGGATTATGGCATTAATTTGCATTAATTACACAATATGTGCCATTAATTACAGATTTAAACCCATAATCTGAGGGATTAATGGAGGATTATGGCACTAATTCCTATTAATTCCCATTAATCACACAGTATGTGCCATTAATTACAGATTTAATACATAATCTGAGGGATTAATGGGGGATTATGGCATTAATTCACATCGATTCTCATTAATCACACACTATGTGCTGTTAATTGCAGATTTAATCCATAATCTGAGGGATTAATGGGGATTATGGCATTAATTTGCATTAATCACACAATATGTGCTGTTAATTACAGGTGTAATCTATAATCTGAGGGATTAATGTGGGATTATCACTTCAATCCGCCTCTATCACACAGAACATCCCATTAGTTATAGATGTAACTCCATCATGTGATGGATTTAAGTGGGATTAACGCTTCTCATCATCTAACCATGACATAAAATATGCCATTAACTACAGATTGAGCTCCATAATCTGGGGGATTTATGTGGGATTATTGCTTTAATTCACCTCTACGGCCCAGAGTGTGCCACGAATGAAGGACAGAGCTCCGTTCTCTGCAGGGTTGGTGTGGGATTAAGGCATCAATTCCCATTAATCGTGCAGAACAGGCCATTGATTACAGACGCACTCCATAGTCTGAGCGGCGTACGAGCGCCAGCCCTTCAATGCACCTCTACCACACGGAGCACCGCAGACGCTGGATTTGTGCCCGATTTCGACGGATTTACGAGGGATTGCGGCATTAATTCACTTTTACGAGCCAGAATTCACCACAAATGCGGGATTTATCGCCCAGCGCTCGGGATTTACCTCACGTTGCGGCCGCATTACTGCGGATTACCGCCATCGCCGCCCACGCCGGATTTGGGAGGAATCGCGGCCTTCAATCACCACCACGCGCCCTTAACGAGGGAACGCCGCTCCAAACCACCTCCGTGCGTCACTTCTGGGGAACGACCCCAAAATCGCCCGAATTTACCCCAATTTCTGCCAGCAATTCCCACGGCCTCCACAGAACCTTTAGGAGGGACCTCGCGCCGCGGGCACGCGCTTCTATCTCTAGGACTACTGCCGAGAGCGGGGTGAAGCAGACGGTTAATTGGGCTTAATTAGAGTTAATAATTAAATCCGGGGGAGGCGACCTGAGCGGGATTCGAATCCTCGGTCGCCGTTCGGTCCCGTTTCGCCCCAAGCAGAATTCGAACCCGCGGCCCGCCGTGCTGCTCCACCCCGCTCCGCCCCGCGGCCTCACAAAATGGCGGCGCTGCGCGGGACGAGGGTGAGGGCGCGGGGTCGGCTGCGGCTGTGTGGGGGTTTTCGGGCGAAAAAGTGGGAGTTTCGGGTGCAGAAACGAGGGTTTGGGGCTTAGGAGTGGGGGTTTTCCCTCAGGTGTGTTGTTGTGGTGGTGTTTTGCGGTAAAAAAAAGTGGGGATTTGGGGAATATTTCTGGGGGCTTGAGAGGTAGGGGATTCCCTCAGCTATGTTGTTTGTGTGGGGTTTTGGGGCAGAAAAGTGGGAAATTGGGGCATAAAGGTTTTTTTCCTCAGCTTTGCCGTTATTGTCGCTTGGGGGCATTGAAGTGCGAGTTTTCCCTCAGCTGTGCCATTATGGTGTTTTGGGGCATAAAAGTGGGAATTTGGGGCATAATATTAAAGGTTTTCCCTCAGCCGTGCCGATTTTGGGGCATAAAAGTGAGAATTCGGAGCATAAAAGTGGACTTCTACCTTAGTTGTGCTCTTATTGTAGCGATTTGGGGCAGGAAAGTGGGGATTTGCAGTGTAAAATGGGAGGTTTTCTGTCAGCTGTGTCATTATTTCATCATTTCGGGGCAAAAAAAGTGGGAATTTAGAGTATAAAAGTGTGAGTTTTTCATAGCTGTGCCATTATTGTGTCGTTTTGGGGCGTAAAAGTGGACTTTCATCTCAACTGTGCTGTTACTGTGGTGTTTTGCAGGGAAAAAGTGGGGATTTGGGGAAAAGAAGTGTGGGGTTTTCCCCCAGGTGTGCCGAAATTGTGCTGCTTTGGGGCAAAGAAGAGGGGGTTTAGAGCAAGAAAAGTGGGGATTTTGGGGTATAAAAGTGGCTATTTCCCTCAGCTGTGCCGTTATTGTGTCGTTTTGGGGAAAAAAAAAAAACAACGGAGATTTGGGGCGTTAAAGTGGGGATTTATCTCTGTTGTGGTGTTACTCTGTAATGATTAGGGGCATGGAAGCGGAGTTTTCCTTTACCTGTACCGTTATGGAGTCTTTTTGGGGTGTGAAAGTGGGGATTTAGGGCATAAGAGTGGGGATTTCTGTCAGCTATGCCATTTTTGCGTCCTTTAGAGGCAATAAAAGCGACCTGAAATGGAGGTTTTTGGGGTCAGGGTTGTCAGGCGGTGGTCCCACATTGTGCAGAATTGGCCCCAAAGTGGCTGGGATCCCCACGGTGCCTTTTGGGGCCACCCCACACCCCAATGTGGGGGAAGGGTGAAGGGCAGAGGGACAGCAGTGGGACGTGCTGGGCTGTGTCATAGGGCTGTGAAATACTGAGGTCCTGGAAGGGAAGTGTGGGGTCCTGGGATTCTGTGATTTTGGGGGGTCCCCAAATCCTGGGGTCTTGGAATCATGGGTTCGTGGGGTCCTGGCAGGAAATGCGTGGGGCCGTAGGGTCCCAGAGTTGAAGAGGTCCCACAGTCCTGAGGTGTTGGAATCCTAGGATCGGGGGGTCCCACAATCTTAGGGTCTTGGAATCGTAGGATTATGGGGGTCCCAGGATCCTGGAACTGTGGGGTTCTGGAAACATGGGGTCCTCAGAAACATGGGGGTCCCACAATCTTGAGGTCATGGAATTGTAGGATTGTGGGGTTCCGGAATCCTGGGGTCATGGACTCATAGGATTTGGGGGTCCCAGGATCCCAGAGGCATGGGGTCTTGGAATTGTGGGGTCTCCAAAGCCTGGGGTGTTGGAGTCATAGGATTGGGGGGTCCCAGGGTCCCAGAATCAACTGTGGGGTCTCCAAGGTCCTGGAATTTGGGGGGGGTCCTGGAAATGGGGGTCATTGGGATTCTGCAGCTGTGAAGTCCTGGAATTGGGGGGAGGGGGGGTCCCAAATTGTGGGGTCCTGGAACTGTAGAATAATGGGATCACTGAAATCTGGGAATTGGGGGGTCCTTCAGCTGTGGGATCCCAGAATTGGGGGGGTCCTGGAATTCTAGAATCATGGGATCACTGAGGTTCTGGAAGTGGGGGGGTCCTGGAAGTGGGGGGGGTCATTGTGGTCCCGGAATTGGGGGGGGGGAGTCTCAGTGTGGTGGGGTGAGCACTGCGGGTAGGAGTAGTGCCCGTTTCTGACCCCCCCCCTCCCCCAGATGCTCCCCACGGTGGCGCGCTGTGGGCGCAGGCTGCTCTCTGGGGGGGCTGCCCCACACATGCAGCATGGGACCCCCACAGGAGGCTTCAGCTTCGGTGAGTGGTGGCATTTTGGGGCTAAAAAATGTTGGTTTGGGCAAGACCTGCTCTATGGGGGGGGCGGGGGGGGGGGCAGACTTTTCCACAGCCCTTCCATCTCATTGAGCAGTTATGCTGCTCTCCTCCCCCACAATGCCCCCAAACCCCTCTGCCCCCCCCCCCCCCCCCAACATCCCAACCTCTCCCCCACTGCCTTCATAACATCCCAAACCCTTCTGCCCCCCTGTAAGACCCCCCACTCCCCTCCTCAGCACTCCTCCCATACCCCCTCAACCCAACTCTGTCCCCCAGCACTCCCCCCAACCTCTTGTTGCCCCCCAGCACCTTCCACCAGCCCCTCTGCCCCACAAGTGCTCACCCTGTGGCTCACCTACCCCCCCATGACCACCACCACTCCCCCCATAACCCTCCCAACCCCCCCTCTCTGCCCCCAGGTGTTCACCCCATAGCTCCCCCCCCCTCCCTCATGACCCCTCTCACGACCCCCCCATACCCAGCGCTGTCCCCCCCCACAGAGCTGAGCCCACAGCAGAAGGAGTTCCAGGCCACAGCACGGCGCTTTGCACTGGAGGAGATCATCCCCGTGGCAGCCCAGTATGACCGAACGGGAGAGGTACCCCCACCCTTAACCCCCTGCCGCCCCCCCCAATTAAGGGATAGCCGTTAATTGGCGGCATGTTGCAGTACCCCATGCCACTGATCAAACGTGCCTGGGAGCTGGGGCTGCTCAATGCACACATCCCTGAGAGCTGCGGTGAGTGATGGCTGCACACACAGCTCTGTGTGTGGGGAGAGCTGGGAGCTGTGGGGTCCCTGTGGGCATCCCTATGGGTCTCTCTGTGGTCCCCATGGGTAGCTCTGTGGTGTCCCTATGGGTCTCTTAGGGACCCTATGGAGTCCATGTATCTCTATGGGTTCCTATGAGCCTCTATAGAATCTGTGGGGTTCAGTTGGACCCTGTTAGTCTCTGCGGGTCTCTTTTTGGGTCTCTATGGTTGCATGTGTGACCTTCTGAGGCACCTATGTGGTCCCTGGGGGACTTTCTGGGTCTCTGTGGGATCCCGGTGATGCCCTAATGAGCCTCGGTGGGGTCCCTATGAGTCCCTGTGGGGTCTGTATGGGGTCCCTATGGAGCTCTGTGGGATCCTGGCGGTGCCCTGTGGGGCTCTGTGTGTCCCTACGGGGTCCCAGCTGTGGGTGCTGCCCCGCAGGCGGGCTGGGCCTGGGCTGCTTCGAGGCGTGCCTCATCACCGAGGAGCTGGCGTACGGCTGCACTGGTGTCCAGACGGCCATGGAGGCCAATTCCCTCGGGGTGAGAGCCCCATTTTTCCCCTCGTTTCACCCAGATTTGGGTGTTTTGGGGGTGGGGGGGTGACGTCCCTCTGCTTCCTCGCAGCAAATGCCGCTGATCATCGCGGGCAACAAGCAGCAGCAGCGCAAATACCTGGGCAGGATGACAGAGGAGCCCATCATGTGTGTGAGTGCTGCCTCATGGGAACACTTCTTGTGTCCTTTAACCAAAAACGGGCATTTTTGTCCCTTTTTCAGCTCAAAGGGACCCCAAAGCGATGTTTTGTTCCCCTATTGGGGGCGGTTTGGGGATAAAAAGGGCTAAAATGGGATCGCTCCTTCCTGCCTGCCCAGGAGGGGCTTTGGGACGAAGGGACAGACCCCAAACCTACCCATTGACCTCAGGGGAAGCGTTGGGGCTCCGCTGCCCCCAGAAGGGCATTTTTCCCCCTAAAATCCCCCCATGCACCCCCCCAGGCCTACTGTGTGACAGAGCCTGGCGCCGGCTCAGATGTGGCCAGCATTAAAACCAGAGCGGAGCGGAAGGGTGACGAGTACATCGTGAATGGGCAGAAGATGTGGATCACCAACGGGGGCAAAGCCAGCTGGTGGGTGAGATCTGAAGGTGCTCTGCCCCTTTTCTAGGTCCTTTTGACCCAAAATTGAGGCAAATCCGGAGTGTGGTTTGTGTCACTGAGGTGGGGATGGGGATAAATGGGGGAGCAGCATTGAAAGCTCTGAGATCTGGGCACTTAAAAGTGGGGGAAAAGGACATTGAAAGCAAGGAGCTGTGGTTAATTATAAAGGGGGAAAGCAGCATTGGGATCTCTGAGGTTGGGTCAATTATCAATGGGGAAACAGCATGGAAACCTCAGCTGTGATTAATTATCAATGGGAAGAACAGCCTTGGAATTTCTCTGATTTGGTTAATTATCAGTGGGGGAAATGGCACTGAAAATTCTGCGATTGGGTCACTTATAAATGACAAAATTGGCATTAAAGTCTCTGAGAGATGGTTAATTATCAATGGGGAAAGATGCCATTAAAACTTCTGAGAGATGGTTAATGATCCATGGGGAAAGATGCCATTGAGACCCATGGCCTCCCCTCCCCCCCAGGTACTTCCTGCTGGCACGCACAGACCCAGACCCATCTGCTCCGGCCAGCAGAGCCTTCACAGGATTCGTGGTGGACGCCGACAGCCCCGGGATCCACGTGGGGCGGAAGGTGGGGCTGCAGTGGGGCTCCTTGCCCTCCTTGTTACCTTAATGCCGCAGTGGCCGTGCTTAGTTGTCTGTAGGCTGTGTGCGTAGGTGGTTCCGACTGTCTCGGGACAAGGTTCTTTACCCGCCCCACAGTCCAACCTTCAAATCCGCCCCTCTGCAATGCAGACGCGATGTGCTGCGGGACTGCACCAAAGGCTCTGGGGAAATGCAGGGTGATGGCATCCATTGCCCTTCCCCCAAATGGGTTTGGGGTCTGTCCCTTTATCCCAAAGCTCCTCCTGTCCTCTCTGGGAGCCACAGAGACCCCATGGGGACCCTATAGAGAACCGCCAGGATCCCACAGAGCCCCACAGGGACACATAGGGACCCCGTAGAGACACACAGGGGACCCCACAGGGATCCAGAGATCCCATAGGGACCCTATAGGGCACTACCAGGATCCCACAGAGCCCCATAGGGATCCACAAAGCCCCAAGGAGACCCCATAAGGCACCGCCAGGATCCCACAGAGCCCCATAGGGGCCCCCATAGGATCCCGTCACCCCGAGGGAACTGGCCTCCATGGCTGTCTGGCTGCCAGCGCCAAATGGCGTCTGTGTGACCACAGGAGATAAACATGGGGCAGCGCTGCTCGGACACGCGGGGCATCGTCTTTGAGGATGTGAGGATCCCAAAGGACAACGTGCTGCTGGCTGAGGGCGCCGGCTTCAAGATCGCCATGGGAGCCTTCGACAAAACCCGCCCGCCTGTCAGTGTCCCAAACCCGTGAGATTTCCACCCAAAATGGAGCTGGGATGGCGTTGGCTGAGGGCTCCGCGCTCCCTGCAGGTGGCGGCTGGCGCTGTGGGCTTGGCCAGGAGGGCGCTGGATGAGGCCACCAGGTATGGGCTGCAGAGGAAGACCTTTGGGAAGCCCATCGTGGAGGTGAGCTGCTAATTAGCTTGTTAATTAGGGTCTCATCAGTTATAATGATGGCTCCAAACGCTGTCAGATGTGAGTGAGAGTGGGAGCGCTTGGCTCATCAGCTGGTGGGATTGGTGCGAGTTCTGGGCATTGGGATTGGGATTGTGGGAGCATTGGGATTGGGACCGTGATTACCCACAGCCTCACTCGTCACCTGCAGCCTCATCATCTCCCACTAATTACCCACACCTCATTACCCTCGGCTCATTACCCCCCAGTAATGAGCCCCAACCTCATTATCTCCCAGTAATTGCTCATTACCTCCCGCTAACGACTAATTAGTCCTGCTAATCGCTGCCCCTAGCACCAGGCCGTGTCCTTTTTGCTGGCGGAGATGGCCATGAAGGTGGAGCTGGCCCGCCTTGCCTACCAGCGCGCTGCCTGGGAGGCGGATGCTGGACGCCGCAATACGTTTTTCGCCTCCATTGCCAAAGCCTTTGCCGGAGATGTGGCCAACCAGGCGGCGGCCGACGCCGTGCAGATCTTTGGAGGCAACGGCTTCAACTGCGAGTACCCGGTGGAGAAGCTGATGAGGGACGCCAAGATCTACCAGGTGGGGCTGGGCCGCTGGGGCAGCGCTGTCCTTGCAGCGGACCGGGTTTTTGAGCCAAACCCTTTGAAAATGGCGAACCCAAACCCATCGTACAGCCCAGAGACTGAAATTGTACAAATTCGGTCCGGCAGCTCCGCTGCATTTCCCAAATTTCCCCTTTGCTGATGCTCAGAAGTGCATTTGCTGGAGAAAATGGCCCTTTTGGATGCTTTGCCCTCAAAACAGCCCTAATTTTCAAAGCCAGCCCTTCGAAAATAGCGAACCCCGTCCCCATTTTATGTCCCCGGGTGCTGAAATGGCCCCTATTTGGGAACCAAACCCTTTTCCTGTGTTTTTGTGGCAGATCTACGAGGGCACTGCTCAGATCCAGCGCCTCATCATTGCCCGGGAGCACCTCAGCAAATTCACGGCCCAGAATTAGGTTCAAATCCCCATTTTCTGCCATTTTGGGCTTCAGTTCTTCGCCCTGTGGCAGCGCGTTGGGGCCCTTCTCAGCAGAGCCCAAAATGGGCTGAAAAAGGACTTTTACCCCCAAATCCGTTTCCTTCCGCTGTGGCTGAGCAACGCCGCCCCCCCCCCCGACCTCCCCCATTTTTGCCCTTTTCCGCTTCGTTTTCACTGAAATGGTCCCAATTTGGGGCAAAATCATCGTTTGTTTGTTTGTTTTTTAATTGGAGAGATGGAAAATGACCCAAAATGGCGCTGATTTGGGGGTGTGTGGGGACCCCTCCCCTCAGCACCCCATTAATTTATCTCAGGGAAGAATAAAATTAATGAACTCTTCGGTGTTGCTCAGGAACACACACAGCTCCCCCTCCCCCCATGACCCCCACCCCAATACCCTTCTCCACATATCCTCCCCATATCCCCCCCATAACTCCTCTCTAACACTGCTCCTTCCCCCCTTCTTGCCCTTGAACCCCCTCCATAACCCCACAACCCCCCCCTTCCCCATAACCCCCAACCCGTCCCCCACAGCACCCATCCTTCCATAACACTCCCATAACCCCACTCCCCCCATAACCCCCATCAGAATCCCCCCAACACCATTAATTTTTTGGAGGGAGCACAGATGGCAAAATGGGGGGGGGGAGAGAAAAAGTGCAATTATTTTGATTTTGAGTTCTTTTCACTTAAAGTTTTTGTTTGAGTGCACTCAGTGTCCTGCAATTAAATGGGGACCCCCCAAATCCAGCCCCTTAAAAATAAAGGAGACCCCCTCCACTATTTGCCCCATAATAAATGGGCACCCCCAAAATCTGCCCCATGATAAGTGGGGATCCCTCCTAAATCCACCCATATACGAAGGAGACCCCCAAAATCCACCCCACAGTAATAAGGATTCCCAAAGTCTGCCCCCAAATAAATGGGGACCCCCCTAAAATCCGCCTAGATATGAAGAGGGCTCCCCGAATCTCCCCCAGATAAACGGGCACTGCCTGAAATCCACCCATATATAAAGGAGACCTCCCCAAATCTGCCCCCAAAGTATATGGGGTCCCCAAAATCCACCCCAAATAGAAAGTGGACCCCCAAAATTCACCCCAGTATAAGGGGAACCCCCCCAAATACAAATGGGACCCCCAAAACCCACCCAGATGCCCCCCGGGACCCCAGTTTGCACAGTGAGAACCACCCCCCTTCAGTACGTCCCAAATAACTCTGCTGACCCTAAGTTCCCCCCAGATACCCACAGGGACCCCTAAGTTTCCCCCAGAACTGCCACCCCAATAACCCCGGCGACACCCCCCCCCCCCCCCCCCCCCCCGCAATTCCGATGGGAACCCCCGGATGTCCCCAGAGACCCCTGGGTGCCTGCAGGGCCCCTTCCCCGCAACCTCATGGCCCCCCCGAAATCCCCCCAGGACCCCCAATTCCCCCCGTTACACGTTGGGATCCCCTCCCCCCCTTAAAAGGCCCGCGCCTCTGTTGGGGGACGTGGGAAAGCCCTTAAAGGGCCCGCGCCCCTGGGTGGCACGTGGAGGGGGGACACGCTTCTGCAAAAGGCTCAGCTGACGTCATGCGGGGGCGGCCCACCCGTGACGTCACCCGGGGGAACCCGGCTGTCCCCGCACCCCCTAACCCCGCCTCCCCAATGTCGCCATCACCGTGGTGTCGCCTCCCCACGCTATAACGGCCCCCGGGGCCACACCGGCCCCATTTGCAGCCCGCGACGGAGACATGCGTCCCCACAGAGGTATGCGCGCCCTTTAAGAGAGCGGGGAATGGGGCAGTGGCTCCTTAAGAGAGCAGAAAGGGGAATGCTGGTCCTTTAAGAGAGCTGAGAGGGGGGCAATGGCCCTTTAAGGGAGGAAGGACGAGGTTGCAGGCCCTTTAAGAGTTGGGAATGGGCGGCTGGCTCTTTAAGAGTGGCTTGAGCAGGGTGCTGGCCCTTTAAGAGAGATGGAAATGGGACACTGGTCCTTTAAGAGACTTGGCAGTTAGGAGCTGGCCCTTTAAAGGAGCTGGGGGGAGTGCTGGCTCTTTAAGAGAAGCGGGAAAGGGACACTGGCTCTTGAAGAGAGATGGAAATGGAGCGCTGGCCCTTTAAGAGAGTGGGGAATGGGGCTCTGGCCCTTTGAGTGGGGAATGGGGTGGGAATCCCCACAGGGCATCCCCGTGACGTCACAGTGCGAGGGCGGGGGGATCCCCGTGACGTCACCACAGAGGGTTCCCCCACCCACGTGTGTGTGTGTCCCCTGCAGGTGGGCGTGTGCCGCCGCCCCCCCCCCGCACGGTGAAGGAGCTCCTGGAGGGGCTGCGGGGTGGGCGGGGGGCGCGGGGGCGGAGCCACGGGGAGAGCAGTGGTGAGTGGGGACCACCCCATATAGACCCTATAGACCGTGTCTTATATCCCCTACACCTTCTACAGCCCCTATAGACCCTGTAGCCTCTATATCCTATGGCCCCTATAGCCCCTATTGGCCCTGTAGCCCCCTGTAGCCCTTACATCCCCTACCACGTACCCATATCCCAACCCCATATCCCATGTCCTATATCCCAAATCCCTGTATCACACCCCACCCCCCATATCCCAACCCCATATCCCCTCTCCCCCCAGGTGCCCCCATCCCATCCCCATCCCCTGCTCTCTCCTGGCCTGGACCCTCCCCAGACCCCACTGTATCCTATGGGGTCCTGGGGGGCGCTTATGGAGTCGGACCCCCACCTGTAGGGGGTGCCCAGGTAAGCAAGAAGCAGAGGGGGGGGCAATGGGGTCAGTGGGCCGGATGGATGGGTAAGGGGGGGGGCAATTGAGGTGATGGGATCAGTGGGGCAGGATGGGGGGTCAGTGGGGTGGTGGGGTGGGGAGCAATGGAACAGGGTCAGGGGCAATGGGGTAGGGGGGCAGTGGGGCAGGGTGGGGGGCAATGGGGCAAGTTATGGGGTCAGTGGGGTGGGGGGGCAATGGCGAGGAGCGGGGGGGCATTGGGGCACGTTATGGGGTCAGTGGGGCAGGGTGGGGGGGGCTGTGGGGTGGGGGGCTGTTGGGGCCACCCTGTGACCACCGGCTCCCTTCCCACAGGCCGCCACCCCTGGCCCCTCCTGGGCACTCCCAGTGATGGATGTGGGGGGCGCCGGGGAGGGTCTGCAGCCCGACCCCGACCCCGACCCTGAAGAGCTGTCGGCTGCGCGGGCGGCGCTGAGCTGGGTGCCCCCAAATGAGCTGCTGCGGCAGGACGAGGATGGGGACACGTCTGTGGGGGAGGGGCAGCGGGGTCGTGGGGGGGCGGTGGGGGGGCAGTGGGGTCAATGGGAGGTCTGTGGGAACAGTGGGAGGTCAGTGGGGTCACTAAGGGTCAGTGGAGTTATGTGGGGTCACGGGAGTCATGTAGGGTCAGTGGGGCTCGGTGGGGTTGTGCAGGGGTAGTGGGGGTCAGTGGGAGGTCAGTGGGGGTTATTGGGGTCACTGGAGGGCAGTGGGGGTCACTGGGGTGGGGTTCAGGGGTGGCCACCCCATGAGGTGCCCCCCATTAATTAACCCCCCCCCCCCCCCCCCAGGCTGCTCCACCTGCTCTGTGCCCGGGGGCTGCGCGCCCCAAGCCGTGCAGCTGCGGAGCTCTACGGGGCAATGGGGCGGCTGGAGATGCGCGAGCACCGCGGGAAGGTGGGCTGGTAACGGGGGGCAGTGGGGGGTGAGGGGAGGGAATGGGCTAATAACGGGCTAATAACGGGGAATGGGGGGATAATGGGGGGGAATGGGCTAATAACGGGCTAATAACGGGGAATGGGGGGATAATGGGGGGGAATGGGCTAATAACGGGCTAATAATGGGGAATGGGGGGATAATGGGGGGGAATGGGCTAATAACGGGGAATGGGGGGATAATGGGGGGGAATGGGCTAATAACGGGGGGAATGGGGGATAATGGGGAAATGCAGGGATTATGGGGGAGTAATGGGGGGTAATGGTGGAGAATGGGGGGATTATGGCTAATGATGGGGGTAATGGGGTAATAATGCGCTAATACTGTGCTGATAACGGGCGTAATAGAAGATAATGGGGGGTAATGGGGGTTCTGGGTTGGGGTAATGAAATTACGGGGTGACAACATGGTGATAATGGGCCGATAACGGGATTATGGGTGACGGTGGTAATGGGGTGAAAATGGGGGTAATGGGGAGATATTGGGGTACAGTGGGATATAACGTGGTGGTTGGGTCTAATGGGGTATGAAGGGTTATAATGGGATGTAGTGGGAAATAACAGGGTATGATGGGGTGTAATGGGGTCTGACGGTGCGCTTTGGGATGTCCTGGGATGTACTGGTCTGTACTGGGATGTAATGGGGCACGCTGGGATGTACTGAGATGTCATGGGGCACAGTGGCGCATGCTGGGATGTACTGGTCTATAGCAGGATGCAATGGTGCACGCTGGGATGTGCTGGTCTATAGTGGTCCGTACTGGGCTGTACTGGTCCATACTGGGCTGTAATGGTGTGTCGTCGTCGTCCCCCCAGACCCCGCTGTTGGTGGCGGCGGCGGCGGCGGCGCCCGCGGTGCTGCGGGACCTCATCGCGGTGGGCGCCGATCCCAACGCTGCGGACCACGCGGGGCGCACCGCGCTGCACCTTGGCGCCGCCTACGGGCTGCCGGGGGTACTGCAGGTAACGGGGGGACCCCAAAACACGGGGGGGGGGGGGAACAAACATGGAGGGCCCCAGAGCTGCACTGGGGGTGGTCACCCCAAAACTACCCTATGGGGGGACCCCAAACACATGGAGGACCTCAGAGCTGCCCTATGAGGGGGGACAGGGGCTCCAAAATGGGCGGGGGGGGGGCGGGTTGAAGGACCCCAAATTTCATCTTTCCCCCACCAGGCTGTGATGACGTCAGGGGTCCCTGTGAATGTGGAGGCACGGAATTTCGAAGGTGGGGGGGCCAGAAGGGGTCCCCAAATGGGGTTGTGGGGAGGAGGGCAGCATCTGTGAGGTACCTCGGGGTGGGCCCTCATTTTGGGGTTATGTGGGGTTGGGGGGGTCGTGGTTTGGGGATTTGGGGGTTATTTGTGGGAGGGGGGGCTGGGTTGGGGATTTGGGGCCTTTTTGGGGGTGGGCCCTCACTTTGGGGTTGGGGGGTCCACGTGTATGGGGGTTTTGGGTCCATGGGGGTCCCTGGTTTTGTGGGGGGGGGTGTCGTTGGGTGGACCTTTTAGGGGATTCTTTGGGGGGGTGAAAATCCCTATTTTTGGGGTCTGTACGCCCCCCCCCCCAAGCTCTGCAGGGGTGTTCCCCCACTTTGGGGGACCTTTTAGGGGATTGGGGGGGTTGCCTGTACGGATGCTTTGGGGGTCTCCTGGAGGCAGTTCCCTTGGATTTGGGGTGAAACCCAGTTTTTGGGGCTGCCCCTCCAGGTCAGACCCCGCTGCACTGTGCTGCCCTGGCCCACACCGCAGCGCTGCAGGGGGGGGGACCCCAAGATCCCACCCTCCAAACCCGACTGCGTTGCGTCCAAATCCTCCTGAGCATGGGGGCCGACCCCGCCAGCCAGGTGTGGGGAGGGGGGGGCTGGGGGTCTTTATGAGATTTGTGGGTCTCTGTGTGTCCCTATGGGATCTGTGGATCTCTCTATGGGTCCCTATGGGATCTGTGGGTCTCTCTATGGGTCCCTATGGATCTCTTTGGGTCTTTATGGGATCTGTGGGTCTCTATAGGGTCTCTGTGTTTCCCTGTGGGGTCTCTATGGGTCCCTATGAGTCTCTGTGGTACCTCTGGGTCTCTATGGGGTTCTTTTGGGCTCTGTGGGTCTCTCTGGCTCTCCCTATGGCTCTCTGTCCCTGGGCGATGCTATGGGGCACCCCACAAGTGCAGTCCCACCCCACAGGACTCCAAGAGCAGCCTGACCCCGCTGCACATCGCCGTGCGGGGGGGGAACCTCAGCCTGGCCCAGCTCCTCCTGCGCCAGCCCAGGGGGGGGTCCCGCCTGGTCAATATGCAGGTGCCTACAGGGTGGCTGTGGGGTGGCTATAGCACGGCTATGGGGTGGCTGTGGGGCTCTGTGGGGGAGTTATGGGGTTTGGAGCAGGCCTGTGGGGCTCTGCAGGTTGGTTTGGGGACTGAGGAGGACTCTGGGGTCTCCATCTATGGGGCTGTGGGGACCTGGGGGGGGTGGGGGGGTTGGAGGGTTCTGTGGGGCTCTGGGAGGTGACTTTGGGCTCCCATAGGTCTCTGGGTTCCTGTGGGTCTCTGGGGTCGCTGTGGGTCACGCTATGTGTCCATGTGTGTCCCCATGGCTCTCTTTGTGTCTCCGCCCCCATAGGCTCACGGTCACACCGCTCTCCACATGGCGGCGGCGCTGCGCGGCGGCCAGCAGGAGGCGCTGCTGCGGCTGCTGCTGCGGTGGGGCGCGGATCCGGCGCTGCCCAACCTGGAGCACCAGCGGGCGCGGGCGCTGCTGCCGCGGGGGGGGCACGGCGAGCAGGTGGGCGGCAGAGCCCATGTGGTACCCCAGAACCCCATACCTGAATCCCAAATCCCACTCCTTTAACCCAGATCCCCATATCTGAACCCCCAAACCCCACATCTGAAACCAAGAAACCCACATCTGAGCCCATATCCCCACCATCTTGCCCCAAAGTCCTACTATTTTACCCCAAATCCCCCTTTTTCACCCCCAAATCCCACTCTTCCCCCCCAACCCGCACCGTTTGACCCCAAATCCCCCTTTTTCACCCCCAAATCCTGCAGCTCCGCCTCCTCCTGAAGCGCCGCCGCTCCACACGCCGCCCCTCTGTGACGTCACCACGGGGGAACCCTCAGCAGTGACGTCATCACCAAAGGGGGGAACCCGTCCCCCCCACCATTTTTTTGTGATTTCTGTGAAATCGCTCATTTTATGGTGGAGGGGGCGGGGCTTAACATCATTGGCTCCGCCCCCACCCCCTCAATCAGTTTCCAGGAAATTAATTAATTTGTGTGGGAGACCCCAAAAATTGGGAGGCTGGGGAGGGCACATGGACCCCATTGAATAATGGGATGCGGCCCCTTTAAGAACCCCCCAAGGGAGGGAGGTTACACAAAGGGGCGGGGCTACTGTGTAGTCACGCCCCCCAAGCTCCTCCCCCTCAGTTAATTATTCAAAGAGTAATTAGCGTGATTTCTGCAGGGCCGCAAATTGGAGCCTTTTGGCCCCAAATCGGGCAATTTTGGACCGCAGAAATGTGGATTTTGCCCCCAAATGAGGAGTTTTGCAAAAAGCCAACCAGATTTCAGCCCAAAATGAGGGGATTTGGCCCCAGATTTGTGCATTTTGCCCCCAGGGGTGTGGAGGTTTTCCAAAAAATGGCAGTTTTGCCCCAAATTGGGGAATACCCCCCAAAATGGGCAGATTTGGCCCTGAACTGGGGAAAATGACCTAAAATTGGAGATTTTGCCCCAAATTGGGGCATTTGTCCCCAAAATCTGTGAGTTTTGCCCCAAATTTGGGAGATTTTGCCCCAAATTGGGGAACAGTGACCAAAAAGAGAAGATTTTGCCCCAAATTGGGGATGTTGTCCCAAAATCAGTGCATTTTGCCCCAAAATGTCTTCGTGTTGTCCCAGATGAGGGAAGTTGCCCCAAATGGGTCATTTTGTCCCCCAAAATCACAGTTTTGCCCCAGATTGGGGAATTCTGACCCAAAATCAGGGATTTTCTCCCCCAAAGTGGGGGGGAAGATCCCCCAAAGTGGAGATTTTGCCCCCGAATTTGGCGCGTTTGTCCAAAAATGGGCGGTTTTGCCATAAAATGGGGCTCTTTGCCCCCAAATCGGTGCATTTGACTTGAAAACGAGTGTGGTGCTTTTCCTCAAAGCAGGCAGTATGGCCCCAAAAGCGGAGATTTTGCCCCAAAATTTGTGCCCCCATCCCCCCCACCTCACAGCACCCCCCAGTACAACCCAGTGCCTCCCAGTACAACCCAGTTCCGCCCCAGTGCCCCCCCAGTACTCCCAGTTCCCCCTCGCGGGGGTCGGAAAGGGGAACTGAGAGCAGCACCTGCAGTGGGGGAGGGGCGGCGCCTCCCAGTATCGCCCAGTATGAACCAGTACACCCCATAGCGGGGTCCCCGCAGCGACCCCACATCAGCACAGCACTCTTTATTGGGTGACAGGTCCTAAAGGTGACAGATGTCCCCACGACAGCCCCGTGATGTCGCATGGCGTCCCCGCGCTGCCCCCCCTCACGGCTTCTCCAGCCCCGCGGCGGTGGCCCCGTGTGTCCCCACGTCCTGGTAGGTGGGCTGGGGGCGGTGGGAGATGTCCTCGTACATGGAGCACTGCGTCACGTCCAGCCCCTGCCACCGCACCGCCGTCACCGCCGCGTCCCCAGACGGGTCCCACAGCCACCCCCAGCGTCCCCATGGCCGCCACAGACCCTCGCCATGTCCCCGTGATGCGTCCCCGTGTCCCCATATCTCTCTACGTCCCCACACCCCGTGTCCCCACGTCACCTCGTACAGGTTCTCCTCCTCCCCCAGGCTCTTCTTGCCCTGCAGCAGCCGCTCGTTGGCCCAACGCTTCTGTGGGGACAGCGGGGACATTGAGGACAGGGGGTGAAAATGGGGACATGGGGACATGGGGACAGCAGGGGACACTGAGGACAGATGACATGGGGAGGGGGCGACACGGGGACAGGGTGACATGGGGACGCAGGGATACAGGACACGGGGACGCACCCTGAGCAGCAGCAGCACCCCGGGCCCCGCGGCGCACAGCAGCAGCAGCCCCCCCTCGGCCGCCATCAGGCGGTTCTTCGTCCCCTCCGACAGCGCCAGGAACGGCGACGGCGCCGACTCTGAGAGCAGCAGCGCGGCAGCCGGCGTCACCTGCGGCCCCCGACGTGGGCCACCCGGTGCCACCCCCCATGCCCGCGTGCCAGCCAGGTCCGCCCCGCTCACCGCGCACGCGCACGAAGGTCCCACACGACGCGCCCTCCGCCGTCCCCGCCCGGACGCGGCAGTAGAAAATCCCGGCCTGGTTCCGACCCGCCCCGCTCAGCACCAGCTCGGTTCCGTCCGCCGCCGTTTCCACCCCCTCCACCTCCGCGCCCCCCACGCGGCTCGGCGCGCAGCCGGGGCGCGGGCAGCCGAGGCGGAACCACGTGACGTTGGCGCCCGGTTGGCCGTGGGGGCAGTGCAGGGTCGCGCGCCGTCCCGCCGTTACCGTCAGCGAGGAGGGGACGCGCCCCACGGGAACGCGCGTCGGGCACGAGCGGGCGGAGGCGGCGTCGGGGTACGAGAAGACCGTGAGAGCGATGGCGGGGGGCGAGGGGCGGGAGGGAGGGGGAGGGGAGGGGAATTGGGGGGGGATGGAGGTGCAGGGGGGGGAGGAGGGGGGGGAAGAAGTGGGGGAGGCGCCTGGAAATGGCGGGGAGGGGGTTAATATTAAGGGGGGGGATCCAAATGGGGGGAGGGGGGTCATACGGGGGCGGGGACCCAAAATAAGGGGGGTGAATATTGGGGGGAACCAAAATAGGCGGGGGGAACCAAATATGGGGGGCGGGTTAATAAGGGAGGGGACTCCGAATGTGGGGGCGTAATTTGGGGGGGGGGGGTAATTTGGGGGGGGAAGGGTTAACATGGGGGAGAGCATCCCCAAAAATTCTTAAAAATAGAGCCCCCCCTCCCCCCCACCATGAACATCTGTGCCTCCCTTCCCCCCCGCCCCCTTTGGGTTTCGGTTCCTCACATCCAGGGGGTCTCTGGGGAGCAACGTTATTTGGGGGCCCCATGAGATCCAAAATCACCCAAATTGGCCCCAGAATCCCCTCCTTCCCCCTTATCGTTTTAACCCCCCCATATTCCCTTTGGGACCTCCCAAATCCCCCCCCAGATACCCCCAACTGCCCCCAGTCCCACAGACCTCCCAGCACCCCATATCCTCCTGACCCTATTTGACCCCTCTATGCCCCATAGGACCCCCTGACCCCACAAACCCCCAAACACTCCATACCCTGCAGGAACCCCTGACCCCATGTGACCCCCCCAGCACCCCATAATGCTCTGACCCTATTTGACCCCCCAGGACCTTCCGAGCCCCATAGGACACCCCCAGCCACACAGAAGCCCCCTAAGGCTTCCTGACCCCACAGACCCCACACCCTGTAGGAGCTCCCTAGCACCCTATACGCCCTGACCCCAAAGATCCCCCTGGACCCCTCTGGACTCCCCCAGACCCATAGAACCCCCCAGCATCCCATTCTCCACAGGACCCCCCTGACCCGATTCGACCCCCCAGGGCCCCATACCCCTCCAGATCCCAAAGACCTCCCAACACCCCATACCCCCCAGACCCCATTTGACGCCCCTGAGCCCACTACCCCTCCTGACCCCAAAGGCCCCACAGGACCCCATACCCTGGAGGAGCCCCACGAGCACCAGCACCGCTGCAAGCCCCATCTCATCGAGTGGGTGGGGCCTGTGAGGGGGGCGTGGTCAGAAAGGGGGTGGTGCCTATGGGGGAGTGGTTAGAACTGGGGGTGTGGCCTATGAGGGGGCACTGAGGGACTCAGAGGGGCACGGGGGGCTCTGAGGGGAACTTGGGGTGCACTGGGGAGCTCTGAAATGTACTGGGGCTCACTGGGGAGCACAGGTGGGCTCTGGTGGGCTGTGAGAAGCACCGGGGGTCCCTGGGGGCCCCTGCAGGGCTCTGAGAGCCACCGTGGAACCCTGGATGGCGCTGGGGGGCTCTGGATGGCTCTGAGGAGAACTTGGGGGGCTCTGGTGTGCCCGGGGTGGGGCTCTGAGGAGAGTGCGCTGTTATGGCCAGGAGAGCCCACGTTACCCTTGGACAAGATGCCCACTGTCACCAACCACCTCAGGGAGAGCTGCTGCTCTTTCCTCGCGTACGACTCGCGGGTCCCCTCCGTAGGAACTCCCCCAAGGAGTCTTCGCACCCCAGCCGGCATCCTGACCCCTGAGCTCACGTTGTGTCCACGCGTTCTGGCAGGAGGCGGAGGGCACAACAGCGTCGTGCTGGGCGAGCAGCTCCCACATCCTCGTGGTGACGGCAGCGTTCCGCAGGCGGGGGCTGCTGCAGTTGCGCCGGTGAGCGTGAGCTGCGGCCCCATAGCAACTCAGCCCCATAGGATCCCATGCCGACCCCCAGCCCCACCTCGACCCCAGGACCCACAGCCCCCTCCCCAGCCCAGCTTCACAGTGTGGGAGTGGGCGCCGTGAGAAGCTGTGGGGCTCACTCTGCAGGTGTGGGGCGACCAGGCCAGGCCGTGGGGCAGCGTGTGGGGCAGGAGAATGAAGGCAGTGAGGTTGGGGTGGGGGGCACCAGGCAGCGGGGGGCAGCACTGTCTGCACCTGGAACAGAATTTGGGGGAAAGCGGGGAGGGAAATGGGGGCAGTGAGGGGGAATTGTGGGGAGGAGCTGTGAGAGCAGTGGGGAAATCAAGTAGGAGCTGTGGTCAGTGGAGTTAAATCCAGTTGGCAGCCGGTCACAAGCGGTGTCCCCCAGGACTCAGCACTGGGGCCACTCCTATTTAACATCTTCATCGATGATCTTGATGAGCACCCTCAGTAAGTTCACAGACGACACCAAGCTGGGAGGGAGTGTTGATCTGCTGGAGGGGAGGAGGGCACCGCAGAGGGAGCTGGGCAGACCGGATCGATGGGCTGAGGCAAACTGCGTGAGTTTCAGTAGGGCCGAGTGTCGGGCCCTGCATTTTGGTCACAACAACCCCAGGCAGCCCTACAGGCTTGGGGAGGTGGCTGGAAAGCTGCCTGAGGGAAAGGGACCTTGGTGTGCTGATGGACAGCGGGCTGAATGTGAGCCAGCAGGGTGCCCCAGGTGGCCAAGAAGGGCAGCGGCATCCTGGTTTGGATCAGGAGCGGTGTGGTGAGCGGGACCAGGGAAGGAATCCTGTCCTGTACTCGGCGCTGGTGAGGCCTCACCTCGAGTGCTGGTAGTGGTGCCACAGCAATGCGGGTCTGTCTCATCCATGTGGGCCACAGGGGTGTTCCTATTCCAGGGTCCTGTCTGGGGGCTGTGGGGTACAGGGGAGTCCCGAGGGTGTTCTCCCGCCTCACCAGGTGGCTACCAGCCCCACCATGCAGCGCACAGGGATGCTCCATGTCACCGTGTTGTCACCCAGCATCTCTGGTGCTTCTCTGGGGCTGTGGGGACAGGCAGCCAGGTCACCTCCAGCATCACCCCAACAATGATGACACCCCCCAGCGGTACCCCAGCATCACCTCCTAGCATCCCCCCAGTGTCACCGCAATGTCACTCCAGTGTGCTCCCCCAGCATCACCCCGACAGTGTCACCCCAGTGTCATTCCTTGATGTTTAACCCCAGCGATACCCCAGCATCACCTCCCAGTGTCACTCCACCACATCGCTGCAGCATCACCCCAATCTCACCGCAGTATCACCCCTCAGTGTCAGTCCAGCATCACTCCATGATGTTAAACCTCAGTGATCCCCCAACGTCAGCCCATCATCACCCGTGTCACCTCAACAGTGTCCCCCCAGCGACCCTCCCTGCTGTCAGCCCCAACATTACACTCCAGCGTAACCTCAGTATCATCCCCAGCATCTCCCCATCAGTGCCACCCCCCAATGTCACTCTCTGATGTGACACCTGCAGCATCAGCCCCCAGCATCAACTCAGTGTCACCCCAACATCACCCCATTGTCACCCCAACCATGTCAGCCTCCTGTGTCACTCCCTGTCAAAACTGTCGAGTGATACCCGAGCATCACTCCCTGCACCTCATGTTGCCATCCAAGGTCATCCCAACATCACCACCCAGCGTCACTCTGCGAGGTCACCCCCAGCGATATCCCATCGCTCCCCAGTGTCACTCCCTAACATCACCCTGGTGTCACCCCAACATCACCACCCCCTAACAATTGTCACCGCTTAACATCACCAGTCTCACCCCATCATCCCAGCAACATCTTCCCAGCGCCACTGTCAGTCCAGTGTCTCCCCTCAAGCATCACTCCTTGATGTTAAACCCCACTGATACCCCAGCATCACTCCCAGCATCATCACCCCTCAGCGTCACCCCCTGATGTCACCCCCCACTGATACCCCAATGTCACCCCCAACGTCCCTTTCCACTGTCACCTCTGCAACAGCATCACCCCTTGATGTTAAACCCCAGTGAACGCCCATCACCCCCCGACATCATTCCCCAACATCACCCCAGTGTCACCACAATCCCATAAACAGGGAGCAGAGCCTCCCTAACAGCGCCCTGTTACCGCCCGACCCCGGAGAGACGGCAAAGCGCCGAGAGCCGAGAGAAGGAACATGGCGGCGGTGGATGCGATAGGCAGCGCCAGCAGGGCGTCCCCCGCTTCAAAGGGCACTTTGCCTTTCACCCCACCGCAGCCTCTCTCCTGCTTGGATTCTGCCCAGGGTCTGCAGGGTTTGTTCCATTGCACACTGTACCGGCGTGGCCAGCGCGTGGTACAGAGCTCAAGTGGAAGAGAACCCCAACTACCACCCAGTAATGCCCCAACGTCACTCCCTGATTTCACCCACCCATTGATACCCCAACATCACCCCCCAACATCACCCCCCAACGGTATCACCTCCCGGTGTCACTTCCGACACCACCCCAGCATCCCCACCCCGCATTACGCCATCAACATCCCCCCATCATTGCTCCCCAATGTCACCCCAGCTTTACCCCACTGCTCCTCCCCAGCATCACCCCAACTGTGTCACCCCCCCGCATCACCCCAACAGTGTCACCCCCCCCACAACAACGTCACTGCCCAACATCACCACAGTGTCACTCTGACAGCCCACAGTCACCCCCCAGCATCACCCTAAAAGCACCCCCAATGTCTCTCCCCAACAATGTTCCCCCACACCACCAACCTTCGCCACCACCACCACTCCTTCGCACCTCTCCCCCCACCATCACCACTACCGCCACCCCCATCACCTCCCCACCACCACCCTCATAACCATCATCTCCATCACCACCTGCATTGTCCCCCCACACCCCCCCACCGTTCACCACCACTGCTGTCACCCCCATATCACCCCCCCACCCTCATCACCCCAGTGCCTTCCCTCAACACCACTCCCTGATGTCACCTCCCACTGATACCCCAACGTCACCCCCCAACATCCCTTCTCAGCATCACCCCAACATCAGCCAACAGCTTCACTCCTCACAGCAGTGTCACCCCTTGATGTCACCCCCTAACGTCACCCCCCAGTGTCACCACAATCCCATAAACAGGGAGCAGAGCCTCCCTAACAGCGCCCTGTTACCGTCCGACCCCAGAGAGACGGCAAACCGCCGAGAGCCGAGAGAAGGAACATGCTGGCGGTGGATGCGATAGGCAGCGCCAGCAGGGCGTCCCCCGCTTCAAAGGGCACTTTGCCTTTCACCCCACCGCAGCCTCTCTCCTGCTTGGATTCTGCCCAGGGTCTGCAGGGTTTGTTCCATTGCACGCTGTACCGGCGTGGCCAGCGCGTGGTACAGAGCTCAAGTGGAAGAGAACCCCAACTACCGCCCTCAGCCCCAACGTCACTCCCTGATTTCACCCACCCACTGATACCCCAACATCACCCTAACGTCACCCCAACGGTATCACCTCCCGGTGTCACTTCCAACACCACCCCAGCATCCCCACCCCCCATTATGCCATCAACATCCCCGCATCATTGCTCCCCAATGTCACCCCAGCTTTACCCCACTGCTCCTCCCCAGCATCACCCCAACTATGTCCCCCCAACAATGTCACCTGGATGTAACCCTACAGCATCACCCCCCAGTGATACCCCAAAATCACCACCCACAGTCACACCCCAACCTGAACCCAGCATCACCCCAACGTCACCCCCCAGTGTTACCCCCAAATCATCTCCCAGCGTCACCCCCCAGCATCACCCCAATGTCTCCCCACAAGGTCACTCCACCACATCACTGTGGCATCACCCCAACCTCACCACAGTATCAACCCTCAGCGTCACTCCAGCATCACTCCTTGATGTTAAACCTCAGTGATCCCCCAACGTCACTCCAGTGTCACCCCCAGCATCAGCCCAGTATCACCCCTGTCGCCTCAACAATGTCACCCCAGCATCATTCCCCAATGTCACCCCAGCTTCGCCCCACCACTCCTCCCCAGCATCACCCCCCAACAGCGTCACCCCCAACGATGTCACCCCCCAGTAATACCCCAAAATCACCACCCATAGTCACTTCCCAGCCTGAACCCAGCATCACCCCAACAGCGTCACCCCCCAACAGTGTCACCCCCCAGGTGATACCCCAACATTATTGCCCAACATCACCACAGTGTCACTCTGTCAGCCCACAGTCACCCCCCAGCATCACCCTAAAGTGCCCCTAATGTCTCTCCACAACAATGTTCCCCCACATCACCAACCTTCACCACCATCACCACCCCGTCACTCCTCTCCCCTCACTATCAGCACCATCATTCCCCCCCACCACCCACATCACTGCCCACCACCACCACCACCATCACCTCCCCACCGCCCCCCTCACAACCATCATCTCCATCACCAACACCACTGTCCCCCCACACTCCCCCACCGTCACCTTCCCACCATTCACCACCACTGTCCACCACCGCTGTCACCCCCATCATCTCCCCGCCCTTGTCACCATCACCCCAGTGCCTCCCCTGAATGCCAACCCCTGATCTCACCCCCCACTGATACCCCAATGTCACCCCCCAACATTCCTTCCCTGTGTCAGCCCAACATGAGCCTCAGTCCTCACAGCAGTATCACCCTTTGATGTCCCCCCCAGTACCACCCCAGTGTCACCACAACCCCCATAAACAGGGAGCAGAGCCTCCCTAACAGCACCCTGTTACCGTCCGACCCCAGAGAGATGGCAAACCGCCGAGAGCCGAGAGAAGGAACATGCTGGCGGTGGATGCGATAGGCAGCGCCAGCAGGGCGTCCCCCGCTTCAAAGGGCACTTTGCCTTTCACCCCACCGCAGCCTCTCTCCTGCTTGGATTCTGCCCAGGGTCTGCAGGGTTCGTTCCATTGCACGCTGTACCGGCGTGGCCAGCGCATGGTACAGAGCTCAAGTGGAAGAGAACCCCAACAACCTCGCCTCCAACCACCTCACCTCATTGTCACTCCCCGGTGTCCCCCCTGATGTCTCCCTAACAATGTCACACCCCAGCATCCTCCCCCCCATCACCGTTCCCTGATGTCTCCCCCAGTGACACCCCTCCATCACCACAGTGTCACCCCCACAACGAGCTGGAAAGTGCAGCAGTGATAGCGGAGCAGCCAAGCCCCAGGTTACGGCAAATGAAGGTCAGCTCCAGCGCAGCATCCATGAGCACACTCACAAAGGAAACAAAACTGCTCCACACTGGAAGGCCTCAGGCTGGCAGGAACTCTCAGCAAAAGCCCCATCCTTCCACTGCCAGCCCTTATATGAGGGTGGGAAGGGGTGGGTCCTGGCTCCGCCCCTTCCTCACTCAGCACCATTGCATGCACCTGAGCTCCCCTGGATCGGCCCCGCCTTCCCACCAGGTGCTCCATCAGTGTTCCAAGCTGCGACTTAGCATTGCCACTGCACCCTCAGCAGCACCCTGACAACGTTACCCCAACAGTCACCAGTTGTCTTTGAGGACAGATCGGGATCAAAATACGCGGGCTATCGTAGCTCATCCACTGATGAGCTTCCCCTTGCCGGACACGCAGACCCCACTGCCTGCCAGCCATTGCCATGCCTGTATGGGAGCCTTGAGCTCACAGCCTGAAGCACTGATGGAGCACCTGGGGAGGGGCGTGGCCCTGCGAGCACAGGTGGAAGCAATTCCCAGAACCAGCTCGGCTCCACCCCTCCCTGGCCGCATTTAAGGGCTGTCGGGCACAGAGGCAGCATCTCTTCCTGGAGCCTGCCTGCTTGGGAGTGTGGGGTGAGCCCTTGGAGTGGGGTGAGTGATCCCTTCTTTATTTTAAGGCTGTGGTCTCCCCTTTTTTGTTGGATCCTGACCGCATTTGAGGGTTTGTAGTAGCACCTGTATCTGGAGATTGCTCCCTTGGGAGCGTGGGGTGTTTGTCTTTGGAACGGGGTGAGCGATTCCTTCTTTATTTCAGGGCTGTGAGCATCCCCTTTTTTAGGGGATCATGATCAGATTTAAGGGGTGACACCTGCAAGGGCTGCATCCGTACCTGGAAATTGCTTCCTGCAGGGTGAGCACCGATCCTTGGGAAGGGGTGAGAGATTCCTGCCTTATTGCAGGGCTGCGATCTACCCCTTTTGGGGGATCATGGCTACATGGAAAGGCTGGCAGCCGTAAGGGCAGCATCTCTCCTTGGGGGCCGCTTTCTTTGGAGCATGGGGTGAGCGTTTGCCTGTAGAAGGGGTTGTGCGATCCCTTCCTGGGAGGAGCTTTGTGGAGAAGGACTCGGGGGTCCCAGCGGACGAGAAGCCGGACACGAGCCAGCAGCGTGCGCTTGCAACCTAGAAGGCCAACCGTATCCTGGGCTGCATTGAAAGAGGAGCAGCCAACAGGGAGAGGGAGGTGATCGTCCCTCTCTACTCAGCTCTCGTGAAGCCCCATCTGGAGCGCCGCATCCAGGCCTGGATCCCTCAGTGCAAGAAAGATGCAGAGCTTTGAGAACAAGTCCAGAGGAGGGCCACTAAGATGATCAGAGGGCTGAAGTACCTTCCCTATGAAGAAAGGCTGAGGGAACTGGGCTTGTTTAACTTGGAAAAGAGAAGGCTCTGGGGAGACCTCACTGTGGCCTTCCAATACTTGAAGGGAACGTATGAGCAGGAGGGAGTACAGTTGTTTACGAGGGTGGATAGTGATAGGACAAGGGGGAATAGTTTTAAACTGAGATAAGGGAGGTTTAGGTGGGATCTTAGGAGGAAGTTTTTCACCCAGAGGGTGGTGACGCACTGGAACAGGTCGCCCGAGGAGGTTGCGGACGCCCCATCCCTGCAGGCATTCAAGGCAAGGCTGGATGTGGCTCTGGGCAGCCTGGTCTGGTGGTTGGCATCCCTGCACGTAGCAGGGGGGCGGAAAGGAAATGATCGTTATGTTCCTTCTCAATGCAGGCTATCCTATGGTTCCATGATAAGATATTGAAGAGTATCAGCCCCAGCACCCACCCCCATGGGACGCCACTCATCACCGCTCTCCATCTGGACACGGAGCCGTTTTCCACCGCTCTCTGGATTCGATCCTGCAACCAGTTCTTCATCCATCCAACAGTCCGCCCATGAAATCAGCCTATTTCTAATTTGGAGATGAGGATGGTGTTGGGTATAGTGTTGGAGGCCTTGCTGAAGTCCAGGGAGATGATATCAGTGGCTCTTCCCCTGCCCATCGATGCAGCAGCACCATCACGGAAGGCCACCAGGTCGGTCAAGCAGGATTTGCTCCCGCTGAAGCCACCCCGGTTCTTCCGCATCACCTCCCGCCTTCCACGTGCCCCGGGGTCGCTTCTAGGAGGATCTGCTCTGCGATCGTTCCCAGCACAGAGGTGAGGCTGACAGGTCAGTGGTTCCCAGGCTCATCCTTTCTACCCTTCCTAAAAAGAAGTGAGATGTTGACCGTTTTTCTGCTCACCAGGGACTTCACCTGATTGCTGTCACTTCTCCAACAGCATTGAGAGCAGCTCGGTGACCGCATCAGCGAATTCCCCCCTGACTCTGCGATGCGTCTCATCGGGACCCACAGACTCCTAGATTTAAGGTCCACAGGTGGTCCCAAACCTGGTTGTCACTCACAATGCGGGACAGGGAGGGAAGCAGCGGGGGTGACGTTTCTTCCTCCATCCCTGCTTACCAGACCAAAGGTGAGGGCTGTATATGATGAGCGGTGATCAGAGAACACAGAGGCAAAAATGTTGTTGAGTGCCTCAGCCTTCTGTTGTCTGTTACCAGCTCTATTGCTGCAGGTAAGCAGCATCGTGCACAGAGCGCAGCCACGGTGCCCTGAGAAAGGAGCTCTACAGTGCACGTTTGTGAAAAAGGTGCAACCCTCCATATGTGGGGCAGCGCCTTCATTATTGTACTGTACTCAACAGGTGCCAGCAGAGAACCGTGACGCTCCCAAGCGATGCAACGACCGCACGGAGAGCTGTGCGGCTCTTCACAAGGACAGCGAGGAACAGAAATCTGCATTTCCTGGAATGCCCCGGAACTCAACTTTGCTGACCGGTAATTGCCTGCCCAGCAGGTAAGGGCAATGTACACCCACCAATGTTTACCCATTACTCGGTGTGGCGCAAAGTAGCATTTCCTGAGCTCTTGTTTGCACTCGATGGTGCCCCAAAGGCTGCCTGTCCTATTCTTCCTGCCTTTGTCTTGCCTCTGGCCTTCCGCTGTGCTGTTCTCCTTCCCTTTGTCCTGGGCTTTCTCTGCCGTATTCTCTCGCCCTCCTGTTTTGGCGTTCCGTGCAGCGTTCTCTTGGCCTTTGCCCTTGGCCTTCTTTGACATGTTCCGTTTGGCCTTTGGTTTTGGCTTTCAGTGCCCCGTTCTCTTTGGCCTTCCATTCTGGCATTCCATGCGGCATTCTCTCAGCCATTCCCCTTGGCCTTCCGTGCCGCATTCTCTTTGGCCTTCCATTTTGGCGCTCCCTGCGGTGTTCTCTTGGCCATTCCCTTTGGCCTCCCGTGCCGCCTTGTCTTTCTTTGGCCTCCCGTGCCATGTTCCCTACAGCATTTGCTTTGGCCTTAGGTTTTGGCCTTCTTTGCTGTGTTCTCTTGGCCATTCCCTTTGGCCTCCCATGCCATGTTCCCTACAGCATTTGCTTTGGCCTTAGGTTTTGGCCTTCTTTGCTGTGTTCTCTTGGCCATTCCCTTCGGCCTCCCATGCTGCCTTGCCTTTGGCCTCCCGTGCCACCTTGCCTGCAGCAGTTTCTTTGTCCTTAGGTTTTGGCCTTCTCTGCTGTGTTCTATTGGCCGTTCCTCTTGGCCTCCCGTGCCGCCTCGTCTTTCTTTGGCCTCCTGTGCCGTATTCCCTACAGCATTTGCTTTGGCCTTAGGTTTTGGCCTTTTTTGCTGTGTTCTCTTGGCCATTCCCTTTGGCCTCCCATGCTGCCTTGCCTTTGGCCTCCCGTGCCACCTTGCCTGCAGCAGTTTCTTTGTCCTTAGGTTTTGGCCTTCTCTGCTGTGTTCTATTGGCCGTTCCTCTTGGCCTCCCGTGCCGCCTCGTCTTTTTGGCATCCCGTGCCACCTTGTCTTTGGCCTTTGCTCTTGGTCTTCTGTATCACCCTCTCCTTGCCTTTGCTTTCCTTTGGGTTTTCATTTGGCCCTTCTCCTTGCTTTTGCCCTTGCCTTAGCCTTGGCTGCTTGCTTTGCTTTTCTTTAGCTGTGGCTTTCTGTAGGCGTTCTGCTTGCCTTTGCCTTTGGCTGTCTGGGATTTGCTGGGAAGCAGCGTTCGTGTTAACCTTGACTGGCTGCCCAGCTTAATGGGAGCTCAATTGATAATTACAGTATCCCGCAGTGTATCTTTACATGTAACCCTTAACCCAGTATTAAAAATGCCTCTTACGCTAAATGCAGCAATAAAAAGGATGCCCTGTGTTTTCTGTTCAAGTAACCTTAATCCTAATAATAGCGCAGAATACAATTGTTAAACTAACTGCAATTTTAAACAAATAAATGGCATTAATTATATCCCTAATGCACATTTGCATCACTGTTACCGTAATGTTCACAGGGTACAGCCCCTGCAGATGCAGGGCAGTGCCTTCAATGCTGTATCGTGTTCAACAGGTGGCAGCAGAGAACCGCGGCGCTCCCGAGTGCCGTAACAACCGCACGGAGAGATCTTTGTGAGAACAGCGAGGGACGGAAATCTGCACTTCTTGGAATGCCCCGGAACCCAGCTTTGCTGACCGGTAACTGTCTGCGCTGCAGGTAAGGGCGGAACACACCCACCAGTTTTTACCCATTACTTACTGAGACCCAAGGTAGCGTTCCAGAGCTCATTTCTGCAATTCAGGGTGCCCTACGGGCTGTCTGTTCTCATCTGTCTGCTTTCTCCTTGCCTCTGCCTTTTGCCGTTGCCTGCCAATTTCCTGCAGCGTTCTCTTTGGTCTCCGTTTTGGCGTTCCCTGCGGCGTTCCCTTGGGCCTCGCCCTCCGTTTTGGCGTTCCCTGCGGCGTTCCCTTGGGCCTCGCCCTCCGTTTTGGCGTTCCCTGCGGCGTTCCCTTGGGCCTCGCCCTCCGTTTTGGCGTTCCCTGCGGCGTTCCCTTGGGCCTCGCCCTCCGTTTTGGCGTTCCCTGCGGCGTTCCCTTGGGCCTCGCCCTCCGTTTTGGCGTTCCCTGCGGCGTTCCCTTGGGCCTCGCCCTCCGTTTTGGCGTTCCCTGCGGCGTTCCCTTGGGCCTCGCCCTCCGTTTTGGCGTTCCCTGCGGCGTTCCCTTGGGCCTCGCCCTCTGTTTTGGCGTTCCCTGCGGCGTTCTCTTTAGTCTCAGTTTTTGGCATTTCCTGCAGCGTTCTCTGGTGCTTTGTCCTGTGTTTTGGCATTCCCTGTGTTGTACTTTTGGGCCTTACCCACCATTTTGGCATTCCCTGTGTTGTTTTCTTGTGCCTTGCTCTCCAGGCACTTCCCTGCAGCGTTCTCTTTGGTCTCTGTTTTGGTGTTCCTGCGGCCTTCTCTCAGGCCTGGCCTTCTGCTGAGGCTTCCCCTTGGGTGTTCGCCATGTCTTTGCCTTGCCTTTGCCTTTGACATTTCCCTTGGGTTTTCACCTTTCCTTTTGCTCTTGCCTTTGCCTTCTCTCCCGTTCACTCTGAATGTGATCCTCTTAAATCTAACCATAACAACTTTGTCCCAACCCTAATCTCTGGACTGCAAATATGGTGCCAACTGTAGCTGTAGATGTGCAGATAACTGTATTAACTGTCCCACTTAACTCTGAACCTACCCTCTAATGGGGCTCTAAACCCACATCTAACCTTAATGTAGTGCTAACAGCAATCGTATGACTTTTGTGTTAAGTACCCCTAAACTTAATCTTCAGTCCTTTGGTGGGGTGCTGTTTTACTCGCACTTTTTGTAGGGGTGGGCTTAGGGCGAATGCTATTTATGTCTTGGAATTCCTTGAATTACCCATATTTCTTTCTAAACTGGCTCTCTGTGTTACAGGTGAAGATATCTTCAACGCTTCCAGGGTCAGCGACTCCCCCTCAGGACGCCGTCGGCTTTCCGGGCCTCCCACACTCACCGTCAGCTCGCTTCAGTCCAGGTTTTATCCCTATTCCCTGTTCCATTCCCTTTTTGTAGTGTTCCCCTCTCTGTGCCACAAGCCCCTACCACCGCCCGAGGTTGTCGCGGGCATCGTGCGGGTCGCGGCACTCGGTCTCATCATAGTTCGTCCCATCGGCCTCAGCCTGGCGATCCAACCCGCCCACGTCCTTCCTTAGTGCCCTTCTATTCCCAGGCCGATGGACGCTTCCTTCCGACACAGCGCCCTTGGCAAACTTACAGAGGGTGCACTCCATGCTGCCATAGAGGTGTTTAATAAAGATTTTGGAGGGGACAGGGCTGAAGAGCAGTCACAACAGCACAGCAGCCGCACATCATGGGATTCAGCACCAGTCAGCAGGCCGGGCCGTTCAGCCGGTTCTTCACCTAGCAGACAGCCTACCTGTCCAAGTACGTGGCTGCCATCTTAGCGAGACTTTCATGGGAGACCACGTCAAAGGGTTTGCCTCGCTTGCGGGGTTGGGTCGCCTTTGCTTCAAGTTAGCTAGCAGGGATAATCCAAGCCTGTAACCGACAGGCGGTAGCTGGAAGGAGACCATTTGCGCTCCTTCAGCCAGTTTGAGACTCGCGCCCCCTTGTGGCCAGTCTGAGAATTGCGCCGATTTCAGCGCGCACAGTCAATTTATCTCAGCCCAATTGGCTTTAGCTTTGTAGACGGTTCATCTCATCGAAATTGGCTTTAGCCTTGGAGTCAATTAATCTCTACCAAATTGGCTTTAGCCTTGGAGTCAATTAATCTCAGCCACATTGGCTTTAGCTTAGCCTTGCTTACGGGGTTGGGCTAGCTCACTTGTTTGTACTGTAGGGCTAACCCAACCCCGTAAGCAAGGCCCAAGGGCCGTCGGAGGCGATTGGCGTTCCTTCCCGGCCAGTCTGAGACTCGCGCCCCTTTGCGGCCATTCTGAGACTCGCGCTGGTTTCAGCGTTGTGCAGTCATCTTGAATCAGCCCAATTGGCTTTAGCATTGAGGTCAGTTAATCTCAACCAAATTGGATTTGGCTTTGGAGTGACTTAATCTCAACCAAATTGGATTTAGCTTTGCAGTGCATTTATCACTACCAAATTGGCTTTAGCCTTGGAGTCAATTAATCTCAGCCACATTGGCTTTAGCTTAGCCTTGCTTACGGGGTTGGGCTAGCTCACTTGTTTGTACTGTAGGGCTAACCCAACCCCGTAAGCAAGGCCCGAGGGCCGTCGGAGGCGATTGGCGTTCCTTCCCGGCCAGTCTGAGACTCGCGCCCCTTTGCGGCCATTCTGAGACTCGCGCTGGTTTCAGCGTCATGCAGTCATCTTGAATCAGCCCAATTGGCTTTAGCATTGGAGTGAATTAATCTCAACCAAATTGGCTTTAGCCTTAGAGTCAATTAATCTCAGCCACATTGGCTTTAGCTTTGCCTTGCTTACGGGGTTGGGCTAGCTCACTTGTTTGTACTGTAGGGCTAACCCAACCCCGTAAGCAAGGCCCGAGGGCCGTCGGAGGCGATTGGCATTCCTTCCCGGCCAGTCTGAGACTCGCGCCCCTTTGCGGCCATTCTGAGACTCGCGCTGGTTTCAGCGTCATGCAGTCATCTTGAATCAGCCCAATTGGCTTTAGCATTGGAGTCAATTAATCTCAACCAAATTGGATTTGGCTTTGGAGTCAATCTCTACCAAATTGGCTTTAGCCTTGGAGTCAATTAATCTCAGCCACATTGGCTTTAGCTTAGCCTTGCTTACGGGGTTGGGCTAGCTCACTTGTTTGTACTGTAGGGCTAACCCAACCCCGTAAGCAAGGCCTGAGGGCCGTCGGAGGCGATTGGCGTTCCTTCCCGGCCAGTCTGAGACTCGCGCCCCTTTGCGGCCATTCTGAGACTCGCGCTGGTTTCACTGCGCGCAGTTATTTTACATCAAGCAAATTGGCTTTGGCTTTGCCTTGCTTACAATTGTTTTGTGCCATGTACTGAATGAGGGGATGCTGCGCCTGTTAAACTGCATTGTGCCATGTACTGAATGAGGGGATGCTGCGCCTGTTAAACTGCATTGTGCCATGTACTGAATGAGGGGATGCTGCGCCTGTTAAACTGCATTGTGCCATGTACTGAATGAGGGGATGCTGCGCCTGTAAACCATGTCTTGGTGTTGTGCTGAATATTTGTATCCATGCTCTGACTGTTATCATGCAGTTGTTGGTGTAGTGTGTGTGTATGCTTGCATGAGCCACATCTTGTGGAAACAGAGCTGTAATAAACAAATTGTGCCAGTATTTAACTCTGTGGTGTGTCTTGCATTGTCACCATCAGGACGTGGACCGCACTCTAAGGTAGGTGTTGACAGGTAGGTGTGGAGGGTGGTAGACCTAGAGGGGCTGTAAGTAAAGTGGGTCAGGCTGTTAGCAAACTGGAGTTGTAGGTGTAGCTGGTCAGGTTGTCGGCGAACTGAAGTTGTTGGTGAAGCTATGTTGTCGGCATAGTTGGTCAGGCTGTTGGTAAACCCAGGTTGTCAGTGTAGTTGGTCAAGTTGTTGGTGAAGTCGGTTGGGTTGCAGGCGAGTTGGGACTTAGGGTTAGAGGGACTTAGGGTTAGAGGGACTTAGGGTTAGAGGGACTTAGGGTTAGAGGGACTTAGGGTTAGAGGGACTTAGGGTTAGAGGGACTTAGGGTTAGAGGGACTTAGGGTTAGAGGGACTTAGGGTTAGAGGGACTTAGGGTTAGAGGGACTTAGGGTTAGAGGGACTTAGGGTTAGAGGGACTTAGGGTTAGAGGGACTTAGGGTTAGAGGGACTTAGGGTTAGAGGGACTTAGGGTTAGAGGGACTTAGGGTTAGAGGGACTTAGGGTTAGAGGGACTTAGGGTTAGAGGGACTTAGGGTTAGAGGGACTTAGGGTTAGAGGGACTTAGGGTTAGAGGGACTTAGGGTTAGAGGGACTTAGGGTTAGAGGGACTTAGGGTTAGAGGGACTTAGGGTTAGAGGGACTTAGGGTTAGAGGGACTTAGGGTTAGAGGGACTTAGGGTTAGAGGGACTTAGGGTTAGAGGGACTTAGGGTTAGAGGGACTTAGGGTTAGAGGGACTTAGGGTTAGAGGGACTTAGGGTTAGAGGGACTTAGGGTTAGAGGGACTTAGGGTTAGAGGGACTTAGGGTTAGAGGGACTTAGGGTTAGAGGGACTTAGGGTTAGAGGGACTTAGGGTTAGAGGGACTTAGGGTTAGAGGGACTTAGGGTTAGAGGGACTTAGGGTTAGAGGGACTTAGGGTTAGAGGGACTTAGGGTTAGAGGGACTTAGGGTTAGAGGGACTTAGGGTTAGAGGGACTTAGGGTTAGAGGGACTTAGGGTTAGAGGGACTTAGGGTTAGAGGGACTTAGGGTTAGAGGGACTTAGGGTTAGAGGGACTTAGGGTTAGAGGGACTTAGGGTTAGAGGGACTTAGGGTTAGGGTTAGGGTTAGGGTTAGGGTTAGGGTTAGGGTTAGGGTTAGGGTTAGGGTTAGGGTTAGGGTTAGGGTTAGGGTTAGGGTTAGGGTTAGGGTTAGGGTTAGGGTTAGGGTTAGGGTTAGGGTTAGGGTTAGGGTTAGGGTTAGGGTTAGGGTTAGGGTTAGGGTTAGGGTTAGGGTTAGGGTTAGGGTTAGGGTTAGGGTTAGGGTTAGGGTTAGGGTTAGGGTTAGGGTTAGGGTTAGGGTTAGGGTTAGGGTTAGGGTTAGGGTTAGGGTTAGGGTTAGGGTTAGGGTTAGGGTTAGGGTTAGGGTTAGGGTTAGGGTTAGGGTTAGGGTTAGGGTTAGGGTTAGGGTTAGGGTTAGGGTTAGGGTTAGGGTTAGGGTTAGGGTTAGGGTTAGGGTTAGGGTTAGGGTTAGGGTTAGGGTTAGGGTTAGGGTTAGGGTTAGGGTTAGGGTTAGGGTTAGGGTTAGGGTTAGGGTTAGGGTTAGGGTTAGGGTTAGGGTTAGGGTTAGGGTTAGGGTTAGGGTTAGGGTTAGGGTTAGGGTTAGGGTTAGGGTTAGGGTTAGGGTTAGGGTTAGGGTTAGGGTTAGGGTTAGGGTTAGGGTTAGGGTTAGGGTTAGGGTTAGGGTTAGGGTTAGGGTTAGGGTTAGGGTTAGGGTTAGGGTTAGGGTTAGGGTTAGGGTTAGGGTTAGGGTTAGGGTTAGGGTTAGGGTTAGGGTTAGGGTTAGGGTTAGGGTTAGGGTTAGGGTTAGGGTTAGGGTTAGGGTTAGGGTTAGGGTTAGGGTTAGGGTTAGGGTTAGGGTTAGGGTTAGGGTTAGGGTTAGGGTTAGGGTTAGGGTTAGGGTTAGGGTTAGGGTTAGGGTTAGGGTTAGGGTTAGGGTTAGGGTTAGGGTTAGGGTTAGGGTTAGGGTTAGGGTTAGGGTTAGGGTTAGGGTTAGGGTTAGGGTTAGGGTTAGGGTTAGGGTTAGGGTTAGGGTTAGGGTTAGGGTTAGGGTTAGGGTTAGGGTTAGGGTTAGGGTTAGGGTTAGGGTTAGGGTTAGGGTTAGGGTTAGGGTTAGGGTTAGGGTTAGGGTTAGGGTTAGGGTTAGGGTTAGGGTTAGGGTTAGGGTTAGGGTTAGGGTTAGGGTTAGGGTTAGGGTTAGGGTTAGGGTTAGGGTTAGGGTTAGGGTTAGGGTTAGGGTTAGGGTTAGGGTTAGGGTTAGGGTTAGGGTTAGGGTTAGGGTTAGGGTTAGGGTTAGGGTTAGGGTTAGGGTTAGGGTTAGGGTTAGGGTTAGGGTTAGGGTTAGGGTTAGGGTTAGGGTTAGGGTTAGGGTTAGGGTTAGGGTTAGGGTTAGGGTTAGGGTTAGGGTTAGGGTTAGGGTTAGGGTTAGGGTTAGGGTTAGGGTTAGGGTTAGGGTTAGGGTTAGGGTTAGGGTTAGGGTTAGGGTTAGGGTTAGGGTTAGGGTTAGGGTTAGGGTTAGGGTTAGGGTTAGGGTTAGGGTTAGGGTTAGGGTTAGGGTTAGGGTTAGGGTTAGGGTTAGGGTTAGGGTTAGGGTTAGGGTTAGGGTTAGGGTTAGGGTTAGGGTTAGGGTTAGGGTTAGGGTTAGGGTTAGGGTTAGGGTTAGGGTTAGGGTTAGGGTTAGGGTTAGGGTTAGGGTTAGGGTTAGGGTTAGGGTTAGGGTTAGGGTTAGGGTTAGGGTTAGGGTTAGGGTTAGGGTTAGGGTTAGGGTTAGGGTTAGGGTTAGGGTTAGGGTTAGGGTTAGGGTTAGGGTTAGGGTTAGGGTTAGGGTTAGGGTTAGGGTTAGGGTTAGGGTTAGGGTTAGGGTTAGGGTTAGGGTTAGGGTTAGGGTTAGGGTTAGGGTTAGGGTTAGGGTTAGGGTTAGGGTTAGGGTTAGGGTTAGGGTTAGGGTTAGGGTTAGGGTTAGGGTTAGGGTTAGGGTTAGGGTTAGGGTTAGGGTTAGGGTTAGGGTTAGGGTTAGGGTTAGGGTTAGGGTTAGGGTTAGGGTTAGGGTTAGGGTTAGGGTTAGGGTTAGGGTTAGGGTTAGGGTTAGGGTTAGGGTTAGGGTTAGGGTTAGGGTTAGGGTTAGGGTTAGGGTTAGGGTTAGGGTTAGGGTTAGGGTTAGGGTTAGGGTTAGGGTTAGGGTTAGGGTTAGGGTTAGGGTTAGGGTTAGGGTTAGGGTTAGGGTTAGGGTTAGGGTTAGGGTTAGGGTTAGGGTTAGGGTTAGGGTTAGGGTTAGGGTTAGGGTTAGGGTTAGGGTTAGGGTTAGGGTTAGGGTTAGGGTTAGGGTTAGGGTTAGGGTTAGGGTTAGGGTTAGGGTTAGGGTTAGGGTTAGGGTTAGGGTTAGGGTTAGGGTTAGGGTTAGGGTTAGGGTTAGGGTTAGGGTTAGGGTTAGGGTTAGGGTTAGGGTTAGGGTTAGGGTTAGGGTTAGGGTTAGGGTTAGGGTTAGGGTTAGGGTTAGGGTTAGGGTTAGGGTTAGGGTTAGGGTTAGGGTTAGGGTTAGGGTTAGGGTTAGGGTTAGGGTTAGGGTTAGGGTTAGGGTTAGGGTTAGGGTTAGGGTTAGGGTTAGGGTTAGGGTTAGGGTTAGGGTTAGGGTTAGGGTTAGGGTTAGGGTTAGGGTTAGGGTTAGGGTTAGGGTTAGGGTTAGGGTTAGGGTTAGGGTTAGGGTTAGGGTTAGGGTTAGGGTTAGGGTTAGGGTTAGGGTTAGGGTTAGGGTTAGGGTTAGGGTTAGGGTTAGGGTTAGGGTTAGGGTTAGGGTTAGGGTTAGGGTTAGGGTTAGGGTTAGGGTTAGGGTTAGGGTTAGGGTTAGGGTTAGGGTTAGGGTTAGGGTTAGGGTTAGGGTTAGGGTTAGGGTTAGGGTTAGGGTTAGGGTTAGGGTTAGGGTTAGGGTTAGGGTTAGGGTTAGGGTTAGGGTTAGGGTTAGGGTTAGGGTTAGGGTTAGGGTTAGGGTTAGGGTTAGGGTTAGGGTTAGGGTTAGGGTTAGGGTTAGGGTTAGGGTTAGGGTTAGGGTTAGGGTTAGGGTTAGGGTTAGGGTTAGGGTTAGGGTTAGGGTTAGGGTTAGGGTTAGGGTTAGGGTTAGGGTTAGGGTTAGGGTTAGGGTTAGGGTTAGGGTTAGGGTTAGGGTTAGGGTTAGGGTTAGGGTTAGGGTTAGGGTTAGGGTTAGGGTTAGGGTTAGGGTTAGGGTTAGGGTTAGGGTTAGGGTTAGGGTTAGGGTTAGGGTTAGGGTTAGGGTTAGGGTTAGGGTTAGGGTTAGGGTTAGGGTTAGGGTTAGGGTTAGGGTTAGGGTTAGGGTTAGGGTTAGGGTTAGGGTTAGGGTTAGGGTTAGGGTTAGGGTTAGGGTTAGGGTTAGGGTTAGGGTTAGGGTTAGGGTTAGGGTTAGGGTTAGGGTTAGGGTTAGGGTTAGGGTTAGGGTTAGGGTTAGGGTTAGGGTTAGGGTTAGGGTTAGGGTTAGGGTTAGGGTTAGGGTTAGGGTTAGGGTTAGGGTTAGGGTTAGGGTTAGGGTTAGGGTTAGGGTTAGGGTTAGGGTTAGGGTTAGGGTTAGGGTTAGGGTTAGGGTTAGGGTTAGGGTTAGGGTTAGGGTTAGGGTTAGGGTTAGGGTTAGGGTTAGGGTTAGGGTTAGGGTTAGGGTTAGGGTTAGGGTTAGGGTTAGGGTTAGGGTTAGGGTTAGGGTTAGGGTTAGGGTTAGGGTTAGGGTTAGGGTTAGGGTTAGGGTTAGGGTTAGGGTTAGGGTTAGGGTTAGGGTTAGGGTTAGGGTTAGGGTTAGGGTTAGGGTTAGGGTTAGGGTTAGGGTTAGGGTTAGGGTTAGGGTTAGGGTTAGGGTTAGGGTTAGGGTTAGGGTTAGGGTTAGGGTTAGGGTTAGGGTTAGGGTTAGGGTTAGGGTTAGGGTTAGGGTTAGGGTTAGGGTTAGGGTTAGGGTTAGGGTTAGGGTTAGGGTTAGGGTTAGGGTTAGGGTTAGGGTTAGGGTTAGGGTTAGGGTTAGGGTTAGGGTTAGGGTTAGGGTTAGGGTTAGGGTTAGGGTTAGGGTTAGGGTTAGGGTTAGGGTTAGGGTTAGGGTTAGGGTTAGGGTTAGGGTTAGGGTTAGGGTTAGGGTTAGGGTTAGGGTTAGGGTTAGGGTTAGGGTTAGGGTTAGGGTTAGGGTTAGGGTTAGGGTTAGGGTTAGGGTTAGGGTTAGGGTTAGGGTTAGGGTTAGGGTTAGGGTTAGGGTTAGGGTTAGGGTTAGGGTTAGGGTTAGGGTTAGGGTTAGGGTTAGGGTTAGGGTTAGGGTTAGGGTTAGGGTTAGGGTTAGGGTTAGGGTTAGGGTTAGGGTTAGGGTTAGGGTTAGGGTTAGGGTTAGGGTTAGGGTTAGGGTTAGGGTTAGGGTTAGGGTTAGGGTTAGGGTTAGGGTTAGGGTTAGGGTTAGGGTTAGGGTTAGGGTTAGGGTTAGGGTTAGGGTTAGGGTTAGGGTTAGGGTTAGGGTTAGGGTTAGGGTTAGGGTTAGGGTTAGGGTTAGGGTTAGGGTTAGGGTTAGGGTTAGGGTTAGGGTTAGGGTTAGGGTTAGGGTTAGGGTTAGGGTTAGGGTTAGGGTTAGGGTTAGGGTTAGGGTTAGGGTTAGGGTTAGGGTTAGGGTTAGGGTTAGGGTTAGGGTTAGGGTTAGGGTTAGGGTTAGGGTTAGGGTTAGGGTTAGGGTTAGGGTTAGGGTTAGGGTTAGGGTTAGGGTTAGGGTTAGGGTTAGGGTTAGGGTTAGGGTTAGGGTTAGGGTTAGGGTTAGGGTTAGGGTTAGGGTTAGGGTTAGGGTTAGGGTTAGGGTTAGGGTTAGGGTTAGGGTTAGGGTTAGGGTTAGGGTTAGGGTTAGGGTTAGGGTTAGGGTTAGGGTTAGGGTTAGGGTTAGGGTTAGGGTTAGGGTTAGGGTTAGGGTTAGGGTTAGGGTTAGGGTTAGGGTTAGGGTTAGGGTTAGGGTTAGGGTTAGGGTTAGGGTTAGGGTTAGGGTTAGGGTTAGGGTTAGGGTTAGGGTTAGGGTTAGGGTTAGGGTTAGGGTTAGGGTTAGGGTTAGGGTTAGGGTTAGGGTTAGGGTTAGGGTTAGGGTTAGGGTTAGGGTTAGGGTTAGGGTTAGGGTTAGGGTTAGGGTTAGGGTTAGGGTTAGGGTTAGGGTTAGGGTTAGGGTTAGGGTTAGGGTTAGGGTTAGGGTTAGGGTTAGGGTTAGGGTTAGGGTTAGGGTTAGGGTTAGGGTTAGGGTTAGGGTTAGGGTTAGGGTTAGGGTTAGGGTTAGGGTTAGGGTTAGGGTTAGGGTTAGGGTTAGGGTTAGGGTTAGGGTTAGGGTTAGGGTTAGGGTTAGGGTTAGGGTTAGGGTTAGGGTTAGGGTTAGGGTTAGGGTTAGGGTTAGGGTTAGGGTTAGGGTTAGGGTTAGGGTTAGGGTTAGGGTTAGGGTTAGGGTTAGGGTTAGGGTTAGGGTTAGGGTTAGGGTTAGGGTTAGGGTTAGGGTTAGGGTTAGGGTTAGGGTTAGGGTTAGGGTTAGGGTTAGGGTTAGGGTTAGGGTTAGGGTTAGGGTTAGGGTTAGGGTTAGGGTTAGGGTTAGGGTTAGGGTTAGGGTTAGGGTTAGGGTTAGGGTTAGGGTTAGGGTTAGGGTTAGGGTTAGGGTTAGGGTTAGGGTTAGGGTTAGGGTTAGGGTTAGGGTTAGGGTTAGGGTTAGGGTTAGGGTTAGGGTTAGGGTTAGGGTTAGGGTTAGGGTTAGGGTTAGGGTTAGGGTTAGGGTTAGGGTTAGGGTTAGGGTTAGGGTTAGGGTTAGGGTTAGGGTTAGGGTTAGGGTTAGGGTTAGGGTTAGGGTTAGGGTTAGGGTTAGGGTTAGGGTTAGGGTTAGGGTTAGGGTTAGGGTTAGGGTTAGGGTTAGGGTTAGGGTTAGGGTTAGGGTTAGGGTTAGGGTTAGGGTTAGGGTTAGGGTTAGGGTTAGGGTTAGGGTTAGGGTTAGGGTTAGGGTTAGGGTTAGGGTTAGGGTTAGGGTTAGGGTTAGGGTTAGGGTTAGGGTTAGGGTTAGGGTTAGGGTTAGGGTTAGGGTTAGGGTTAGGGTTAGGGTTAGGGTTAGGGTTAGGGTTAGGGTTAGGGTTAGGGTTAGGGTTAGGGTTAGGGTTAGGGTTAGGGTTAGGGTTAGGGTTAGGGTTAGGGTTAGGGTTAGGGTTAGGGTTAGGGTTAGGGTTAGGGTTAGGGTTAGGGTTAGGGTTAGGGTTAGGGTTAGGGTTAGGGTTAGGGTTAGGGTTAGGGTTAGGGTTAGGGTTAGGGTTAGGGTTAGGGTTAGGGTTAGGGTTAGGGTTAGGGTTAGGGTTAGGGTTAGGGTTAGGGTTAGGGTTAGGGTTAGGGTTAGGGTTAGGGTTAGGGTTAGGGTTAGGGTTAGGGTTAGGGTTAGGGTTAGGGTTAGGGTTAGGGTTAGGGTTAGGGTTAGGGTTAGGGTTAGGGTTAGGGTTAGGGTTAGGGTTAGGGTTAGGGTTAGGGTTAGGGTTAGGGTTAGGGTTAGGGTTAGGGTTAGGGTTAGGGTTAGGGTTAGGGTTAGGGTTAGGGTTAGGGTTAGGGTTAGGGTTAGGGTTAGGGTTAGGGTTAGGGTTAGGGTTAGGGTTAGGGTTAGGGTTAGGGTTAGGGTTAGGGTTAGGGTTAGGGTTAGGGTTAGGGTTAGGGTTAGGGTTAGGGTTAGGGTTAGGGTTAGGGTTAGGGTTAGGGTTAGGGTTAGGGTTAGGGTTAGGGTTAGGGTTAGGGTTAGGGTTAGGGTTAGGGTTAGGGTTAGGGTTAGGGTTAGGGTTAGGGTTAGGGTTAGGGTTAGGGTTAGGGTTAGGGTTAGGGTTAGGGTTAGGGTTAGGGTTAGGGTTAGGGTTAGGGTTAGGGTTAGGGTTAGGGTTAGGGTTAGGGTTAGGGTTAGGGTTAGGGTTAGGGTTAGGGTTAGGGTTAGGGTTAGGGTTAGGGTTAGGGTTAGGGTTAGGGTTAGGGTTAGGGTTAGGGTTAGGGTTAGGGTTAGGGTTAGGGTTAGGGTTAGGGTTAGGGTTAGGGTTAGGGTTAGGGTTAGGGTTAGGGTTAGGGTTAGGGTTAGGGTTAGGGTTAGGGTTAGGGTTAGGGTTAGGGTTAGGGTTAGGGTTAGGGTTAGGGTTAGGGTTAGGGTTAGGGTTAGGGTTAGGGTTAGGGTTAGGGTTAGGGTTAGGGTTAGGGTTAGGGTTAGGGTTAGGGTTAGGGTTAGGGTTAGGGTTAGGGTTAGGGTTAGGGTTAGGGTTAGGGTTAGGGTTAGGGTTAGGGTTAGGGTTAGGGTTAGGGTTAGGGTTAGGGTTAGGGTTAGGGTTAGGGTTAGGGTTAGGGTTAGGGTTAGGGTTAGGGTTAGGGTTAGGGTTAGGGTTAGGGTTAGGGTTAGGGTTAGGGTTAGGGTTAGGGTTAGGGTTAGGGTTAGGGTTAGGGTTAGGGTTAGGGTTAGGGTTAGGGTTAGGGTTAGGGTTAGGGTTAGGGTTAGGGTTAGGGTTAGGGTTAGGGTTAGGGTTAGGGTTAGGGTTAGGGTTAGGGTTAGGGTTAGGGTTAGGGTTAGGGTTAGGGTTAGGGTTAGGGTTAGGGTTAGGGTTAGGGTTAGGGTTAGGGTTAGGGTTAGGGTTAGGGTTAGGGTTAGGGTTAGGGTTAGGGTTAGGGTTAGGGTTAGGGTTAGGGTTAGGGTTAGGGTTAGGGTTAGGGTTAGGGTTAGGGTTAGGGTTAGGGTTAGGGTTAGGGTTAGGGTTAGGGTTAGGGTTAGGGTTAGGGTTAGGGTTAGGGTTAGGGTTAGGGTTAGGGTTAGGGTTAGGGTTAGGGTTAGGGTTAGGGTTAGGGTTAGGGTTAGGGTTAGGGTTAGGGTTAGGGTTAGGGTTAGGGTTAGGGTTAGGGTTAGGGTTAGGGTTAGGGTTAGGGTTAGGGTTAGGGTTAGGGTTAGGGTTAGGGTTAGGGTTAGGGTTAGGGTTAGGGTTAGGGTTAGGGTTAGGGTTAGGGTTAGGGTTAGGGTTAGGGTTAGGGTTAGGGTTAGGGTTAGGGTTAGGGTTAGGGTTAGGGTTAGGGTTAGGGTTAGGGTTAGGGTTAGGGTTAGGGTTAGGGTTAGGGTTAGGGTTAGGGTTAGGGTTAGGGTTAGGGTTAGGGTTAGGGTTAGGGTTAGGGTTAGGGTTAGGGTTAGGGTTAGGGTTAGGGTTAGGGTTAGGGTTAGGGTTAGGGTTAGGGTTAGGGTTAGGGTTAGGGTTAGGGTTAGGGTTAGGGTTAGGGTTAGGGTTAGGGTTAGGGTTAGGGTTAGGGTTAGGGTTAGGGTTAGGGTTAGGGTTAGGGTTAGGGTTAGGGTTAGGGTTAGGGTTAGGGTTAGGGTTAGGGTTAGGGTTAGGGTTAGGGTTAGGGTTAGGGTTAGGGTTAGGGTTAGGGTTAGGGTTAGGGTTAGGGTTAGGGTTAGGGTTAGGGTTAGGGTTAGGGTTAGGGTTAGGGTTAGGGTTAGGGTTAGGGTTAGGGTTAGGGTTAGGGTTAGGGTTAGGGTTAGGGTTAGGGTTAGGGTTAGGGTTAGGGTTAGGGTTAGGGTTAGGGTTAGGGTTAGGGTTAGGGTTAGGGTTAGGGTTAGGGTTAGGGTTAGGGTTAGGGTTAGGGTTAGGGTTAGGGTTAGGGTTAGGGTTAGGGTTAGGGTTAGGGTTAGGGTTAGGGTTAGGGTTAGGGTTAGGGTTAGGGTTAGGGTTAGGGTTAGGGTTAGGGTTAGGGTTAGGGTTAGGGTTAGGGTTAGGGTTAGGGTTAGGGTTAGGGTTAGGGTTAGGGTTAGGGTTAGGGTTAGGGTTAGGGTTAGGGTTAGGGTTAGGGTTAGGGTTAGGGTTAGGGTTAGGGTTAGGGTTAGGGTTAGGGTTAGGGTTAGGGTTAGGGTTAGGGTTAGGGTTAGGGTTAGGGTTAGGGTTAGGGTTAGGGTTAGGGTTAGGGTTAGGGTTAGGGTTAGGGTTAGGGTTAGGGTTAGGGTTAGGGTTAGGGTTAGGGTTAGGGTTAGGGTTAGGGTTAGGGTTAGGGTTAGGGTTAGGGTTAGGGTTAGGGTTAGGGTTAGGGTTAGGGTTAGGGTTAGGGTTAGGGTTAGGGTTAGGGTTAGGGTTAGGGTTAGGGTTAGGGTTAGGGTTAGGGTTAGGGTTAGGGTTAGGGTTAGGGTTAGGGTTAGGGTTAGGGTTAGGGTTAGGGTTAGGGTTAGGGTTAGGGTTAGGGTTAGGGTTAGGGTTAGGGTTAGGGTTAGGGTTAGGGTTAGGGTTAGGGTTAGGGTTAGGGTTAGGGTTAGGGTTAGGGTTAGGGTTAGGGTTAGGGTTAGGGTTAGGGTTAGGGTTAGGGTTAGGGTTAGGGTTAGGGTTAGGGTTAGGGTTAGGGTTAGGGTTAGGGTTAGGGTTAGGGTTAGGGTTAGGGTTAGGGTTAGGGTTAGGGTTAGGGTTAGGGTTAGGGTTAGGGTTAGGGTTAGGGTTAGGGTTAGGGTTAGGGTTAGGGTTAGGGTTAGGGTTAGGGTTAGGGTTAGGGTTAGGGTTAGGGTTAGGGTTAGGGTTAGGGTTAGGGTTAGGGTTAGGGTTAGGGTTAGGGTTAGGGTTAGGGTTAGGGTTAGGGTTAGGGTTAGGGTTAGGGTTAGGGTTAGGGTTAGGGTTAGGGTTAGGGTTAGGGTTAGGGTTAGGGTTAGGGTTAGGGTTAGGGTTAGGGTTAGGGTTAGGGTTAGGGTTAGGGTTAGGGTTAGGGTTAGGGTTAGGGTTAGGGTTAGGGTTAGGGTTAGGGTTAGGGTTAGGGTTAGGGTTAGGGTTAGGGTTAGGGTTAGGGTTAGGGTTAGGGTTAGGGTTAGGGTTAGGGTTAGGGTTAGGGTTAGGGTTAGGGTTAGGGTTAGGGTTAGGGTTAGGGTTAGGGTTAGGGTTAGGGTTAGGGTTAGGGTTAGGGTTAGGGTTAGGGTTAGGGTTAGGGTTAGGGTTAGGGTTAGGGTTAGGGTTAGGGTTAGGGTTAGGGTTAGGGTTAGGGTTAGGGTTAGGGTTAGGGTTAGGGTTAGGGTTAGGGTTAGGGTTAGGGTTAGGGTTAGGGTTAGGGTTAGGGTTAGGGTTAGGGTTAGGGTTAGGGTTAGGGTTAGGGTTAGGGTTAGGGTTAGGGTTAGGGTTAGGGTTAGGGTTAGGGTTAGGGTTAGGGTTAGGGTTAGGGTTAGGGTTAGGGTTAGGGTTAGGGTTAGGGTTAGGGTTAGGGTTAGGGTTAGGGTTAGGGTTAGGGTTAGGGTTAGGGTTAGGGTTAGGGTTAGGGTTAGGGTTAGGGTTAGGGTTAGGGTTAGGGTTAGGGTTAGGGTTAGGGTTAGGGTTAGGGTTAGGGTTAGGGTTAGGGTTAGGGTTAGGGTTAGGGTTAGGGTTAGGGTTAGGGTTAGGGTTAGGGTTAGGGTTAGGGTTAGGGTTAGGGTTAGGGTTAGGGTTAGGGTTAGGGTTAGGGTTAGGGTTAGGGTTAGGGTTAGGGTTAGGGTTAGGGTTAGGGTTAGGGTTAGGGTTAGGGTTAGGGTTAGGGTTAGGGTTAGGGTTAGGGTTAGGGTTAGGGTTAGGGTTAGGGTTAGGGTTAGGGTTAGGGTTAGGGTTAGGGTTAGGGTTAGGGTTAGGGTTAGGGTTAGGGTTAGGGTTAGGGTTAGGGTTAGGGTTAGGGTTAGGGTTAGGGTTAGGGTTAGGGTTAGGGTTAGGGTTAGGGTTAGGGTTAGGGTTAGGGTTAGGGTTAGGGTTAGGGTTAGGGTTAGGGTTAGGGTTAGGGTTAGGGTTAGGGTTAGGGTTAGGGTTAGGGTTAGGGTTAGGGTTAGGGTTAGGGTTAGGGTTAGGGTTAGGGTTAGGGTTAGGGTTAGGGTTAGGGTTAGGGTTAGGGTTAGGGTTAGGGTTAGGGTTAGGGTTAGGGTTAGGGTTAGGGTTAGGGTTAGGGTTAGGGTTAGGGTTAGGGTTAGGGTTAGGGTTAGGGTTAGGGTTAGGGTTAGGGTTAGGGTTAGGGTTAGGGTTAGGGTTAGGGTTAGGGTTAGGGTTAGGGTTAGGGTTAGGGTTAGGGTTAGGGTTAGGGTTAGGGTTAGGGTTAGGGTTAGGGTTAGGGTTAGGGTTAGGGTTAGGGTTAGGGTTAGGGTTAGGGTTAGGGTTAGGGTTAGGGTTAGGGTTAGGGTTAGGGTTAGGGTTAGGGTTAGGGTTAGGGTTAGGGTTAGGGTTAGGGTTAGGGTTAGGGTTAGGGTTAGGGTTAGGGTTAGGGTTAGGGTTAGGGTTAGGGTTAGGGTTAGGGTTAGGGTTAGGGTTAGGGTTAGGGTTAGGGTTAGGGTTAGGGTTAGGGTTAGGGTTAGGGTTAGGGTTAGGGTTAGGGTTAGGGTTAGGGTTAGGGTTAGGGTTAGGGTTAGGGTTAGGGTTAGGGTTAGGGTTAGGGTTAGGGTTAGGGTTAGGGTTAGGGTTAGGGTTAGGGTTAGGGTTAGGGTTAGGGTTAGGGTTAGGGTTAGGGTTAGGGTTAGGGTTAGGGTTAGGGTTAGGGTTAGGGTTAGGGTTAGGGTTAGGGTTAGGGTTAGGGTTAGGGTTAGGGTTAGGGTTAGGGTTAGGGTTAGGGTTAGGGTTAGGGTTAGGGTTAGGGTTAGGGTTAGGGTTAGGGTTAGGGTTAGGGTTAGGGTTAGGGTTAGGGTTAGGGTTAGGGTTAGGGTTAGGGTTAGGGTTAGGGTTAGGGTTAGGGTTAGGGTTAGGGTTAGGGTTAGGGTTAGGGTTAGGGTTAGGGTTAGGGTTAGGGTTAGGGTTAGGGTTAGGGTTAGGGTTAGGGTTAGGGTTAGGGTTAGGGTTAGGGTTAGGGTTAGGGTTAGGGTTAGGGTTAGGGTTAGGGTTAGGGTTAGGGTTAGGGTTAGGGTTAGGGTTAGGGTTAGGGTTAGGGTTAGGGTTAGGGTTAGGGTTAGGGTTAGGGTTAGGGTTAGGGTTAGGGTTAGGGTTAGGGTTAGGGTTAGGGTTAGGGTTAGGGTTAGGGTTAGGGTTAGGGTTAGGGTTAGGGTTAGGGTTAGGGTTAGGGTTAGGGTTAGGGTTAGGGTTAGGGTTAGGGTTAGGGTTAGGGTTAGGGTTAGGGTTAGGGTTAGGGTTAGGGTTAGGGTTAGGGTTAGGGTTAGGGTTAGGGTTAGGGTTAGGGTTAGGGTTAGGGTTAGGGTTAGGGTTAGGGTTAGGGTTAGGGTTAGGGTTAGGGTTAGGGTTAGGGTTAGGGTTAGGGTTAGGGTTAGGGTTAGGGTTAGGGTTAGGGTTAGGGTTAGGGTTAGGGTTAGGGTTAGGGTTAGGGTTAGGGTTAGGGTTAGGGTTAGGGTTAGGGTTAGGGTTAGGGTTAGGGTTAGGGTTAGGGTTAGGGTTAGGGTTAGGGTTAGGGTTAGGGTTAGGGTTAGGGTTAGGGTTAGGGTTAGGGTTAGGGTTAGGGTTAGGGTTAGGGTTAGGGTTAGGGTTAGGGTTAGGGTTAGGGTTAGGGTTAGGGTTAGGGTTAGGGTTAGGGTTAGGGTTAGGGTTAGGGTTAGGGTTAGGGTTAGGGTTAGGGTTAGGGTTAGGGTTAGGGTTAGGGTTAGGGTTAGGGTTAGGGTTAGGGTTAGGGTTAGGGTTAGGGTTAGGGTTAGGGTTAGGGTTAGGGTTAGGGTTAGGGTTAGGGTTAGGGTTAGGGTTAGGGTTAGGGTTAGGGTTAGGGTTAGGGTTAGGGTTAGGGTTAGGGTTAGGGTTAGGGTTAGGGTTAGGGTTAGGGTTAGGGTTAGGGTTAGGGTTAGGGTTAGGGTTAGGGTTAGGGTTAGGGTTAGGGTTAGGGTTAGGGTTAGGGTTAGGGTTAGGGTTAGGGTTAGGGTTAGGGTTAGGGTTAGGGTTAGGGTTAGGGTTAGGGTTAGGGTTAGGGTTAGGGTTAGGGTTAGGGTTAGGGTTAGGGTTAGGGTTAGGGTTAGGGTTAGGGTTAGGGTTAGGGTTAGGGTTAGGGTTAGGGTTAGGGTTAGGGTTAGGGTTAGGGTTAGGGTTAGGGTTAGGGTTAGGGTTAGGGTTAGGGTTAGGGTTAGGGTTAGGGTTAGGGTTAGGGTTAGGGTTAGGGTTAGGGTTAGGGTTAGGGTTAGGGTTAGGGTTAGGGTTAGGGTTAGGGTTAGGGTTAGGGTTAGGGTTAGGGTTAGGGTTAGGGTTAGGGTTAGGGTTAGGGTTAGGGTTAGGGTTAGGGTTAGGGTTAGGGTTAGGGTTAGGGTTAGGGTTAGGGTTAGGGTTAGGGTTAGGGTTAGGGTTAGGGTTAGGGTTAGGGTTAGGGTTAGGGTTAGGGTTCGGGTTAGGGTTAGGGTTAGGGTTAGGGTTAGGGTTAGGGTTAGGGTTAGGGTTAGGGTTAGGGTTAGGGTTAGGGTTAGGGTTAGGGTTAGGGTTAGGGTTAGGGTTAGGGTTAGGGTTAGGGTTAGGGTTAGGGTTAGGGTTAGGGTTAGGGTTAGGGTTAGGGTTAGGGTTAGGGTTAGGGTTAGGGTTAGGGTTAGGGTTAGGGTTAGGGTTAGGGTTAGGGTTAGGGTTAGGGTTAGGGTTAGGGTTAGGGTTAGGGTTAGGGTTAGGGTTAGGGTTAGGGTTAGGGTTAGGGTTAGGGTTAGGGTTAGGGTTAGGGTTAGGGTTAGGGTTAGGGTTAGGGTTAGGGTTAGGGTTAGGGTTAGGGTTAGGGTTAGGGTTAGGGTTAGGGTTAGGGTTAGGGTTAGGGTTAGGGTTAGGGTTAGGGTTAGGGTTAGGGTTAGGGTTAGGGTTAGGGTTAGGGTTAGGGTTAGGGTTAGGGTTAGGGTTAGGGTTAGGGTTAGGGTTAGGGTTAGGGTTAGGGTTAGGGTTAGGGTTAGGGTTAGGGTTAGGGTTAGGGTTAGGGTTAGGGTTAGGGTTAGGGTTAGGGTTAGGGTTAGGGTTAGGGTTAGGGTTAGGGTTAGGGTTAGGGTTAGGGTTAGGGTTAGGGTTAGGGTTAGGGTTAGGGTTAGGGTTAGGGTTAGGGTTAGGGTTAGGGTTAGGGTTAGGGTTAGGGTTAGGGTTAGGGTTAGGGTTAGGGTTAGGGTTAGGGTTAGGGTTAGGGTTAGGGTTAGGGTTAGGGTTAGGGTTAGGGTTAGGGTTAGGGTTAGGGTTAGGGTTAGGGTTAGGGTTAGGGTTAGGGTTAGGGTTAGGGTTAGGGTTAGGGTTAGGGTTAGGGTTAGGGTTAGGGTTAGGGTTAGGGTTAGGGTTAGGGTTAGGGTTAGGGTTAGGGTTAGGGTTAGGGTTAGGGTTAGGGTTAGGGTTAGGGTTAGGGTTAGGGTTAGGGTTAGGGTTAGGGTTAGGGTTAGGGTTAGGGTTAGGGTTAGGGTTAGGGTTAGGGTTAGGGTTAGGGTTAGGGTTAGGGTTAGGGTTAGGGTTAGGGTTAGGGTTAGGGTTAGGGTTAGGGTTAGGGTTAGGGTTAGGGTTAGGGTTAGGGTTAGGGTTAGGGTTAGGGTTAGGGTTAGGGTTAGGGTTAGGGTTAGGGTTAGGGTTAGGGTTAGGGTTAGGGTTAGGGTTAGGGTTAGGGTTAGGGTTAGGGTTAGGGTTAGGGTTAGGGTTAGGGTTAGGGTTAGGGTTAGGGTTAGGGTTAGGGTTAGGGTTAGGGTTAGGGTTAGGGTTAGGGTTAGGGTTAGGGTTAGGGTTAGGGTTAGGGTTAGGGTTAGGGTTAGGGTTAGGGTTAGGGTTAGGGTTAGGGTTAGGGTTAGGGTTAGGGTTAGGGTTAGGGTTAGGGTTAGGGTTAGGGTTAGGGTTAGGGTTAGGGTTAGGGTTAGGGTTAGGGTTAGGGTTAGGGTTAGGGTTAGGGTTAGGGTTAGGGTTAGGGTTAGGGTTAGGGTTAGGGTTAGGGTTAGGGTTAGGGTTAGGGTTAGGGTTAGGGTTAGGGTTAGGGTTAGGGTTAGGGTTAGGGTTAGGGTTAGGGTTAGGGTTAGGGTTAGGGTTAGGGTTAGGGTTAGGGTTAGGGTTAGGGTTAGGGTTAGGGTTAGGGTTAGGGTTAGGGTTAGGGTTAGGGTTAGGGTTAGGGTTAGGGTTAGGGTTAGGGTTAGGGTTAGGGTTAGGGTTAGGGTTAGGGTTAGGGTTAGGGTTAGGGTTAGGGTTAGGGTTAGGGTTAGGGTTAGGGTTAGGGTTAGGGTTAGGGTTAGGGTTAGGGTTAGGGTTAGGGTTAGGGTTAGGGTTAGGGTTAGGGTTAGGGTTAGGGTTAGGGTTAGGGTTAGGGTTAGGGTTAGGGTTAGGGTTAGGGTTAGGGTTAGGGTTAGGGTTAGGGTTAGGGTTAGGGTTAGGGTTAGGGTTAGGGTTAGGGTTAGGGTTAGGGTTAGGGTTAGGGTTAGGGTTAGGGTTAGGGTTAGGGTTAGGGTTAGGGTTAGGGTTAGGGTTAGGGTTAGGGTTAGGGTTAGGGTTAGGGTTAGGGTTAGGGTTAGGGTTAGGGTTAGGGTTAGGGTTAGGGTTAGGGTTAGGGTTAGGGTTAGGGTTAGGGTTAGGGTTAGGGTTAGGGTTAGGGTTAGGGTTAGGGTTAGGGTTAGGGTTAGGGTTAGGGTTAGGGTTAGGGTTAGGGTTAGGGTTAGGGTTAGGGTTAGGGTTAGGGTTAGGGTTAGGGTTAGGGTTAGGGTTAGGGTTAGGGTTAGGGTTAGGGTTAGGGTTAGGGTTAGGGTTAGGGTTAGGGTTAGGGTTAGGGTTAGGGTTAGGGTTAGGGTTAGGGTTAGGGTTAGGGTTAGGGTTAGGGTTAGGGTTAGGGTTAGGGTTAGGGTTAGGGTTAGGGTTAGGGTTAGGGTTAGGGTTAGGGTTAGGGTTAGGGTTAGGGTTAGGGTTAGGGTTAGGGTTAGGGTTAGGGTTAGGGTTAGGGTTAGGGTTAGGGTTAGGGTTAGGGTTAGGGTTAGGGTTAGGGTTAGGGTTAGGGTTAGGGTTAGGGTTAGGGTTAGGGTTAGGGTTAGGGTTAGGGTTAGGGTTAGGGTTAGGGTTAGGGTTAGGGTTAGGGTTAGGGTTAGGGTTAGGGTTAGGGTTAGGGTTAGGGTTAGGGTTAGGGTTAGGGTTAGGGTTAGGGTTAGGGTTAGGGTTAGGGTTAGGGTTAGGGTTAGGGTTAGGGTTAGGGTTAGGGTTAGGGTTAGGGTTAGGGTTAGGGTTAGGGTTAGGGTTAGGGTTAGGGTTAGGGTTAGGGTTAGGGTTAGGGTTAGGGTTAGGGTTAGGGTTAGGGTTAGGGTTAGGGTTAGGGTTAGGGTTAGGGTTAGGGTTAGGGTTAGGGTTAGGGTTAGGGTTAGGGTTAGGGTTAGGGTTAGGGTTAGGGTTAGGGTTAGGGTTAGGGTTAGGGTTAGGGTTAGGGTTAGGGTTAGGGTTAGGGTTAGGGTTAGGGTTAGGGTTAGGGTTAGGGTTAGGGTTAGGGTTAGGGTTAGGGTTAGGGTTAGGGTTAGGGTTAGGGTTAGGGTTAGGGTTAGGGTTAGGGTTAGGGTTAGGGTTAGGGTTAGGGTTAGGGTTAGGGTTAGGGTTAGGGTTAGGGTTAGGGTTAGGGTTAGGGTTAGGGTTAGGGTTAGGGTTAGGGTTAGGGTTAGGGTTAGGGTTAGGGTTAGGGTTAGGGTTAGGGTTAGGGTTAGGGTTAGGGTTAGGGTTAGGGTTAGGGTTAGGGTTAGGGTTAGGGTTAGGGTTAGGGTTAGGGTTAGGGTTAGGGTTAGGGTTAGGGTTAGGGTTAGGGTTAGGGTTAGGGTTAGGGTTAGGGTTAGGGTTAGGGTTAGGGTTAGGGTTAGGGTTAGGGTTAGGGTTAGGGTTAGGGTTAGGGTTAGGGTTAGGGTTAGGGTTAGGGTTAGGGTTAGGGTTAGGGTTAGGGTTAGGGTTAGGGTTAGGGTTAGGGTTAGGGTTAGGGTTAGGGTTAGGGTTAGGGTTAGGGTTAGGGTTAGGGTTAGGGTTAGGGTTAGGGTTAGGGTTAGGGTTAGGGTTAGGGTTAGGGTTAGGGTTAGGGTTAGGGTTAGGGTTAGGGTTAGGGTTAGGGTTAGGGTTAGGGTTAGGGTTAGGGTTAGGGTTAGGGTTAGGGTTAGGGTTAGGGTTAGGGTTAGGGTTAGGGTTAGGGTTAGGGTTAGGGTTAGGGTTAGGGTTAGGGTTAGGGTTAGGGTTAGGGTTAGGGTTAGGGTTAGGGTTAGGGTTAGGGTTAGGGTTAGGGTTAGGGTTAGGGTTAGGGTTAGGGTTAGGGTTAGGGTTAGGGTTAGGGTTAGGGTTAGGGTTAGGGTTAGGGTTAGGGTTAGGGTTAGGGTTAGGGTTAGGGTTAGGGTTAGGGTTAGGGTTAGGGTTAGGGTTAGGGTTAGGGTTAGGGTTAGGGTTAGGGTTAGGGTTAGGGTTAGGGTTAGGGTTAGGGTTAGGGTTAGGGTTAGGGTTAGGGTTAGGGTTAGGGTTAGGGTTAGGGTTAGGGTTAGGGTTAGGGTTAGGGTTAGGGTTAGGGTTAGGGTTAGGGTTAGGGTTAGGGTTAGGGTTAGGGTTAGGGTTAGGGTTAGGGTTAGGGTTAGGGTTAGGGTTAGGGTTAGGGTTAGGGTTAGGGTTAGGGTTAGGGTTAGGGTTAGGGTTAGGGTTAGGGTTAGGGTTAGGGTTAGGGTTAGGGTTAGGGTTAGGGTTAGGGTTAGGGTTAGGGTTAGGGTTAGGGTTAGGGTTAGGGTTAGGGTTAGGGTTAGGGTTAGGGTTAGGGTTAGGGTTAGGGTTAGGGTTAGGGTTAGGGTTAGGGTTAGGGTTAGGGTTAGGGTTAGGGTTAGGGTTAGGGTTAGGGTTAGGGTTAGGGTTAGGGTTAGGGTTAGGGTTAGGGTTAGGGTTAGGGTTAGGGTTAGGGTTAGGGTTAGGGTTAGGGTTAG
>CM060577.1:8816041-8841864 GCA_030625065.1 Alectoris magna | reverse complement strand
GGGGGGATTTGGGGTCCATTTGGGGTTTTTTGGGGTCCATTTGGGGTTTTTTTAGGTCCATTTGGGTTTTGGGGGCTCACCGCTGCCCCCCCCCATTCGCTGCTGTCCAACGGTTCGGGTTCAGCATCTGCGTCCTCAATCTGCAGAGGGTAATTAATGGGGCAGTTAATTAACAGGGTAATTAAGTAACGGGGCAATTAACGGGGGGGGGTAAATAATACAGAGGGGAATCAAGGAGGGAATAAAGAATGGGCGGGATGATTAACGGGGGGGGGGGGGGGGGGGGCGATTAATAGGGGGGTAATTAACAAGAGGAGGAGTAATTAATGAGGGGGGCGGTCAACAGGAGGGTAGTTAATGAGGAGGACGCTTAATGAGGCGGTGATAAATGGGAGGGGGGGGATGTCCAAGGGGGAAGGAGCGAAGGGGGCGGGGCGAGGGAGAAGGGGGCGGGGTTGTGTCGGTACTGACCAATGGGAGCCGAGGCCGGGCGGGCCCACGCGACGGTGGCCAATCGGGAGCGGAGAGCGTCGGCCACGGGACCGCGCGTGTCCGGGGGCGGGAAGAGCGGCGCGGAGCACGACGGGCAGCGGAAACCAGCGGGGGCGGTGCGGGGGCGGCAGGGAGCGGCAGCGGGAGCACAGACAGCGCCAGTGCACCACGTCTGCGGGACAGCGCCGCGCAGCGGCCGGGAGGGGAATCGCAACGCGTTAAGCGCCGTACGGCACGCGGTGTCACTTAGAGCCCCATAGCGCACCATAGCGCCCCATATCCCCCCCATAACCACCCCATATCCCTCCATACCCACCCCATATCCCCCCCATAACCGCCCCATACATGCCCATATATCCCCCCATATCCCCATACCCTCCCAACCACCTCATATATCCCTTTACATCCCCCCATAATCACCCAATAACCCCCCATAACTACCCATATATCCCACATGCTCCCTATAGGCACCCCATATCCCCCATACCCCCAATAACCCCCCATACACCCCCATAACCACCCCATATCCCCCCATACGCCCTCATAACCACCCCAACCCCCCATAACCACCCCATATATCCCCTTATATCCCCACATGCTCCCTATAGGCACCCATATCCCCCATACCCCCAATAACCCCCCATACCCCCCCATATCCCCCATACGCCCTCATAACCACCCCAACCCCCCATAACCACCCCATATATCCCCTTATATCCCCACATAGGCCACTCCATATCCCCCATGCCCTCCCCCAATAACCCTCCATAACCACCTCATACATACACTTATATCCCCCCATACCCCCCCATATCCCCCCATAACCACCCCATATCCCCCCATACCCACCCAATAACCCCCCATGCCCCCCACAGGCACCCCGTATCCCCCATACCCCCCCCCATATCCCCCCCGTACCCACTCATAACCACCCAAAAACCCCCCATACCCCCCATATATCCCTTACTATACCCCACAGGCACCCCATACCCCCCATACCCCCCCCCCCTCACCATAGCAGACCAGCCTGACGGTGTCCCCCCCCCGCAGCTCGCGGTGGCACAGCGGGCAGTTGGGCTCGTAGTCGCTGTCCTGCAGCCACCGCAGGTAGGACTGAACCACGCACTGCAAACGGGGGGGTCAGCGGGGCGGCCCCACAACCGGGGGGGGTTGGGGGTGGGGGGTGGAGTAGGAATAGGGGGGACAATGACCCCAGAGATATGGGGTAGGGGGGGATGGCGGCCCGCCCCATAGATCCCCTGAGCCCAGGAGCGCCCCACAGATCCCAATAAACGCCCCATAGTTCCCTCCCAGACTCCAATACCTGCCCCCCAGCCCCCATAATCACCCCGTAGGCCCCAATAACCGTCCCATGAGCCCCTAACTGCCCCCCAGACTCCTATAACCACCCCATAGGCCCCAATAACCTCCCCATAGGCCCCATAACCGCCCCATAGGTCACTCCAGACCCCAATACTGCCCCACTGATCCCCCCAGGCCCCCATAACTGCACCATAGGCCCCATAACCGCCCCCTAGACTCCATAACCATCCCATGGGCCCCATAACCGCCCCCAGACCCAAATAACCACCCCCCAATGCCCCCATAACCACCCCACAGGCCCCATAACCACCCCCAAGGCCCCCATAACCGCCCCAAGGCCCCCATAACCGCCCCCCGGGCCCACCTTGGGGTGGCTGCTCAGCATGCAGCTCTCGCAGACGTTCACGCGGTGCTCGAAGCAGAAGAGCGGCGTCACGCGGCGCCGGGGGCACTTACAGAGCCCCATCGTGCTGTGGGGCAGACCCACACGTCAGCCCCGTAGGGCCGGCCCATACATCGGCCCATAGATGCTCCCGGCACCCCACACAGACCCCCGGGCCCCATAGACGCCCCACGGACGCCCTCCAGAGTTCCTTGGAGACCCCACAAACCCCTCCTACCACCCCATAGAGACCCCTGAGCCACCCCAGCGCTCCACAGAAGCCCTCCTTTGCCCCACAGACGTTCCCATAGAGCCCCCCTGAACCCTCCTATCGCCCCACAGAGCCCCACCGAGTGTTCACCCGTCCGGCTCACGGTTCCTATGGCGACGCGCTTCTGCCCCGCTGGCGCGGCACTTCCGGGGTCGCTCCGCGATGGCGTCACTTCCGCCGCGCCCCTCTCCTCCCGGAAGCGGATCCTCCCCGCGCGACGTCACTTCCGGCGGTTCGAAAGCGATGGCGGGAAGCGAGAGGCGGGCGTCCGGTGAGGGGGGGGCCTACGGGGGGTCGGGAGAGGCCTGTGGGGCGGTATGGGGGTGATATGGGGGGCTATGGGGGGTCTGGGGGGTCTGGGGCGGTGATATGGGGCGCAATGGGGGGTCTGGGGGGTGATATGGGGCGATATGGGGGGTCTGTGGGGTGATATGGGGGGTTATGGGGGGGCTGGGGGGTGTCGGGAGGGGCCTATGGGGTAGCATGGGGGGATCTATGGGCGCTTATGGGGCGGGGGGCAATGGGGCGCTTCTGGGTCTGACTCCAACCTCCAACCCCCCCCCCCTTCTCAGCCCGGCGCAGTTTGGGCCCCCCCCCAACCCGCTCCCCGCGGGGGGGGACCAATCCCTGCCCCCCCCCCACCCCGAGGGTGCTGGAGGAGATCGCGGCCCCCCCCGAGGTGAGGAGGGGGGGGGGGGGGTTAAAAACCGGGGGGGCCCAGAGAGGGAGGGGGGTCCAGAAATGGGGGGGGAGGGTTAGAAGTTGGGACGGGGTCCCTAAACCCTGGGGGGGGGTCCCAAGGATTGGGGGGGGGGGGGGCTTTAAAAATGGGGGGGGGGGGGGGAAGGTATTAAAATGGGATAAAGGGTCAAAAAACTTCGTGGGTGGGGGGGTCCCAAAATTGGGGGGGGGTCCCATAAATTGGAGGGGGGGGCCAAAATCTTGGGGGGGTCACCACAAACGAGGGGGGGTGCTTAAAACTGGGGGGGCCTCAAAAACAAAGGGGGGGGTCCTTAAAATGGGGGGGGGGGGGGTCTTTAAAAAATGGGGGGGGGCTGAAAAGGAGATTTGAATCCCCCCCCCCAGAAGGTCGGTGGATGGAAGATGGCGCCGCGCCGCAGCCCTCGGGTGAGGGGGGGGCACCAAAAAATGGGGGGGGGGGGGGGGCTAAAAGGAGAAGGTGGGGGGGGAGGGGGCTAAAAGGAGAAGGTGGGGGGGTCCCAAAGATGGGGGGGGGGGGAGAAGCATAAAGGGGGGGAGGAAATATTGGGAGGGAGGGGGCATAAAGGGGGGGGTGGGAATGTTGGGGGGGGGGGGGGCAGTAAAAAAAAGGGTGGGGTCATAGAATTGAGGGGGGGGTCTCCATCATTGGGGTTTCTCTCTTGTGGGGGGGGGGCGCTGTCTGGGCGCTAGCCTACCCCCCCCCCCCAAATAATACCTCCCCCCCCCCCCCCTTTGCAGCTTTGCAGCCAAAAGGAAAACCTCCCAGCGCCGCCCCCCCCCCACAAAAAGCCCCCCCCCCCGTCCCCCCCCCCCTCCCCTCCGCCCCCCCCCGCGTCCGCCGCTCCTACAGCCGGCTCAGCGCCCCCCCCACTTTGGGGACCCCCCCCCCCCTTCTTTAGAGCCGCTCCCCCCCCCCGTTTTGGGCTGTCTCCCATTTTGCCCCCCCCCATCCCGGACCCCCCCCCCTGCCCGGCATCAGCGCCGGCCCCGAGAGGAAGAGGAAGAGGAGGGCGGCGCCCATCGACGTGAGTGCAGCCCCCCGTTATTGACCCCCCCATTATGACCCCCCCCCCCCCCATTATTGACCCCCCCACCCCTTTCATTACCCCCCCATTGACCCCCCCCATCCCCACTATTAACCCTTCCAGCCCCCCCCCATCGACCCCCCCTCCCCATCTCACCCAATTGCCCCCACATTTACCCTCCCAATCCCCTCATTGCCCCCCATGACCCCCCAATTGCCCCCCATCTACCCCATTGCCCTCCCAGTTCCCCCATTACCCCCCCAGTTGCCCTCCACATCCCTCATTCGCCCCTTAACTCCCCCCATTGCCCCCCTATCTCCCCTCATTGCCCCACACATCCCCCGAGTTACCCCCCAGTCCCCCCCATAACCCCCCATTGCCCCCCAATTACTCCCCATGACCCCCAGTTGCTCCCCTATCTCCCCCCATTGCCCCCCCAATTACCACCCATGTCCCCCCGTATCCCCCACATCCCCCCATTGCCCCCCCCCGGGGGCTGTGGGTGCCCCCCACCCATTCCCCTCCCCCCCCCATTGCCCCCCAGGTGCAGGAATTGGAGGCCTGGGCTGCCCGCATGAACGCGCAGTTCGAGGAGGCCGAGCGCTTCCACCTGGTGGTCGAGTGACCCCCCCGGGACCCCCCCCCCCATTTATGGGACCGCCCCCCAAACGGGCGCCCCCCCCCCAATTACAAAGAGAGGTTTGTCGCTGTGATCCGAGTGCTGTTATGGGGGCGCTGTGGGACCCCACCCCCCTTCTCCCCCCCATTAATGGGATCCCCCCCATCGTGGGACCCCCCCACCCCATTTATGGGACCCCTCGCCTCCAGTTCCTTGGGGGGGGGCACAGCACTTATGTGGGGGCTCTATGGGGTGCTATAGGGGCTCTATAGGGCGCCACGGGGATGCTGGGGGTGTTATGGGGGTTCTGCGGGGACCATGGGGACCCCTATGGGGTGCTGTGGGGGCTCTATGGGGACACTGGGGTGCTATGGGGACATTGTGGTGCTCAATGGGGGGGCTGCTCTATAGGGACTCTATGGGGACACTGGGGTGCCATGGGTCGCTATGGAGTGCGAAGGGGACACCGGGGTGTTACGGCTTACGGCACGGAGCGGACGTTTGGGGTCCCGTTTCTCACCGTTTATTCCTTAATTAACGAGCTGCTCCGGGCGTCCCGGCCCCGTGAGAGCCCGCTTCCCATTTAGCTCATTAATTAACCAGCGCCTCATTAATGAACGAACCGTGGGGCCGCGCTCAGTTGGTTCCGCTCTCTCTGGTTCCTGTCTCTCTGGTTCCATCTCTATGGTTCCGGCCTCCATGGTTCCTAACACCACGGGTCCCCATCTCTCTGGTTCCCCTCTCTATGGTTCCCACCTCCACGGGTTCCCCCCTCCCTGGTTCCCCTCCGCCCTCCCGGCCCCCCCCCGCCATTTTGGCGCCCAGCTCCTCCGCCTCGGCCGCCATCTCCCTCAGGGCCGCAGCTCCCCTCTCCCGGCTCCAGGCCAGCAGGAAGCCGCATTTCCTCCTCGCCCGGCCCAGCCTTTCCCTCTCCTCCCCGCTCCCCGCCCTCCGCGCCGCCTCCAGCATCGTCTCCATGTGCCGCAGCGCCGCCTCCGCGTCCTCGGTGGGTCGGTGCCGACTGCGGCCCCTCATCAGCTCGGCCACGGCCAGAACGGTGCCGGCGTCTCCCAAAGGGCACCGCGGGTACCCGGCGGCCTCGGCCGAGCGCCGCGCGTCCAACAGGGCCTCCGCGGTGGAGGAGAAGGGCCGGCGGCAGCGCAGGGCGGCAGAGGCGGCCACGGCGGCGTCGGGGACGTCCGGGAGGAGCGAATCGTCCCCGTTGTGGAGGCTGAGGGCGAAGGCGTAACCGTACAGCACGTTGGGCAGCTGGAAGCGCAGCAGCGGCGACGGCGGCGGAGCCCGGAAGGAGCTGAGGGGGGGCACCGAAGTGGGGGTGGGGGGCGCCGGGCCCGGAACGCCGTCGTGGGCGGCCTCGTCATCGGCGCTGTCCCCCGTTGTCGCTGGTGGCACCGCCGCCATCGCTGCGCTCGTCTGCACTCGCGTCCCCACCGCCATCGCTGTCCTCGTCATCTCCGGTGACCCCACGGCCACCTCCGTCCCCACCGTCCCCGGCGCTCTCCATCACCGCCAACGCCCCCACTGCCATCTCTGGGGACCCCGTTGCCACCAGCGCCCCTGCGCTCCGGCTCCTCGTTGTCCTCCTCCTTCCTTACGGTCTCCTCCTTCTTGTTGGCCAAGACGGCTTCGCCCCCCATAGCCCACACCGGCCGTGCCCTTTTTGGCCGCCCTCTTCTTGGCCACGTCATTTTCAGCCTCCTTGTCCAAGCTGGCCGAGCCCCTCCGGCCTCTCCGGCTGCACTCCTGCCGGCTGTGCCCTTCTTGGCCGCCCTGCCCTTGCTGGCCGCCCCCCCCGCCCCCGATCTCCTCCACCAGCCGCCTCCTCCCCCACCACCACGGCCTCCACGGGGGCAGCAGCCGCACGGCCTCCCCGCTCCTCAGCATCCGCCGGAACTCGGCCTTCTGCTCCTCGCTCAGCCGCCCCCACAGCCCGCGCTGCTCTCCCCCTCTCCCTTCCCCTCCCCGCCCCGCGCCGTCCTCGCCGGCCTCCGCAGCCGCCCCAGGGCGTCCCCCAGCCGGGCCCTCTCGGACGGCGCCGGGGGCGGTTGGGAGCGCAGTTCCCCGCAGCACCTGCTCGCGGTAGAAGGCCTCGGCGCAGGCCCCGTGCCCGCGGTAGCAGCCGAGGGAGCAGAGGCGCCGGTTGCAGCGGGGACACGTGTACGGAGCGCCGGCGGCCGCGCAGTGATCGCAGGCGGCCGCCATCTCGGCTCGGCTGCGCGGAGACTTCCGCTTCCGGTCTCTGCTGGGGCCTCTTCCGGTCTCGCTCGGCTATTTCCGGAACTTGACTTTCTTCGTCCCTGATCGGCTCTTCCCGGTCCTTCTCGGCTTTTCCCGCTCCCTCTCGGCCCTTTCCGTTCTCCTTCAGCTTCTTCCGGAACCCTCTCGGCTCTTTTCGGTCCGCCTCGGCCCTTTCCGTCCCCGCTAATGCCTCTCCGGTCCCCTTCGGCGTCTAACGTTGTCCTCTCGGCTCTTTCCGGTCCTCGCTCGTCCTTTTTCGGTCTCCTCTCGGCCCTTTCCGCCTTCGCTCGGCTCTTTCCGGTCCCGTCTCGGTTTTTTGTCCCCTCTCGGCTCTTTCCGGCCCCGCTCGGCTCTCCCTTCCCCCCGCTCGGCTCTTTCCGCCGCTCTCAGCGCTCCCCGCCCCCGCACGGCGCTCCCCTGTAATTAACAGCCGCGCGACGCCTCTAATTAACGTCTGCGGGCGCCCCGCCTCTAATTAAAGCTCATTAACGCCCCCGCCGCGCGCTGAGGGAGATGGGAACCTCATTAAGCGCTGGTTTCGGTGTTCCCAGCGCTGAGATGGCCCCAAAACGGCCCCCAAAACCCCAAATACCCCAAATCGAGAGATTTGAGACCCCAAATTGGGGCTTTGGGCCCCAAAATGGGGATTTGGCCCGAGAAAATGGGGGGTTGAGCCCCAAAATTGGGGGTTTAGGCCCCAAAAAGGGCACTTTAGACCCCAAAATGGGGATTTGGCCCTAAAAAATTGAAATTTGGCCCTAAAAAATGGGGATTTGAGCCCCCAAATTGGGGATTTGAGCCCCAAATGGGGCGTTTGGGCCCCAAAACGGGGATTTGGGCCCTAAAACTTGTCTGTTCCGGTCCTAAAAGTGGGGTTTTAGGCCCCAAAAAGGGCAGTTTGGACCCAAAAACGGGGCTGTGAGCCCCAAACCTGCGCAGCGCCCAGGGGGGCAACAAAGCGGGGGCCGATAACGAGCGGTTAATAAACGTTTTTAATTGGCATTTTACACGAGCGTTTCTTACATTCTCCGTTAATTTCCCTGTAAAGTGCTGAAAGGGCGTCGGGGGGGGGGGGGGGGGGGGTCGGATCTCAATCGAAAATGGACAAATCTGGTCATTTCCTGGTCGTTTTTTGCCTCTCTTTTGGAACTCAGCCTCCTGCGTCCTCCACAAACGGCACCCAGCGGGGGAAGGAAAAAGAAGGGAAGCCCATTGAAAAAAAAAAACCCAAATCTGAAGGAAATGGCCCCAAATTGCGCTCCCAGCTCAGGGCTCTCCCATCCCCCCCCCCAACCACCCCCGGGGCTGTTTGCTTTTGGGCCTTTTTGGGGTGTTTTTAGGGTTTTTTCTTACGTTCCTGCCTGCAAAGCCCGGAAAGAGCTGAAAAATGGGGATCTGCCCCCAAAAAGAGCTGAAAAATGGGGATCTGCCCCCCAAAAAGAGCTGAAAAATGGGGATCTGCCCCCCAAAAAGAGCTGAAAAATGGGGATCTGCCCCCAAAATAACAAATGATGAGTAAAAAAACACAGCAGGGTGGGATCGTTTGGAAGCAAAAGGGTGAGGAAAATGATGGGGAATGGGGAAATAGGGAGGAAAATGGTGGGGAATGGAGGAAATAGGGAGGAAAATGATGGGGAATGGGGAAATAGGGAGGAAAATGGTGGGAAATTGGGGCTGTATGGGCCAAAAAGGTGGGAAAATGAGGAAATATGGAACGAAACTCTGAGTATGTGGTGTGAAATGGGGAAATGTGGGCTCAAATGTGGGGAGATGGGGAAATGTGGGCTGGAATCCGAAGGGAAATGGGGGAATATGGAGCAGAACGGGGGGAATTCAGCCAAAATGTTGGGAAATGGGGAAGATAGGAGCTGAAGCGTTGGGAAAATGGGGGAATATGGGGCAAAATTTGGGGGAAATGGGGCAAAATGTTGGGAAAATGGGGAAATAGGAGCCGAAATTTGGGGAATGTGGGGGAATGTGGACTCAAATGGTGGGCAAATGGGGAAATACAGACCGGAATTTGGGGGAAATATGGACTGAAATCTGGGGACTGTGGGGAAACATGGACCAAAATGGTGGGGAAAGGGGAAACGTGGAGCCAAACTTTAGGTGAAAGAGGGGGACCGTGAGCTGAAGGAGCTGAGGGCGGTGAGGAGCTGAGGACGGCGCGGCTCCAACGTAGGGGGGGGGGGGGGAGAAAAACCCACCAAAACCAGTAAAAAACCACCAAAAAAAACCCCAACCCCAAGCCCGTAATGGAAAAGGCAAAATAAGGCAGAAAGGGGAAGGCCAAAGGAGGAGCCCGGGCGGCCCCACGTGCAGCCCTATGATGATGTGCAGCCCTATGATGATGATGTGCAGCCCTATGATGATGGTGTGCAGCCCTACGATGCGCAGCCGCCCTCCTGCTCGCGCCGCTTGGCCACCGTCAGCTCCAGCGAAGGCAAACGCAGCGCCCCGCGGGCAGCGCTGGGGGCCGGGTGGGGCTGTGGGGCCTGGGGGGGCTCCTCGCCCCCCGTCACCTCGTAGCAGCCTTTGCTGCGGGAGCCCACGCCGCCGAACGTCCCAAACTTGGCCTTTCCCTGCGCCGCCTCCGGCTCCGGAGGCTCCGAGCTGAAGGACGACGAGCGGAGCCGCGTCTTCCGGCCCTTAAAGATGGAGAACATCCCTCTGGATGAAGGGCCCTCGTCCGCCTCGCCCTCGGCCGAGCCCAGGCTGCCTTTGGAGCTCTTCAGGTCACCCCTGGAGCCCTCCGGGGAGCCGGGCGGTTCGGGGGAACCGGGAGCCGCCCCCCCTTTCCCCTTCCCTTTGGAGAAGGCGAATTTGGGCACCTTCCTCTTGGATTTCTTCCCTTTGGCCTCCTCCGCTTCGGGCTCCGTCGCGGGGAACTCCACGTCCACCCCCACCTCCCGGCCCTTCACCTCCGGCTCGGAGAAGTGGAATTTGGGCACACGCAGTTTGGGGAAGGTCACGTCTTTGGGGCCGCCCCCTCCGGGCGCCGTCGACCCTCGGCTGCTCCCTTTGGGCGCCGAGACGTCCGACGTGGCAACGCCGCCGGCTCCTCCCGCGTCGGCCCCGTTGATGCCGGCAGCCGAGAGGCCGAAGCGGGGCAGCTGGAGGGACGGCAGCGGGATGGTTCCGCCCAACCCCTCCGCGTCCACCGGCAGCACCGGGGATCTGGAGGAGCCGTCGCCGAGCTCCGCCTTCACGTTGAGATCCGGGGCTGAAACGGCCACCGAAGGGCGCAGCTGGAGCCCCGGGCAGCCCAGGGATGGGACGGAGCCGCCCATGCTCAGCTCGGGGCCCTCCAGGCGCGGTGCTGCCAGGTGGGGCGGCCGCCCCCCGAAGCCTCCGAGCTCCACGTCGCCCTCCACCTTTGGTCCTTTCAGCTCCCCGTCGAATTCGGGCCCTTTCAGCCCCACGCCCCCCACGCTCAGCCCTCCTTCAGGAGCGCACGCTTCCGCTTTGCCTTTTGGTCCTTTCAGCTCGAACTCCGGCGCCGTGACGGACGGGGCGCTGACCGCGACGCTGGGACCCTTCAGATCCCCCTCCACCTTCACCCCCGTGGCCACCGCCTTCACCTTCTTTGCGCCCCAATCCGCCTCTCCCACCCCCACCTCGACGCCCGGACCCTTCACCTCCAACTCTTTCCCTTCCCCTTCCACCTTCGGCAGCACCGCCGCCGCGTCTCCCCGCGAGCGGTGAGACTTCAGGTCGAACTCCACGTCGGGGAAGGAGATCTTCCCAAACATGGCCTTCCTCCCCTTGGGGGACTTGACGGCCACGTCGGGGCCGGCCGCGCTCAGATCCACCTCGGGGGATTTCAGGCCCACGTCCGCCTCCGCCCCCGCCGCGCTCACGTCGAAGGCTCCCTTCTTCCCTTTCACTTTGGGGCCGCTCACGTGGAGTTTGGGCATCTTGAATTTGCTCTTCTTGCCTTTGGCCGCCACGCTCAGCTCGGGTAACTCCGCGCTCAGCTCCGCCTCCGGGAATTCCACCTCCGGGACCTTCGCGTCGCCCTTCGGGCCCTTCGTCCCGAACCCAAATTTCGGTTTCTTGAATTTTGGAGCCTTGACGTTCAGCTCCGGCCCTTCCACGCTCAGCTCCGGACACTCAACGTCCATTTCGGGGCTTTTCACCCCAAATTCGGGCCCTTTGACGGCCACGTCGGGTCCCTTCAGGTTCCCCTCCAACCTCGGGGCCGAGAGGTCAAATCCCCCCTTTGCTCTGTGCCCTTTCAGGCTCAGATCGATGTCTGGCATGGAGATTTTGGGCAGGCTCATTTCGGGCGCCTTCACTTTCGGACCTTTCAGTTTTCCTTCCGCACCTTCAATGCTCACATCGGGGGCAGCCACGTCCACTCTGGGGCCCGAAAGCTCCACCTCTCCCTTGGGCAGCCCCACGTCCACCTCGGGGGCGTCTCCTTTCAGCCCAAATTTCGGCAGCTTCATTTTCGGGAGTTTCAGTTTTCCCTCTGGACCATCAAAGTCAACCCCTGGACACTCGATATCGACTTTGGGGCCCTTCAGATCCACGTTGGGGCCCTTCAGATCCACACTGGGGCCCTTCAGATCCACACTGGGGCCCTTCAGATCCAAACTGGGGCCCTTCAGATCCAAACTGGGACCCTTCAGATCCACACTGGGGCCCTTCAGCCCCCCCTCCACCTTTGGACCCTTCAGGTTGAGGTCGACGTCGGGGACGGAGACGTGGGGCATCTTGAGGTGCATTTCGGGGACCTTCACGTCGGGTGCATGAAGATCCAATTTGGGGCCTTTGAGGTCGACGTCCGGACATTGCAAATCCCCTTCCAACGAGGGAAGACTCACATCCATGTCCCCCTTCACTTTGGGGCCCTTCAGGTTGAAGTCAACGTCAGGCATGGAGATCTTTGGGGCCTTGATGTGCATCTCAGGCATCTTAAATTTGGGGCCCTTCACTTTGCCCTCGGGACCCTCAATGTCCACCTCAGGAAGGTCCACATCCAATTTGGGACCTTTGATGTCCACTTTGGGGCCCTTCAGGTCACCCTCAACCTTTGGCACGGACACATCCACGTCCCCCTTCACTTTGGGACCCTTCAGGTTGAAGTCAACATCAGGCATGGAGATTTTGGGGGCCTTGATGTGCATTTCGGGCATGGAGAATTTGGGACCTTTCAGCTTCCCGTCCACGCTGAGGTCAGGAGCCTCCAGCTCCACAACGGGACCAGAGACATCCACATCACCCTTCGGGAGGTTCACATCCACATCCACCCCATCCCCTTTGAAGCCCGGCATGGAGAATTTGGGCATCTTGAACTTGGGCAGCTTGAATTTGCCCTCTGGGCCGTGAATGTCCACGTCGGGAGCCTCCACGTCCACCTTGGGGCCTTTGATGTCCACCTCGGGGCCCTTCAGCTCCCCTTCCAACTTGGGCACGGACACATCCACGTCCCCCTTCACTTTGGCGCCCTTCAGGTTGAAATCAACATCAGGCATGGAGATCTTTGGAGCCTTGATGTGCATCTCAGGCATCTTGAACTTGGGGCCTTTGAGTTTCCCCTCAGGACCTTCCAACTCAACATCAGGAAGGTCCACGTCCACCTTGGGGCCTTTGATGTCCACCTCGGGGCCCTTCAGTTCCCCCTCCAGTTTGGGCACAGACACATCCACGTCCCCCTTCACTTTGGGGCCCTTCAGGCTCAGATCAAAGTCAGGCATGGAGATCTTTGGGGCCTTGAAGTGCATCTCAGGCATCTTGAATTTGGGGCCCTTCACTTTGCCTTCGGGGCCCTCAATGTCCACATCAGGAAGGTCCACGTCCACTTTGGGGCCTTTGATGTCCACCTCAGGGCCTTTCAGGTCCCCTTCCAGTTTGGGCACGGACACATCCACGTCCCCCTTCACTTTGGGGCCCTTCAGGTTCAGGTCGATGTCAGGCATGGAGATTTTGGGGACGTTGAAGTGCATTTCGGGCATCTTGAACTTGGGGCCCTTCACTTTGCCCTCGGGACCCTCAATGTCCACCTCAGGGCCTGCAATGTCCACTTTTGGCACGGAAACGTCCACGTCCCCTTTTGGCAGCTCCACGTCCACCTCGGGGCCCTCAGCCCTGAAGCCCGGCATGGAGAATTTGGGCATCTTGAACTTGGGCAGCTTGAATTTGCCCTCTGGGCCGTGAACGTCCACGTCGGGAGCCTCCACGTCCACTTTGGGGCCTTTGATGTCCACCTCCGGGCCTTTCAGCTCCCCTTCCAGTTTGGGCACGGACACATCCACGTCTCCCTTCACTTTGGGGCCCTTCAGGCTCAGATCAAAGTCGGGCATGGAGATCTTTGGAGCCTTAATATGCATCTCAGGCATCTTGAATTTGGGGCCCTTCACCTTTCCTTCAGGGCCCTCAATGTCCACATCAGGAAGGTCCACGTCCATCTTGGGGCCTTTGATGTCCACCTCGGGGCCTTTTATATCCCCTTCCAGTTTGGGCACGGACACATCCACATCTCCTTTGAATTTGGGGCCCTTCAGGTTGAAGTCAACGTCAGGCATGGAGATCTTTGGGGCCTTGATGTGCATCTCAGGCATCTTGAACTTGGGGCCCTTCACCTTCCCCTCGGGCAGCTCAATATCTACATCAGGAGCTTCTATGTCCACTTTGGGGCCCTTCAGGTCCCCCTCCAGTTTGGGCACAGACACATCCACGTCCCCCTTCACTTTGGGGCCCTTCAGGCTCAGATCGAAGTCAGGCATGGAGATTTTGGGGGCCTTGAAGTGCATCTCAGGCATCTTGAATTTGGGGCCCTTCACTTTGCCTTCGGGGCCCTCAATGTCCACATCAGGAAGGTCCACGTCCATCTTGGGGCCTTTGATGTCCACCTCGGGGCCCTTCAGGTCGCCCTCAACCTTTGGCACGGACACATCCACGTCCCCCTTCACTTTGGGGCCCTTCAGGTTCAGGTCGATGTCAGGCATGGAGATCTTTGGAGTCTTGAAGTGCATTTCGGGCATCTTGAACTTGGGGCCTTTCAGTTTCCCTTCAGGGCCTTCCAGCTCCACATCAGGAAGGTCCACGTCCACCTTGGGGCCTTTGATGTCCACCTCAGGGACTTTTATGTCCCCTTCCAACTTGGGCACGGACACATCCACGTCCCCCTTCACTTTGGGGCCCTTCATGCTCAGGTCAAAGTCGGGCATGGAGATCTTTGGGGCCTTGAAGTGCATCTCAGGCATCTTGAATTTGGGGCCCTTCACTTTGCCTTCGGGACCCTCCACGCTCACCCCTGGAGCTGCCATGTCCACCTCCGGGCCTTTCACGTCCACATTCCCTCCTTTCACTCCACCTTCCACGCACGGCACGGACACATCCACGTCTCCTTTCACTTTGGGGCCTTTCAGGTTCAGATCAAAGTCGGGCATGGAAATTTTCGGAGCCTTAAAGTGCATCTCTGGCATCTTCACTTTGGGGCCTTTCCATTTTCCTTCGGGTCCTTCAACGTCCACATCGGGAACATCCACGTCCACTTTGGGGCCTTTCAATTCCAGGCCAACACCTTCCAGCTCTCCTTCTACTTTGGGCACGGACACATCCACGTCTCCCTTCACTTTCGGGCCCTTCAGGTTGAAGTCAACGTCAGGCATGGAGATTTTGGGGGCCTTGAAGTGCATCTCAGGCATCTTAAATTTGGGACCCTTCAGATTCCCTTCTGGACCCTCAATGTCCACATCAGGAAGGTCCACGTCCACCTCGGGGACTTTGATGTCCCCTTCCAGTTTGGGCATGGACACATCCACGTCCCCCTTCACTTTGGGGCCCTTCAGGCTCAGATCAAAGTCAGGCATGGAGATCTTTGGGGCCTTGAAGTGCATCTCAGGCATCTTGAACTTGGGGCCCTTCACTTTGCCTTCGGGGCCCTCAATGTCCACATCAGGAAGGTCCACGTCCACTTTGGGGCCTTTGATGTCCACCTCGGGGCCTTTTATGTCCACTTCCAGTTTGGGCACGGACACATCCACGTCCCCCTTCACTTTGGGGCCCTTCAGGTTCAGGTCGATGTCAGGCATGGAGATTTTGGGGACGTTGAAGTGCATTTCAGGCATCTTGAACTTGGGGCCCTTCACTTTGCCCTCGGGACCCTCAATGTCCACCTCAGGGCCTGCAATGTCCACTTTTGGCACGGAAACGTCCACGTCCCCTTTTGGCAGCTCCACGTCCACCTCGGGGCCCTCAGCCCTGAAGCCCGGCATGGAGAATTTGGGCATCTTGAACTTGGGCAGCTTGAATTTGCCCTCTGGGCCGTGAACGTCCACGTCGGGAGCCTCCACGTCCACCTTGGGGCCTTTGATGTCCACCTCGGGGCCTTTCAGCTCCCCTTCCAGTTTGGGCATGGACACATCCACGTCTCCCTTCACTTTGGGGCCCTTCAGGTTGAAATCAACATCAGGCATGGAGATCTTTGGAGCCTTGATGTGCATCTCAGGCATCTTGAACTTCGGGCCTTTGAGTTTCCCCTCAGGACCCTCAATGTCCACATCAGGAAGGTCCACGTCCACCTTGGGGCCTTTGATGTCCACCTCGGGGCCCTTCAGCTCCCCTTCCAGTTTGGGCACAGACACATCCACGTCTCCCTTCACTTTGGGGCCCTTCAGGTTGAAATCAACATCAGGCATGGAGATTTTGGGGCCCTTTAAGTGCATTTCGGGCATCTTGAACTTGGGGCCTTTGAGTTTCCCCTCAGGTCCCTCAATGTCCACATCAGGAAGGTCCACATCCAATTTAGGGCCTTTGATGTCCACCTCGGGGCCCTTCAGCTCACCCTCAACCTTTGGCACGGACACATCCACGTCCCCCTTCACTTTGGGGCCTTTGAGATTGAAATCAACATCAGGCATGGAGACTTTGGGGCCCTTGAAGTGCATCTCGGGCATCTTGAAGTGGAGCCCCTTCCCCTTCCCCTCGGGTCCCTCCACATCCAGTTGAGGACATTCCATCTCCGCTTCTCCTTTGGGAACGCCGAGCTCCACCTCCGGCCCTTCGCCCTTCACCCCAAATTTGGGCATTTTGAATTTGGGCATTTTCAGTTTCCCTTCCGGTCCCGAAATGTCCACATCGGGCGCCTCAACGCTGACTTTGGGCCCTCTGAGTTCCACCTCCGGCCCTTTCATGTCCCCCTCCACTCTGGGCCCACTGAGGTCGAACTCTCCCTTCACTTTGTGCCCCTTCAGGTTCAGCTCCACGTCCGGCATCGAAACCTTGGGGGAGGAAATGCTCAGGAAGGGCATTTTGAACTTGGAGCCTTTCGCTTTCGCTTGGACGTCCACCTCCGGCCCCTGGACCTCCACTTTGGGGCCGGACATCTCAACTTCGGGTTTCTTCAGCTTCACATCCACATCTGGGCTTTGCACTTTAGGGCCAGAGAAGCCAAATTTGGGCAGTTTGAACCTGGATTTTTTGCCCTTGGCTTCCAGGTCGAACTTGGGCGCCTCGGCCTCGAACTCGGGCCCTTTCAGGTCCACTTGAGGACCTTTCAGCTCAGCCTCAATTCTGGGAGCAGACAGATCGACGTCTCCCTTCACTTTGGGGCCCTTTAAATTGAGGTCGATGTCGGGCATGGAGATTTTGGGGACCCCGAATTCGGGTTTCTTCAATTTGGGGCCCTTCAGTTTTCCCTCCGGACCTTCGATGTCCACGTCAGGAAGGGTGACGTCGACCTTGGGGGCAGACACAGAGACATCGGCTTCGGGGAGAGCAACCTCCACCTCAGGGCCCTCAGCCTTGAAGCCAGGGACCCCAAATTTGGGCATCTTGAACTTGGGCAGCTTGATTTTCCCTTCGGGACTGGGAACGTCGACCTCAGGAAGGTCCACGTCCACTTTGGGGCCTTTGATGTCCACCTCGGGGCCCTTCAATTCGCCCTCAATCTTAGGAACAGTTACATCCACGTCTCCCTTCACTTTGGGGCCCTTCAGGTTGAAATCAACATCAGGCATGGAGAATTTGGGGCCCTTTAAGTGCATTTCAGGCATCTTGAACTTGGGGCCTTTGAGTTTCCCTTCAGGACCTTCCAACTCAACATCAGGAAGGTCCACGTCCACCTCGGGGCCTTTCAGCTCTCCTTCCAGTTTGGGCACAGACACATCCACGTCTCCCTTCACTTTGGGGCCCTTCAGGTTGAAGTCAACGTCGGGCATGGAGAATTTGGGGCCCTTTAAGTGCATTTCGGGCATCTTGAATTTGGGGCCCTTCACCTTTCCTTCGGGGCCCTCAATGTCCACATCAGGAAGGTCCACGTCCACTTTGGGTCCCTTGATATCAACATTGGGGCCCTTCAGGTCGCCCTCAACCTTGGGCATGGACACATCCACATCCCCCTTCACTTTGGGGCCCTTCAGGTTCAGGTCGATGTCAGGCATGGAGATTTTGGGGACGTTGAAGTGCATTTCGGGCATCTTGAACTTGGGGCCCTTCACTTTGCCCTCGGGACCCTCAATGTCCACCTCAGGGCCTGCAATGTCCACTTTTGGCACGGAAACGTCCACGTCCCCTTTTGGCAGCTCCACGTCCACCTCGGGGCCCTCAGCCCTGAAGCCCGGCATGGAGAATTTGGGCATCTTGAACTTGGGCAGCTTGAATTTGCCCTCTGGGCCGTGAACGTCCACGTCGGGAGCCTCCACGTCCACCTTGGGGCCTTTGATGTCCACCTCGGGGCCCTTCAGCTCCCCTTCCAGTTTGGGCATGGACACATCCATGTCTCCCTTCACTTTGGGGCCCTTCAGGTTGAAATCAACATCAGGCATGGAGATCTTTGGAGCCTTAATATGCATCTCAGGCATCTTGAACTTCGGGCCTTTGAGTTTCCCTTCTGGTCCTTCCAACTCAACATCAGGAAGGTCCACATCAAACTTGGGGCCTTTGATGTCCACCTCGGGGCCCTTCAGATCCCCTTCCAGTTTGGCCACAGACACATCCACGTCTCCCTTCACTTTGGGGCCCTTTAGATTGAAATCAACATCAGGCATGGAGAATTTGGGGCCCTTTAAGTGCATTTCGGGCATCTTGAATTTGGGGCCCTTGAGTTTTCCCTCAGGACCTTTCACGTCAACGTCAGGAAGGTCCACGTCCACTTTGGGTCCCTTGATATCAACGTCGGGGCCCTTCAGGTCGCCCTCAACCTTTGGTACGGACACATCCACATCCCCCTTCAATTTTGGGCCCTTCAAGTTCAGGTCGATGTCAGGCATGGAGATCTTTGGAGTCTTGAAGTGCATTTCGGGCATCTTGAACTTGGGGCCTTTCAGTTTCCCTTCAGGGCCTTCCAGCTCCACATCAGGAAGGTCCACGTCTACCTTGGGGCCTTTGATGCCCACCTCGGGGCCTTTTATATCCCCTTCCAGTTTGGGCACGGACACATCCACGTCTCCTTTGAATTTGGGGCCCTTCAGGTTGAAGTCAACATCAGGCATGGAGATCTTTGGGGCCTTGATGTGCATCTCAGGCATCTTAAACTTGGGGCCCTTCACCTTCCCCTCGGGCAGCTCAATATCTACATCAGGAGCTTCTATGTCCACTTTGGGGCCCTTCAGGTCCCCCTCCAGTTTGGGCACAGACACATCCACGTCCCCCTTCACTTTGGGGCCCTTCAGGCTCAGGTCAAAGTCAGGCATGGAGATTTTGGGGGCCTTGAAGTGCATCTCAGGCATCTTGAATTTGGGGCCCTTCACTTTGCCTTCGGGGCCCTCAATGTCCACATCAGGAAGGTCCACATCTAATTTGGGGCCCTTGATGTCCACCTCGGGGCCCTTCAGATCGCCCTCAACCTTTGGCACGGACACATCCACGTCCCCCTTCACTTTGGGGCCCTTCAGGTTCAGGTCGATGTCAGGCATGGAGATCTTTGGAGTCTTGAAGTGCATTTCGGGCATCTTGAACTTGGGGCCTTTCAGTTTCCCTTCAGGGCCCTCCAGGTCCACATCAGGAAGGTCCACGTCCACCTTGGGGCCTTTGATGTCCACCTCGGGGCCCTTCAGATCTCCTTCCAGCTTGGGCACGGACACATCCACGTCCCCCTTCAGCTTCGGGCCCTTCAGGTTGAAATCAACATCAGGCATGGAGAATTTGGGTGCCTTGATGTGCATTTCAGGCATCTTGAACTTGGGGCCTTTGAGTTTCCCCTCAGGACCCTCAATGTCCACATCAGGAAGGTCCACGTCCACCTTGGGGCCTTTGATGTCCACCTCAGGGACTTTTATATCCCCTTCCAGTTTGGGCACAGACACATCCACGTCCCCCTTCACTTTGGGGCCCTTCAGGCTCAGATCGAAGTCAGGCATGGAGATCTTTGGAGTCTTGAAGTGCATCTCAGGCATCTTGAACTTGGGGCCCTTCACTTTGCCCTCAGGGCACTGTAAATCAACATCAGGAAGGTCCACATCTAATTTGGGGCCCTTGATGTCCACCTCGGGGCCCTTCAGGTCGCCCTCAACCTTTGGCACGGACACATCCACGTCCCCCTTCACTTTGGGGCCCTTCAGGTTCAGGTCGATGTCAGGCATGGAGATCTTTGGAGTCTTGAAGTGCATTTCAGGCATCTTGAACTTGGGGCCTTTGAGTTTCCCCTCTGGGACTTCCAGTTCAACATCGGGAACCTCAACATCCACTTTGGGGCCTTTGATGTCCACCTCGGAGCCCTTCAGGTCCCCCTCCAGTTTGGGCATGGACACATCCACGTCTCCCTTCACTTTGGGGCCCTTCAGGCTCAGGTCAAAGTCAGGCATGGAGATCTTTGGGGCCTTGAAGTGCATCTCAGGCATCTTGAACTTGGGGCCCTTCACTTTGCCTTCGGGACACTCCAATTCCACATCGGGAACATCGATGTCCACTTTGGGACCTTTCAGCTTCAGGTCAGCCCCTTTCAGGTCCCCCTCTATTTCTGGGACGGTCACATCCATTTCTCCCTTCACTTTGTGGCCCTTCAGGTGGAGGTCGACATCGGGCATGGAGAATTTGGGGCCCTTGAAGTGCATTTCAGGCATCTTGAACTTGGGGCCCTTTAGTTTTCCCTCCGGACCCTCAATGTCCACATCAGGAAGGTCCACGTCCACTTTGGGGCCTTTGATGTCCACCTCGGGGCCTTTTATGTCCCCTTCCAGTTTGGGCACGGACACATCCACGTCTCCTTTCACTTTGGGGCCCTTCAGGTTGAAGTCAACGTCGGGCATGGAGAATTTGGGGCCCTTTAAGTGCATTTCAGGCATCTTGAATTTGGGGCCCTTCACCTTTCCTTCGGGGCCCTCAATGTCCACATCAGGAAGGTCCACGTCCACTTTGGGTCCCTTGATATCAACATTGGGGCCCTTCAGGTCGCCCTCAACCTTGGGCATGGACACATCCACGTCCCCCTTCACTTTGGGGCCCTTCAGGTTCAGGTCGATGTCAGGCATGGAGATTTTGGGGACGTTGAAGTGCATTTCGGGCATCTTGAACTTGGGGCCCTTCACTTTGCCCTCGGGACCCTCAATGTCCACCTCAGGGCCTGCAATGTCCACTTTTGGCACGGAAACGTCCACGTCCCCTTTTGGCAGCTCCACGTCCACCTCGGGGCCCTCAGCCCTGAAGCCCGGCATGGAGAATTTGGGCATCTTGAACTTGGGCAGCTTGAATTTGCCCTCTGGGCCGTGAACGTCCACGTCGGGAGCCTCCACGTCCACTTTGGGGCCTTTGATGTCCACCTCCGGGCCTTTCAGCTCCCCTTCCAGTTTGGGCACGGACACATCCACGTCTCCCTTCACTTTGGGGCCCTTCAGGTTCAGGTCCACATCAGGCATAGAGAATTTGGGGCCCTTGAAGTGCATCTCGGGCATCTTGAACTTGGGGCCTTTGAGTTTCCCTTCAGGACATTCCAGCTCCACATCAGGAAGGTCCACGTCCACTTTGGGGCCTTTGATTTCCCCTTCCAACTTGGGCACGGACACATCCACATCTCCCTTCACTTTGGGGCCCTTCAGGTTCAGATCAATGTCGGGCATGGAGATCTTTGGGGCCTTGAAGTGCATTTCGGGCATCTTGAACTTGGGGCCCTTCAACTTTGCTTCTGGACACTCCAAATCAACATCAGGAAGGTCCACGTCCAATTTGGGGCCTTTGATGTCCACCTCGGGGCCCTTCAATTCGCCCTCAATCTTTGGGACGGACACATCCACGTCTCCCTTCACTTTCGGGCCCTTCAAGTTCAGGTCCACATCAGGCATGGAGAATTTGGGGCCCTTTAAGTGCATTTCAGGCATCTTGAACTTGGGGCCTTTGAGTTTCCCTTCAGGACCTTCCAACTCAACATCAGGAAGGTCCGCGTCCACCTCGGGGCCTTTCAGCTCTCCTTCCAGTTTGGGCACAGACACATCCACGTCTCCCTTCACTTTGGGGCCCTTCAGGTTGAAGTCAACGTCGGGCATGGAGAATTTGGGGCCCTTTAAGTGCATTTCAGGCATCTTGAACTTGGGGCCCTTCACCTTTCCTTCGGGGCCCTCAATGTCCACATCAGGAAGGTCCACGTCCACTTTGGGTCCCTTGATATCAACATTGGGGCCCTTCAGGTCGCCCTCAACCTTTGGCACGGACACATCCACGTCCCCCTTCACTTTGGGGCCCTTCAGGTTCAGGTCGATGTCAGGCATGGAGATTTTGGGGACGTTGAAGTGCATTTCGGGCATCTTGAACTTGGGGCCCTTCACTTTGCCCTCGGGACCCTCAATGTCCACCTCAGGGCCTGCAATGTCCACTTTTGGCACGGAAACGTCCACGTCCCCTTTTGGCAGCTCCACGTCCACCTCGGGGCCCTCAGCCCTGAAGCCCGGCATGGAGAATTTGGGCATCTTGAACTTGGGCAGCTTGAATTTGCCCTCTGGGCCGTGAACGTCCACGTCGGGAGCCTCCACGTCCACCTTGGGGCCTTTGATGTCCACCTCGGGGCCTTTCACCTCCCCTTCCAGTTTGGGCACGGACACATCCACGTCCCCCTTCACTTTGGGGCCCTTCAGGTTCAGGTCCACATCAGGCATGGAGATTTTGGTCGTCTTGATGTCGGGCATCTTGAATTTGGGGCCCTTCACTTTCCCTTCTGGCAACCCCACCTCAACTTCTGGTCCTTCGATGCCCACTTTGGGGCCGGACACCTCCAGCTCTGCACTGGGCAGCTCCACGTCCACCTCGGGGCCCTCAGCCCTGAAGCCCGGCATGGAGAATTTGGGCATCTTGAACTTGGGCCGCTTGAATTTGCCCTCTGGGCCATGAACGTCCACGTCGGGAGCCTCCACGTCCACCTTGGGGCCTTTGATGTCCACGTCGGGGCCCTTCAGCTCCCCTTCCAACTTGGGCACGGACACATCCACGTCTCCTTTCACTTTGGGGCCCTTCAGGTTCAGGTCCACATCAGGCATGGAGATTTTGGGGCCCTTGAAGTGCATTTCGGGCATCTTGAACTTGGGGCCTTTGAGTTTCCCCTCAGGACCCTCAATGTCCACATCAGGAAGGTCCACGTCCACTTTGGGGCCTTTGATGTCCACCTCGGGGCCCTTCAGGTCCCCTTCCAGTTTGGGCACGGACACATCCACGTCCCCCTTCACTTTGGGGCCCTTCAGGTTCAGATCGACGTCGGGCACGGAGATCTTTGACGTTTTGATGTTCAGTTTCGGCATCCGGAATTTGGGGCCCTTCCATTTCCCTTCTGCTCCCCCCACGTCCACCTCCGGCCCTTCCACGTCCACCTCCGGCCCCGAAATCCCCCCCTCTGCCTTGGGGACGCCCACGTCGATATCGGCGCCCTCAAACTTCGGTCCCGAAAGGCTGAAATGGGGCAGTTTCACTTTGGGTCCTTTCAGTTTGGCTTCAGGACACTCCAGGTCGACGTCGGGGACCTCCACACCGGGACCCTTCAGGTGCACCTCGGGTCCTTTCAGCTCCCCCTCCATTTTGGGGGCGGAAACGTCCACTTCTCCCTTCACTTTCGGCCCCTTTACGTTCAGATCCACCTCCGGTTTGGTCAGTTTGGGCCCCTTGATGTTCAGTTTGGGCATCTTAAATTTGGGGCCTTTTATTTTCCCTTCCGGGCACTCCAAGTCCACCTCGGGAACGTCGACCCCCAACCCGGGACCCTCCACGTCCACTTTGGGTCCCCTGAGCTCCCCGGAGACCTTCGGGGCGGAGACGTCTCCCTTCACTTTGGGGCCCTTCAGGCTGATGTCGACGTCGGGAAGGGAGAGTTTGGGGCTCTGCACGTTCAGTTCAGGCAGCCGGAACTTCAGGCCCTTCGTTTTCACTTCCGGCGCTTCGAAGTCGGGCAGATCGAGGTCGAATTTGGGGGCAGAAACGTCAACTTCAGCCTTCGGGAGCGACACGTCGACCTCCGGGAGCTCCGCTTTCAGGCCAGGAACCCCAAATTTGGGCATTTTCAGCTTGGGCATCTTCAGCTTCCCATCCGGGCCCTGGATGTCCACGTCCGGAGCTTCAATGTCAACTTTGGGCACTTCAATGTCAACTTTGGGGGCAGAAATGTCAACTTTGGGGCCTTTCATGTCAACATCAGGCACTTCAATGTCAACTTTGGGGGCAGAAACGTTAACTTCACCCTTTGGGAGCGACACGTCGACCTCGGGGAGCTCCCCTTTTAGGCCAGGAACCCCAAATTTGGGCATTTTCAGCTTGGGCATCTTCAGCTTCCCATCTGGGCCATGGATGTCCACGTCTGGAGCTTCGATGTCAACTTTGGGGCCTTTCATGTCAACTTTGGGCACTTCAATGTCAAATTTGGGGGCAGAAATGTCAACTTTGGGGCCTTTGATGTCAATGTCAGGCACTTCAATGTCAACTTTGGGGGCAGAAATGTCAACTTCACCCTTTGGGAGCGAAACATCAACACTGGGGAGCTCCCCTTTTAGGCCAGGAACCCCAAATTTGGGCATTTTCAACTTGGGCATCTTCAGCTTCCCATCCGGGCCGTGGATGTCCACGTCTGGAGCTTCGATGTCAACTTTGGGTCCCTTGATGTCAACTTTGGGCACCTCAACGTCAACTTTGGGGCCTTTGATGCCAACTTTGGGCACTTCAATGTCAACTTTGGGAGCTGTGATGTCAACTCCGGGCGCTCTGAGCTCCCCTTCCAGTTTGGGGGCAGAAACGTCCACTTTGGGGCCCTTCAGGTTGAGGTCGATGTCGGGCATGGAGATGTGGGGCGCCTTGACGTGCATTTCGGGCACCGTCACCGCAGGGCCCTTCAGGTGTCCTTGTGGGCCCTTGAGGTCCAAACTGGGCACATCAACGTCCACTTTGGGGGCGTGGATGTCAACTCTGGGGGCAGAAACCTCAATTTCACCCTTTGGAAGTGAAACATCAACGTCTCCTTTTAGGCCAGGAACCCCAAACTTGGGCATTTTCAACTTGGGCATCTTCAGCTTCCCATCTGGGCCATGGATGTCCACGTCTGGAGCTTCAACGTCCATTTTGGGTCCCTTGATGTCAACTTTGGGAGCTTCAATGCCAAATTTGGGGCCTTTCACGTCAACGTTGGGCACCTCAATGTCAACTTTGGAGCCTTTGATGTCAACTTTAGGGGCAGAAACGTTAACTTCACCCTTTGGGAGCGACACATCGACCTCGGGGAGCTCCCCTTTTAGGCCAGGAACCCCAAATTTGGGCATTTTCAACTTGGGCATCTTCAGCTTCCCATCCGGGCCCTGGATGTCCACGTCTGGAGCTTCAACGTCCATTTTGGGTCCCCTTGATGTCAACTTTGGGAGCTTCAATGTCAACTTTGGGGCCTTTAATGCCAACTTTGGGCACTTCAACATCAATTTTGGGGCCTTTCATGTCAACGTCAGGCACTTCAATGTCAACTTTGGGGCCTTTCATGTCAACTTTGGGGGCAGAAATGTCAACTTCACCCTTTGGGAGCGAAACATCAACACCGGGGAGCTCCCCTTTTAGGCCAGGAACCCCAAATTTGGGCATTTTCAGCTTGGGCATCTTCAGCTTCCCATCCGGGCCGTGGATGTCCACGTCTGGAGCTTCCACGTCAACTTTGGGTCCCCTTGATGTCAACTTTGGGCACCTCAACGTCAACTTTGGGGCCTTTGATGCCAACTTTGGGCACTTCAATGTCAACTTTGGGAGCTGTGATGTCAACTCCGGGCGCTCTGAGCTCCCCTTCCAGTTTGGGGGCAGAAACGTCCACTTTGGGGCCCTTCAGGTTGAGGTCGATGTCGGGCATGGAGATGTGGGGCGCCTTGACGTGCATTTTGGGCACCGTCACCGCAGGGCCCTTCAGGTGTCCTTGTGGGCCCTTGAGGTCCAAACTGGGCACATCAACGTCCACTTTGGGGGCGTGGATGTCAACTCTGGGGGCAGAAACATCAACTTCAGCCTTTGGGAGCGACACGTCGACCTCGGGGAGCTCCCCTTTTAGGCCAGGAACCCCAAATTTGGGCATTTTCAGCTTGGGCATCTTCAGCTTCCCATCCGGGCCCTGGATGTCCACGTCTGGAGCTTCAATGTCCACTTTGGGTCCCTTGATGTCAACTCTGGGTCCTTTGATGTCAACTTTGGGCACTTCAACGTCAACTTTGGGCCCTTTGATGTCACCTTTGGGCCCTTTGATGTCAACTTTGGGCACTTCAACGTCAACTTTGGGCCCTTTGATGTCACCTTTGGGCACCTGGACGTCCACTCCGGGCCCTTTGATGCCCACCCCCACTCCGTGTCCTC